>OY757191.1:36382157-36982157 GCA_963583895.1 Melanophora roralis
TACAGTCGTGGTGCGGAACCACAGGACCGTACCCATCGTCAGCACCTAACGTTTATGAACGATTCTTCCGTCCGAGCAATAACGTCCATATGAGCCCTTATGGTGATGTAAGGGAAATAATTGCTATTATACCCGATTTCTACCCGTCGTCTGAACAATCGCTGAGCTCGTCACAATTCGTCAAGCGAGTCAACGTTTTAAGACAAGCTTATGGCTGAAGTGACTATAACTTAATATTTGCGGTACAACAAAAGATGCAAGGGGACGCAAAGTATTGGGTTGACTCCTTACAAATTGTTTTCAATACCTGGCAAGAGTTTGTGGGAAAATTTTTGAGGTCAAACCAAGAGACGTCCAGATGAGTCGCCAAACGAATACTATTTTAAAATGTATGCCCTAGGAAAAAAGGTGGTCTGCTCGAGTCAGCTATAGCTAGGCACATCATAAACGGTATAAACGACACAGACTTGAAAAAAAAATATCAAATGACTACGATTTGTGTAATCAGCTGCTAAGAGACATAAATAGCTATTGTAACTTCAACGATGTAATGAACACCGCCACAGGAGTTCAAAGACAGTCTAAAGTAACGCCGGTAACAGACAAGTGCGTAAACAATTGGTGAATTCACAAGGTCTTGTGAAATCATATATTGTAAAATAATACAACCAAAAAATATGACCGTTGTGAACAACTCTTCGTATATTTGTAGGTGTCGTATTTAAAATCTAAATCAGCTGATACGACCAAACGATAGAAAAACAAACACATATTTATGTACATAAATCTGGTGCTGCTCTTGGCTTAACTTAATAATTTGTAGAAATTAGACCCATGAAAACACAAAATAGTCTATATCTAACCTGGTTAGAATCTCTAAAATCCATTAAAATAAGCAAAGTTTTAGTAAAAAATCACAAGAATTTTGTTATTTTTTACGTAAACAAAAAACAGCTGATGTGTCAGAGAGCAGTGCCGGCTATTTTTGCCGGCGGAGGCGGCTTAAGGAATCTTCTTTGGCGGTTTTGCCTAAGTTTTTAGTATAGACGTTTTTAACGGATGCGAGTGCTAGCGGCTCTAAAAATAAATTAAAAAACTCGCCGTTTCGTTTTAGGCGCTTGGCGCATGACTTTGTATATAATACGACATCACAATAAACATATCAAACAAAGTTGTATTGTTTCACAACAAGTTTCGTATGAAAAGCAACAACAAAATTTTTATGCTATTGTGAAATTATATGACAATAATACAATATGCTATCGTATCGTACCTTGTGAATTCGCCAAATGCAAAGATTACGACGAAACCTAACGATAATAAAGTAAAATGTTACAGCTACGCGCAGATGGGACTTTTTTCAGTAGACTGTCCGGAGCCGTCTAGAAAACCCCGCTGTGGCCATTGTAAACTTACGACCCACACAACGGAGAAATGCCCCAACAAACCAACTGAAAAGGCATCGGTCAACCAAATCGATTTAATAGCAAAGCCCGCTGCAAACCAAAACGAAAGTTGGTAAGAGTCAACGGACACGAAACGCGATCATTTGTGGACCCTGGTAGTAACAGGTCCTTAATTCGTGCAACGTACGCTGCTACTGTCAAGTAGAAAATGCGAATATTTTCTTAAAAGGTTTTGGTGGTGGCCGTTACAATTGTACTGGTAAAGTTCACGTCGTTTTGCTGATTGATAACAATACAGTGGAAGTTGATCTACTAGTTGTAGACGATACCTTGTTAATTGAAAATATACTACTCGGTAGGGATATTTTATGCGGAGAAGGTAAACGTTTGGTTATCGAACAGGACGACTGTCGACTTGAGAAATTTAATGAAATTCAAACCAATGATGAACTTTTACCATCCGAGAGGGAGAGTTTAAAGGTTTTACTTTTGAAGCACCGCAAATGTTTTGCCGATAATACGTCCGATCTTGGTAAATGTAGGGTCGCTAGAATGGAGATTCAGCTCACGTCTAACAAACCTATTCAGTCTAAGCCTTATCGAATTCCATTCGCCAAACGTTCAATTTTGACTGACATTACCAACGACCTTTTAAAACACGAAGTCATCCGAGTGTCCGATTCGTCGTATGCCTCACCGGTTGTTTTAGTCGGCAAAAGTAATGGTGAACATCGCATGTGTGTCGACTACCGACAATTGAATTCAATAACGTCTAAAATACCGTATCCAATGCCTATTATGGATGAGCAATTCGCGCAGCTGGCAAATAACAAGTATTTCACGAAACTCGATCTTCGCATGGGGTATCATCAAATAGAAGTGGACGAAAATTCAAAAAAATACACGGCATTTGTTACCCACGATGGACACTTTGAATATAACCGAATGCCGTTTGGGCTCGTTAATGCCCCAACAGTTTTTCAGTCGGTCATGAATACACTCGTCGCCAAAATGAAGCCTGGTGAAATTCTTGTCTATTTGGACGATGTCGTGATTCCTAGCCAAACCGTTGAAGAAGGTCTATCAAGGCTAGAGAGATTTCTGAATATACTTACTGAAAGTGGCCTGACTTTGCGATATGACAAATGCGGTTTTTTGGCCACGAAGATTTCTTATCTTGGCAACGTAATCGATAAAAGTGGTAAACGACCAGGTGACAAGAAAATTAGCGCTATTAGAAATTTGAAACCGCCTACGAATATAACAGAGGTACGAAGATTCCTTGGTCTGACAGGGTTTTTCAGAAAATTCGTGCAAGATTACTCTGTAATAACAAAGCCGATTACAACGTTGCTGCGTAAAACCAATAAGATTTTCGTTTGGGGTGGAGAGTAGCAAAAAGCGTTTGAGAAACTCGTCGAAGCGCTCACGGCACAACCAGTTCTTGCCCTTTACGACCGAAACGCTTTTCATGAAGTAAAGACTGATGCCAGTAGTCTTGGTTTAGCAGGTATTTTGTTACAATCCGTTGATGGTAAAGATTGGAAACCCGTTTTCTATTACAGTCGGCACTGTACATACGCCGAAAGCCGATACCACAGCTATGAGCTAGAAGCCCTTGCCGTCGGTGAGGTGCTTGATCGTTTCAAGATGTATCTGTTGGGGAAACATTTCCGGCTAGTTACTGATTGCTCAGCCGTCGCCCAGATAAAAGCTCATAAGGAGTTAAAATCAAAAATGGCTCGAAGGTGGATGCGGCTTCAGGAATTCGATTTTACTCTAATTCATCGTGAAGGCAGCCGAATGGCGCACGTCAATGCTTTAAGCCGTGCCCCCGATAATCCGCCGAATGAAATGGAACCTGCAGGATTTATGATGAAGGTCACCGCAGAAGTCGATGATTGGGTAGTAACGATGCAGCTAAAAGATGAAAACTACTTAAGACAATGGGGGTTCTCAAGGGAGAATTGCAGTCCGATCAGGAAAAGCAAATCAAAACCGATTATTGCTTGCGTAATAACCGACTTTACCACAACGAAGAAACTGGCCCGAAATTAGTTATTCCTAAGGACATCAGGTGGCGAATATTAAAATATTCTCATGATGACATGGGTCATTTCGGATTCGACAAAACGATTCAACGAATTAAACAGAAGTTTTGGTTCCCCAAAATGCGAAAATACATCAAGGATTATATTGCCAGTTGTACCAGGTGTTGCTACAACAAAAATCGTACTGGTAAGTCCGAAGCACGTTTTCACTTTAGCGACATCCCGCCAATTCCGTTCCATACCGTCCATATTGACCATCTGGGTCCTTTTACGAAAAGCAAAAGAGGACACTGATACGTTTTAGCAATCTCAGACTCGGTTAGCAAATACCTTATCGTAAAAGCCGTCCGAAAAACGAAGACTGCCCCTGTATTAAATGCCCTGAATTAGATGACCTCGTATTTCGGCCTGCCCAAAAATATTGTTAGCGATCGAGGCACCGCCTTCACAGCGAAATCCTCTGAAGACTTTTGTGATCACCACACTATCAGGCATGTTAAAACTTCCGTACGTACGCCGAGGGCGAATGGGCAAGTCGAACGTGCCAACCAAACCATCTTATTATATCTCCGTACTACAACTGAAGATCCGAAGGACTGGGACCTCACGTTGCGCGAACTCCAATGGGCTGTCAACTTCCAAAAGAATTCTACGTCCGGTTTTACTCCCAACGAACTCGTGTTTGATTTTCGGTTACGTGACATATCAAGTAAACATCTGATAGCCGCTGTCCATGATGATGTAGTTGAATAGGTTCTCCGCATGGCAGATAAACAAAACCTGGCTGTGTAGAACATACGAAAGGAAAGGGTCAAGTGGGAGAAACGGTTTAATTTAAAACATGCAGCCCCAAGGCAATACGCCGAAAGTGATATAGTCGTTATAGAAAATGAAGCCCCCGCAACAGGTGACTCACGAAAGCTTCAACCCAAATTCCGTGGTCCATATGCAATTGCCAAAGTTTCAGGTAATGATCGCTACCTAATTAAAGACATCCCGGTAATTCAAATATCGAATCGAAAGTTCTCGTCCGTTTACTCAGCCGACAAGATCAAACCGTGGTGCAGCAGTTGTCCAACCCTTGATGAAATATCCGATGGAATCGAGGACGATTCGGAGTCAGAATATACAAATATACACAACTTATCAGTTAAAAATAGTACCAAAAACTTCCGTACGTACGCCGAGGGCGAATGGGCAAGTCGAACGTGCCAACCAAACCATCTTATTATATCTCCGTACTACAACTGAAGATCCGAAGGACTGGGACCTCACGTTGCGCGAACTCCAATGGGCTGTCAACTTCCAAAAGAATTCTACGTCCGGTTTTACTCCCAACGAACTCGTGTTTGATTTTCGGTTACGTGACATATCAAGTAAACATCTGATAGCCGCTGTCCATGATGATGTAGTTGAAAAGGTTCTCCGCATGGCAGATAAACAAAACCTGGCTGTGTAGAACATACGAAAGGAAAGGGTCAAGTGGGAGAAACGGTTTAATTTAAAACATGCAGCCCCAAGGCAATACGCCGAAAGTGATATAGTCGTTATAGAAAATGAAGCCCCCGCAACAGGTGACTCACGAAAGCTTCAACCCAAATTCCGTGGTCCATATGCAATTGCCAAAGTTTCAGGTAATGATCGCTACCTAGTTAAAGACATCCCGGGAATTCAAATATCGAATCGAAAGTTCTCGTCCGTTTACTCAGCCGACAAGATCAAACCGTGGTGCAGCAGTTGTCCAACCCTTGATGAAATATCCGATGGAATCGAGGACGATTCGGAGTCAGAATATACAAATATACACAACTTATCAGTTAAAAATAGTACCAAAAATATCTGACCACGAGACAATCGAAATTGTTCTGAAGTATAGTCATAGGTCAAAAAATTCATATAAAGAAATAAAATATTTTAAATATGATAGAAGGCTGTTTAGAAATGAGATAGTAGGATTGCTAGATATAAACATGAATAATGATTTAAATTATAATGTTAACTCTTTTGATAATTGCATTGAAAATACAATAGAAAAATATACGGTTAAAAAAGTTTTAAAAGAAAATAATTCTAATAAATGGTTTAATAATGATCTAAGAGTTTTAAAACATGATAGAAACTTAAAATACCAAATAGCCAAAATAGTTAATACAAATTTAGCTTGGCATAATTATAAACAAGCACGAAACATATATAAAAATAAAATTATATTCGAAAAGAAAAATTACATAAACAACAGAATATGCGATACAAGTGATCAAAAACAGATGTGGAGGGAAATTAAAAATCTAGTTTTAAAAATGAATCGACCCGTGATAAAATCTGTGATATTTAATCGGAAGGCAATAAAAGATGATTCCGCCATAGCAAATAAATTTAATAATTATTTTGTTAACAGTATTAAGGATATAAGAGACAGTATAGATGATGTGCAATATATTAACAGAGTTCCGTTTACAAATAGTAGATTTAAATTCCGTCTTATAAATATTCAGGAATTAAAAATTGTGTGTAAAGCATTAAATAATAAACCAGATTTTAAAAGAGTCACAAAAAGTATTATTCTTGATAATTGGGACATTATTGGAAAAGTTCTTTTGTATATAATTAACACTTCGTTGAAAACGGGTATTTTTCCAGATAGCTGGAAAGAAACAATGGTTACTCCTATAGAGAAAGTAATTCAAACAAATAAATGTGAAGAATTTAGGCCAATAAATGTAGTAAAAACGTGCGAAAAAATTATTGAAAAAGTTGTTAAATTACAGTTAGAAAATTATCTTGAAGAAAATAATATATTTACAAAATATCAATCCGGATTTCGTAAGAACTACTCATGTGAAACGGCATTGAATTATGTTATAAACAGATGGAAAAAGGTTGATAAAAATAGAAAAATAATAGCAATTTTCCTAGATTTTAAAAGAGCGTTTGAAACTGTTGATAAAGATTTGCTAATAAAGAAACTCTATAATTATGGCATACAGGGCACAGAACTGAAATGGTTTGACTCATATTTAAGTGAAAGAAAGCAAATGACTAAAGTAAATAATATTATATCTAATAAAATAAATAATTACTATGGTGTACCCCAAGGATCAGTATTGGGTGCACTTTTATTTAATATCTATATAAACGAATTGCCGAACATTTTAGAAAAATGTGAAATATGTTTGTATGCTGATGACACTTTAATTTATGTGGAAGCCGAGACAGAAAAACAATGCCAAGAAAACTTAACTTATGACTTGACAAATGTGAACAGATGGTTGAAAATGAATAAGCTAAAGTTAAATGAAAGTAAAACAAAACTAATGGAAATAAACATGAACAGTGACATTAAAATTGAATTAAATAACCAAGAGATAGAAAAAGTTAACAAAATTAAATACCTCGGCTTCATATTAGATAAAGAATTAAGTTTCAAAGAACACATAGTTTCAAAGAACACATAGACTAATTATTCACTATGGCGATCAGCCAAATATCTTAAAAGACCCGTTATCGCGAAACCACCACTACGTAATCTGAGAGGATCCTGGGCAAGAAGTGATGAAGAAAAATGTGATCTGCTCGCAAGTCATTTAACAAATGTCTTCACTCCAAATACATGCACTGATATGAGTAAATTACCGCCTGTTGTTGCTAGATGTCCTATGGAAATACGTTTTCAGTTGTCAGATGTCATAGAGGCTATTAATAATTTAAATGCTAAAAAAGCTCCTGGCTTTGATGAAATCAGCAACAAAATGCTTTTGGAGCTGCCTTGCACAGCAAAAAGAATAATTCTTTTTATTTTTAACGCCATATTACGGCTCGAACATTTCCCGGCAGTATGGAAAGTTGCCTTGGTAAAGATGATTCCTAAGCCGGGAAAAGATCCTTCGAAGGTGGAGTCTTACAGGCCTATAAGTCTGTTACCAACTATGTCCAAATTGTTTGAGAAATTGCTTAAAAACAAGCTGACTCCGATCCTGAGTGAAAACAACTGCATTCCAGATCACCAATTTGGATTTAGAAATCAACACAGTACCATCGAACAAACCCACAGATTGGTACAGGTTATAAGAAAGGCCTTTGAGGAAAAGAAATACTGCTCCGCGCTATTTATAGATGTCTCTCAAGCGTTCGACAAAGTATGGCATGAAGGCCTGTTAAACAAATTAAAGCTCAACCTTCCATCTAATATTTTTAACCTATTAAAAAAATACATAACCGGCCGACAATTTATGATTAAAGAGGGAAACCAAACAAGTTCTTCTCAATCAATAGGGGCTGGTGTACCTTAAGGGAGTATACTAGGTCCAATTCTGTACTTGCTTTACACAGCAGATATGCCCACAAACAATCTTACTCATACGTCGACATTTGCTGATGATACTGCTTTCCTTAGCATTCATAAAGACCCCAAAGAGGCCTCAAAACAACTTCAACATCACGTAACCCAAGTTGAAAAATGGGCAAAGTTATGGGGAATAAAAATAAATGAACAAAAATGCACCCACGTTACTTTTACGTTACGCAAGGAAACGTGCCCCCCAATTCTTATTAACAACCATACGGTGCCTCAACGAATTGAGACGAAATATCTTGGCATTCACCTGGATCGCCGCCTCACATGGAAGTCACATATAGATGCAAAGTTGACACAGATGAAACTTAAAACGGCCCAAATCCACTGGCTAATCGGTAGAAACTCTGTGCTACGTCTTGATTGCAAACTTTTACTTTACAACTCAGTTTTGAAACCAATTTGGTGCTACGGGATACAATTATGGGGCACTGCTTCCGCCTCCAACATTGAAAAAATTCAACGCCGTCAAAATAAAATCCTAAGAATGATAACTAGTGCTCCTTGGTACGTTAAAAATAGCAACATCCACAAAGATCTACAAGTTCCACTAGTTAAATGCGAAATCCTGAACTATGTGGACAAGTATTTAAACAAGCTGGAAGCACATCCAAATCCGCTCGCTCGAAACATTTTGCAACATAGTGGACACACTCGTCTGAAAAGAAGGGATACTATTGCACTTAGATGAAACTACTAATTAATTCATTTTATTATGAGAACTTAAATTTTAGTCTGGCACTGGCTGGTCTAATAAAAATAAATAGTTTTAAGATTTGAATACTTATTGTTAGTTCGCCAAAGGCGAAGATCCAATAATAAAAATATGAAATAAAAAAAAAAAAAAAAAAAATTTTTTTTGACACTCAACTCAGATGAGAACTTAGGTAGTGTAAATATAGCTTAAGAAACATTTGAAAATACAATACAAAGTTTGGGAAATTGTAATAAATTTCACCTTACAGCTTCCAGGGTGCCCGTGGATGGGAAAAATATAGAACTGACTTCAACTCATTTTTTCTTGCAAACTTCAACTCACTTTCCTACAACATACTTTTCTTCTAAGGGCTTCCCATACAAAATTAAAAAAAAATAGGATAAAAACACCAACACTTTGTGAAGGGTATATAAAATTCGGCTCAGCCGAATCAAGCGCTCTTACTTGTTTTTTTTTCAAATATTGTTAATCGTCGCCAGAATTCGCAAAAGGCGATTTAAATAAATTTATGAAATAAAAAAAAAAAAAAAAAAAAAATTTTGACACTCAACTCAGATGCGAACTTAGGTAGTGTAAATATAGCTTAAGAAACATTTGAAAATTTTTTTTATGTATGTATGTATATCTTTATTAGTATTTCTAATACTTTAAATTTCATATTGGTTATAATTTAATATAAAATTAAAAAAAAAATAGGATAAAAACACCAACACTTTGTGAAGGGTAAATAAAATTCGGCTCAGCCGAATCAAGCGCTCTTACTTGTTTTTTTTTCAAATATTGTTAATCGTCGCCAGAATTCGCAAAAGGCGATTTAATCCCCAACAATTAACAATTAAAAACTCGGCAGCATCACGTAAAATATGATTGTTTATAAACAGCCATATCTTAAGAATCGTAAGATTGTTTAAGCGACGACGGTAACATAAAATACGTAAGTACTTGGCCTCCTGTCTAATTAGTCCCAGAGGTCGTGTCTTGTATGATTCCGTGTCTGAAATTGGACTTTTCGTTATTTCATCTGGACAACCAACCTATTGGCCAACAGACCACAATAAAATTCCAGACGTAATAGATTTTGGCGTACCAAAAGGTATATCCCCGGAGCTTATTGAGGCCCAAGCCTCCTTAGATTTATCTTCTGACCACTCACCCACAATAATCACTACATATTTGCAGTCCTCATTAAATAGCAGCTAGTGATTTTTTTTTTAATTAAGAAAGTAGATTGGTTGAAATATAAAAAATATATCAGCACCCACTGCTCAAAAAACCAACCACTAAAACACCAGAAGACGTCGATGATTGTCTAAAGAGCCTTAATGAAAACATTATAAAAGCCGTTGAACATGCTTCTACTACCTACCGTCAGGCCAAATACAACAAAATTTTTTCTGCCTATGTTGAAGAGCTTTTATCTAAAAAAAGAGAGCCCGAAGAGAATGGCAACACCATACTTAAGACTAAGCTGAAAGAATGCACAAACCAATCAAAAAACTTCCTGGAGGTTTACAGAATTGCATCAGTTAAGGACTATTTGGAAGGTATATACGCGACTCCTCAAACAAATTATTCACTATGGCGATCAGCCAGACGTCTTAAAAGACCCGTAATCGCAAAGCCACCATTGCGTAATCTGAGAGGATCCTGGGCTAGAAATGACGAAGAAAAATGCGATCTGCACGCATGCCACTTAAGAAACGTGTTCACTCCCAATGCATGCACTGACGTGAAGGAATTATCACTTATAGTTGCTAGATGCCCTATGGAGATAAGTTTCTGATTTTATGATGTTGCAGAGGCTATTGCTAACCTAAATGATAAAAAAGCTCCTGGGTTTGATAAGCAACAAAATGCTTTTAGAGCTACGTTTTAGCTAAAAAAAAATAGTTCTTTATTTTTAACGCCATTATTCGGCTTGAAAATTTCCCGCCAATTTGGAAAGTTGCCTTAGTGAAGATGATTCCTAAGCCTGGTAGAGATTTTTCGAGGGTGGAGTCTTATAGGCCTACAAGTTTGTTACCAACTTTGTCAAAATTGTTTGAAAACCGGCTTAAAAACAAGCTGATTCCGATCCTGAATGACAACTGCATTCCGAATTACCAATTCGGCTTTAGGAGTCAACATAGTACCATCGAACAAGCCACAGGATGGTGCAGGTTATAAGAAAAGCCTTTGAGGAAAAGAAGTACTCCGCGTTTTTTATCGATGTCTCTCAAGCATTCGACAAAATATGGCATGAAGGCCTGTTAAACAAACTAAAACTCAATCTACCAGCTAATATTTCCAACCTGATAGAAAAATACTTAACCGGCAGACAAATTATGGTCAAAGAGGGAAATCAAATAAGTTTTTGGTGTACCTCAAGGCAGTATACTTGGTCCAATTCTGTACTTGCTTTACACAGCAGATATGCCAACCAACACACACGTCGACATTTGCTGACGATACTGTTTTTCTTAGTATTCATAAAGACCCAAGAGAGGCTTCGAACCAGCTGCAACAACACTTAACCCAAGTTTAGAAATTGGCAAAGTTATGGGGAATCAAAATAAATGACCAAAAATGTACACACGTAACTTTTACCTTACGCAAAAAACGTGCCCTCCAATCACTATTAACAACCATATGGTGCCTCAATGATCTGAGACAAAAAATATTGGTATTCACCTGGATCGCCGCCTCACATGGAATCCTCATATAGATGCGAAGTTGACGCAAATGCAACTTAAAGCTGCACAAATCCATTGGATAATCGGCAGAAACTCTGTGCTTTGTCTTGATTGTAAACTTCTACTCTACAAATCGATTTTAAAACCAATTTGGTGCTACGGTATACAATTATGCGGCACTGATTCCGCATCAAACATAGAAAAAATTCAACGCTGTCAAAAGAAAATCCTAAGAATGATAACTGGTGTTCCTTGGTATATTAAAAACAGCAACATACACAAGGATCTACAAGTTCCACAAGTTAAATGCGAAATCTTGAACTATGTGGACAAGTATTAAAATAAGCTGGAAACACATCCTAATCCGCTCGCTCGAAACATCTTGCTACATAGTGGACACACTCGTCTGAAAAAAAGGTATACAATTGCACTTACATAAAACTATTTAAATTAATTTACCTTATTATGAGAACTTAAATTTTGGTCTGGTACTGACTGGACTAATATATTACTTAGTTTTAAGATTTGTATACTTATTGTTAGTTCGCATTAGCGAAGATTCAAAAATATATATATATGAAAAAAAAAGGTTTCAAAATATTGCTGAAAAATAATAACTTAAAAATTAAACAGGACCGATCGCAATAACACATAAACGACTATACTAGTTTAGCAGTCATAAAAATTGCTCGTAAGAGCATCATTATCTTATTACGAAAAATCGTTTGGGCGACAGAAAAAAAAAGAGTCGCGGAATAATCGCTCTGATCAAACAATCCCAGTGTTCCGCGTAGAACATGCTGGGTGGACAAAATTCTTGTTATCATTTCCAGGAGATCTTATTTGGAACACGTAAACAACATCGTATAACCCAAATTCTGAAAAAATGTTGTTTGTCAAGTTCGCAAGTGGTTAGTCATAAGGGCCAGAAGTCAGGTAATGACTTCCAATTAATAAGTTGCAATTTAGCGACACTCGTGCATATCTCATAGCGGCATATTGTAATATTCTGAAAGTTTTTGGAATGTTAATATTGACGATAAGTGTTTTTTTTATGTATTTTTTAATCAGAAACTATTAATTTGAATTTTTAGTATTTTCCTTCAACGGCTGCCTGTTCTACCTAACCTAACCTAAAAAAACGAAAACGCACCTACGTTACTTTTACTTTAAACAGAGAATCGTGTTCTTCAATCATTATTAAAAAAGTAGATGGTGCCTTAACACTCTGAGGCGAAATACTTCGGGTTTCACTTGCATCATCACCTCATATGGAATTCTCATTTAGAGGCAAATTTAACAAAAATGAAGCTGAAATCATCTCAAATTTATGAAATAGTTGGTAAAAGCTACGTGCTTTACCTCGACTATAAGCCAAATTGATACAAGGTACAGTTATAGGGCACTGCCTCTGTCTAACGTCATCAAAACAAAATCCTTCGAATGATAACTGCCGCTCTTGGCATATTAGGAAGTGCAGAATTATCAAATAAATAAATGCGAAATCTAACTTTGTGAACAAGTATTTCAATCACCTAGGAGCGCATCCAAATTTGCTAATTTAAAAACCTTACAAATTTTTGGGCACACTCGTTTGAAGAGGGAAACTGTACCCTCATATAAAACCATGGAAATAAAGGTTTATTTTGAGGACTTTTAGTATTGTACTTCTGAAGTAATATTAATTGTTTAAATTTAGTGCTTGAATCAAAATTTGTAGTTCATAGTACACTGCTTTGTCGAAAGCAAAAATACATTCGATAGAAAATTCGGCGCGAAACGAAAAGCTCGACAGTGCTGCAAGCTCTAAATACGACATCGACATTTGATTAAAAACAAGTAAACTATTCACACTAAAAGTGCAGTGTTTTACCAATCAATTTTAGCTTTCTGCTCTCAAAATAATTAATGTGGTTTTTTATATAAGGGTAGTGAAAAAAAAATATTAGCAAGGAAGTCAAAAAAGTTATGAGGAAAAATCTGTGCAGTGCATAATTGTAAAGAAAAATGCGAATAAGTTTTGCGTTACTTGAATGGTTGCAGTGGCCAATTTTCTTAGTCTTTCTTAATCGTTTTAACTTTAATTTAAAGTACAACAAAATCCACTCCATGAATTATCTTGAGCAGCAAGCTAAAATTGATTGGTGAAACACTGCACCAGAGACCTGCGCCATGGCGGCTGGAGGCCGGCTAAGCCGAGCCGCCGACGATTTTCTAAAGCCGCCGCCGCCGATAAAAAAACGGCTTACATCGGCTTAAAAACAGCCGCCGAAAAATTTTTTGGTTTATACATTACTTATGCTTTCTTTTCTTTATGTGTATGTTTATAAGTTGAAAAATAAGTATTTTGAGGATTATTATTTATATTTAACGAGATTATCACCTCCTTGTTATATTATACATTTTCTGTAGGGTTATAAAATTTATAAGTATGGTAGCACTAAAAAGTTTCAATTTATATCATGAGTATGGTAATGCTCTTTCATATACGTTACTTAAACCGAAAATTGCAAAAAGTGCAAAAAATGGAAAACGAAAAAATAACAAAGTTTTTTCAAGTAACAAATCCCCCAAATGAAAATGAATTGGAATCCGAAAACGAAACTGAACTGAATAATATAGCCGATAATGATTTGTTAAAATACGAAAACATTTTAAGTGCTAAAAGTGACATAAAAGAAAAAACTAAAATAGTGTTGAACAAAAAAACGGCAGGAGGCTCCAACGTTTGGAATTATTTCGGCCAAATGGTTATTTCAAATAAAGCTGTCTTAAAAAACCACCAAATTTGCAAAGTTTGCTATGAAGAAACTCCAATGCGTATAAAAGGGTAAGTTTTTTTGAGATATAAATTTATTATTTGGGAAAAATGAACAAAGGCTAAAATTTTAGCCAATTTGGATCTAAAGCAAATCATAACAAATTAACTAATTTAGGTTTGGCCTTTCCACATCTACCTCAAATTTGATTAACCATTTGCGAAATGCTCACTTCTTGGATATTAATACAAAAAAGACAGAAGCCACACAAATAAAAACAAAATGTATTTTAAGTGGGCATACACAAATGGAAAAAAGGTCAACCAATGAAAAATTTGCAAATACTCGTTTACTTGTGGAAATGTGTTGCAGAGATTTGCGGCCTTTTAATATGGTAGAACAGCCGGGTTTTGTAAATTACGTCAAATCCATTAAATCAAACATTTCAATTCCTACCGCAACTACTTTAAGCCGGTCCGCATTAGAAGATGTTTATCTAGCATATAGGTCCACAATAAAACAATTTCTGAGAGAATCTTGTCCGCATCATATATCGTTAGTTCTCGATATGTGGACAGATTCGTACAAAAGGAAAAGTTATATAAACGTAAGAATTCTATTCTGCCACGAATTTGAAACAATCTGCACAACTTTAAAAACCGAATTTTTTCCACACCCTCACAACAAACACACCATAGCCAATAACATATCAGAAACACTAACCGACTTCGAACTTGACAAAAAAGATATTGTTGTTGTCAGTGATGGCGGTAGCAATATTGTTGCTGCAATGAAACTAGCAAATATTAAGAGACTAGGATGTACAAGCCACTCCCTTCACCGCTTAATAGTCCATGATATCTTACAAAACAAAGATTTAACAGTATTTTTAGATACCGTAAAAAAGTTAAAAGAAATATACAAATGCTTAATGTATAATGCAGAAAATATAATAAAAATTCAAAATGTGTTTAGCGATGAGCAATTAGCAACCTTTTTAAGTGAAGCAACTGATATTTATAATATAGTAGAAACAGAAAATCAGTTTCAACCCGGTCTCGAAGAAATGGAATTACCTAAAAACTTGCTAAAACCCAATTCGTTTGGTAGCCTAAAAAACTCTAACGACACGCGGTGGAACTCTTTATGCAATATGTTTAAATCTTTTGAAAAAAACCATAAAGTTGTAAACATTGCGTTGGTTGAGATCAACAGAACAGAGTTAGCCTTAAATGAAATGGAAAAAAAATTAATGAAGGAGTTTCTCCAATTCCTCGAAATATTTGAAGACGCTAGCAGATATTTGCAAGGCCGAAAGTACTCAACCATAAGCAGCAATATTGTGTTTTTTGAAAAAATATCAGACACAATTCAAGAAAATTCGTTAAAAGTGAGCTTTGAAGAATCAATTAAATTGTACTTCTATGCAGAAGAACATTTTAGAAAAAGATTTAAAATCTTCAAAGTTCACTTAGTAGCTGCACTTCTGGATCCAATCCAAAAGAACTGGAAAAGATTGGATACTTGGTTAAAAAAAGTTCCCGCAAAACATAATATGGATCTTTTTGAACATTTAACTGCCGATGATCCAGAAGGCGGAGTTCCAAAACAAAAAATAATTTTTGATGAAATAATTAAGCTGCTTAATAATGGCATTGAAGTTTCAGAAGAAGAGCCTACTACTTCAAGGAATGTGAAAAAAAAGGTAAAACACTAAACCTATAGAATAATAAACATTAAATAATGAAACAACATTTTCAGAAATTAGAACATAATACAATTAGAAGCAATATTGCCACATTTATAGCTTCCACTGACAAACGAACTCAAATAAATCCGTTAAAAAAAGAAATAGCAAATTATTTTGCATCACAACATGAAGATGAAGCAGACACATTTATCTGGTGGCAAAAGAACAGAATGGTACGCCAAACTATTGTTTATTGTATATCAACATTTTATTTTTTTTGATATTTAATGTTTAAAAAACAAATTTATTTATAGATATATCCAAATATAGCAAAACTGGCTGCATCAATTTTAAGCATACCATCAACTAGCGCATCATCAGAGGAAGCTTTTTCAAGTGCTGGTTCACTTGTTAACGCAAAGAGGTCAAACCTAAATGCTTTGACAGTAAAACGTGTCCTTTTTATACACGATAATTATGAATTATTTCATATGTTATCTGAATCCAGCACCATATAAAACATCAGTTTTAAAGTTCAAATAAAAAATAAATATATGCTCATAATTATACTCATTAAAGTAGGTTTAATAAGGGTTTATTTGATAGATGTCTATTGAATAATTGCCGAATAAGCCTTTAATAATACCTACTTTGACTTTTATGAACATGAGCGCTATATTTTTGTAGTTATGTATATTATACATACTTATAGTATGTATTGTTGTTTTCCTTACAGCCGGCTCAAGCCGGCTTAAGCCGATTTTCAGCCGCCGCCGACAATTTTTACATCAGCCGCCGCCGCCGTGAAATTTGGTCGGCGCAGGTCTCTGCACTGCACCTATTCATGTGAAGAGGGTAAAACTGATTAACTTAAACGGCTCAGAAGGATGCCCATTTTTATACCTATGTATGTACATATATGCGTTGTTCCAGACGATTTTGAATACATGAGAACCATTAAATTTAATTAGAAAAAGGAGATGTTATTGGAGCTGGTATATTTTAGCCATATTTAGTAATATGTACACAATTTTATTAAAAACATATGCGACTGTGCGTGCACAAAAACTTTTGTCAAAGCTACAAAAATTGGCTAAGAATTCAGGTTTAATGTAGTAATTTTTACAACTAAAAGATATTCATACAGATTCAATATAAGATGTGGTTTCATTATCACTAGAATCCAATTCCTCCAACGCATTTTTTCGTCGTTTGCCCATTTAATATTTTTTAAACAAAATAATTTAGCACCGTTTTAGATAGATATTTTTTACAAACTACAAAATTTGACATATGCAAAAAACGAAGTCGGTCGGTTAAGCCGCCGTATAAACTATTTTTGAAATATAGTCTACACAAGACAGAAGTATGGACATTTTTATATGCGCAATTGATAACATTTGGTACTAATCGGCCAGACGTTCAATTTTTGTCATTCAAGTCGCAATACAATCTAACATTTTTATTAACCCACTTAAACTTTTTGAACTTGAAAGCAACTTGATGATCAACTTTCCCATTCAACTCGGCTTTCAACTTGATGGTCAAGTAAACAGCTGATTATAGTAATTTTTCATAAATTTTTGGTTTTTCACGTGTGTGCTTACACAAATATTCTATTGCAATTTTCGTGTATGTTTCGTATATTAACAATTTATAAATAAATTAATGCACATAGTTTGTGTTTCGTTGTACCCAAATTCAGTCGCAAATAAATTAAAAATGTAACAAATGTAATATATATAAAACAATTTTTGTGTTTCGTTTAACAAATATTCTGCGGCAAAGTGGGCATTTTTCATTTATTTCCTGACGACGCAATCTTAAAAAATGAAATTGATGAACAAGTTGATTATCAAGTTGCGTGCAGCATACGTCACGAACAAGGTATATTGAACAAGCTAGGAATAACTGATCAGCTGACTTCTATTTCCGCCATGTGTTTTCTAACTTAGCTTGGATAATTGCTTATGTTATACAATGGTTGTGTATACTGTGTATATGTGTGTTCGCAACATTTTCGACATCCAAGCTGGAATTAGCAACAACAAATTACATGCTGAAATTTTACAGGAAGTTGTTGTTTTAAAGTGGTTTCAGACAATATGTATTTTACACATGACTAGTCACTTTTACAATCCACATGTATTTGCATATGTCCTTCAAAATTTTAGTTTTACAGACAGTTTATAATTTTTGCTTTCACACGTACATATGTAATTACATCTGACATAATCTCCAAACCAAAAATAAACAACTTACTTTTCCTTGTTGTTGTTCTAAAAACCACTGATGACACATGCTTTGTCAGATGAAAATAGAGCACGCTCTAATTACAAATTTGTCAAATGACATTTACATATGTTTTTCATACATGCAATGTTTAAACACGTTCAGACGGCAGATATCAATTTCGCACTGCAAAATTTGACAAGTCATGTGTAAAATACATATCGTCTTAAACCACTTTTAGGGACGATCCCACCTTCTTATTCCACCATGGTCACGATCATCAATTCGAATGAATTATACAAACAATATGTGTAATTAGAGCTGTGCCAAATCGTTCATTTCAGTGATCGCTCAGTTTCGTTCAATTTACAAAAATTAACCCGTTCGTTCAATCGTTCACTTCTGAACGACAGTACGGCAACATGTTTTTTTAAAGATTTGTTTTGACATAGCTTGTGGTTTTGACATTCAAAATAGAAAAAACTTTTTGTGAAATAAAACTTAAATAATCCATATATAAAAATTGTGTAAAAAGTGTATAGTAATCCATAAAAACACAAACACTATAATAAATCAAACTTCTTAGAAAAAGACTGTTAAACCAAATTTAAAAAAATTATGGCAGTGCCGCCACAGCGATGCTCAAAAGAAATATGTACGCACATTCGCAAACTTTTTAAAGCAACTCTTATCAATACATAAACAATCAACTGAAACAAAAGAACATAACATAAAAAACACATCGGAACAGACGAAATTGTGACATAAAAAAGACCTGAAGAAACAAACATTGAACGGAACACAATTGAACGAAAAGCGCTCAGTAAAATAACCGGATCACTTCGTTCAATTCGGTGATCCGTTCATTTTGACCCGTTCGTTCATGAGCTACACAGCTCTATGTGTAATCTACTTGAAAGCGAAAATTTAAACTTGTGGCCGCAGCATAACAAAAAATAATCTGAAAATTTAAGTTTTTAAAAATAAGTTCGGAAATAAGTTTCTCTACACAAGGCAAAGCAATTATGTTAAGACGCAAGCTTTCAATTACCTTTATGTTTGTTAAAAAATGGTGAAAATAAAAAATAGGAAAAATGTGAATTAAAAAATAGAAAAAACAAATAAATTATTAAAAAAAAATGTATGTATAATTAAAAGACAAGTGAGAAATAAAGAGCAAAAAGGTTAGTTTTAATAAATATCGTAATTTTTTTATGGATGCTACCAACATACATAGGCTTAGGTTAGGGTTATTTTAGATTACGAAGGGTATTGGCGAGTCCAACTCGCCACCTTCACATTGAGGCCCTCAGGCCCACTGTGAATCCCTTCAGAAGAGTTATCAGGAGAAAAAAAGGCAAAACAAGCATTCCATAGGTAAAAGGAAAAAAACAAGAGTGCCGTCCGCAAAAAGTCTAAGGAAGTCAGTACTCATAGGCGCTGAATCACCCATCTGCCCAGCCATCCAACCCGCTTGATGAAACCTAGGATGCCCCCAGCCTACAGCCAGGGACCTCACCAAGTTCATCTAAGAAGCGCCCTCCAAACCACCTTTGTCAGAGGATCTGTAGCCAAGGCTAGTGGCAGGCAAGATGTTCAACGCCCCTTCTCTGATTCAACAGCAGGTTAGTCCAGCCTGGCCATAAAAGTCTAAGGATCCCGCCCTTCTTGAACATAATCTAAATAACTAACAGCCCATTAAAGAAACCCAGTGCCTCAACGACTCACAGCCAAGTCCAATATCCCTGACCGATACTTTCCTTGGCAGTCCATTGGCAATCTCATTGTCGGAAACGTCACAATTACCCGGAACACAACAGAGTCTAACCCTGTGCGTTACCATGATCGCCCCAAGAGCACGTCTGCAGTCGCCCACGAGTTTTGACCTGGCATTATGACCCTCTAGAGACTTAAGCCCGGCCTGACTATCAACGTAGATTGTCACGTCCCCTATCCCATCCACATCCTCCCCTATCAATTTCACGGCCTTCATAACGGCCAGAATTTCAGCCTGGAAAACGCTGCACTTGTCCAAAAGTCTGTAGGACATTCCTTCCCCGTGTCCATTATATAGACACCAGCCCCGCTGTCTACCTTTATCTTCGATCCATCAGTAAAGACTGCACACCCCTCATACAGCTTTACTGGTCCCTTTCATGCATCCCTATCCGGAAATACTTCTTGGGGCAGAATCAAAAATTCAAGTTTTGCTACCATAAAGTCCATCACACCTGAGTGCCGCAAGAGTCGACCATCCCCGACCCCAAAATGCCGGCATATCCATCTGAACCTACCCCACGCATACCTGGCTCACTAAGTCTAAGCAAGCTCTAAGCCGCCATTCTAGCAACAAAATTATGAATGGAAAGAAGATGTAGAATGATATCCAGCGCTGTCTTTGGTGTCCTATTCCTAGCCTCTGTAATGGCTAGTACAACAACTCTCTGGACCTTCGTCAAGAGCTTCCTTATTTCGCCTCTCTCTGGGGTTTCCCACCATACAAGACTACCGTACGTAAAAATTGGTCTTGCAACGGATGTGAAAATCCAGTTCACAGTAGCCGGTTGCAACACCTAGTTTCTACCTTTTGTGTTCCTACACGAATAATAGGCATTTAAAGCCTTCCTGACCCTCTTCTCTGCGTCCGCCTTCCAAGATAACTTGCCATCCAGGACGATACCCAAATAACTGGCCCTATCAGCAAGTTTCAGCTGAACCCGTTCAAGCTCTGGCAGCTCAAAATCCGCAACTTTGTAATTTCTGGTAAAGATAACTATCTCCGTCTTCCCTGGGCTTAATCCCACTCCTTTGTCCCTGGCCCAAACAGAGAAATCGGATAATGCACTACCTCGCTGTATAAGCCACTGCTATTATTCCCTTCAAATCAAACCGCCGCAATATTCCGCTGACTACCAAAATCCACAGTAGTGGCGACAATACCCCTCCCTGTAGTGTTTCCCTAACCGCACCCCTTTTAAGATGTTAATTTCCCCACTTAGAGTTGATAATCCTGCTACGCAGAACAGATCCACTGAATAAGGATACCCTCAACTCCTACTTTCCGTCGGTACCGTGAAATAACTCCCAAATGAAATAACTCCCAATGGAAAAAATGAAATAACTCCCAAATGAAATAACTCCCAACGAAAATGAAATAACTCCCAATCGAAAAAAATGAAATAACTCCCAACGGTAAAAATGAAATAACTCCCAATGTTTGGGAGTTATTTCATAAAAGTCGCAAAAAAGTGAAATAACTCCCAAATGAAATAACTCCCAACAAAAATTAAATAAACCCAAATTACAAAAAAATAATTGTTTTATGAAATTAGTCCCAACGGAAATGAAATAACTCCCAACAATAATGAAATAACTCCCAACGAAAATGAAATAACTCCCAACGAAAACGAAATAACTCCCAATTAAAATATATATAATGCGAAAACCTTTTGTATCCATAAATAAGATGTTACTAACGTAAAATTATTTTCTAAACAAACAAACCAAATGACTGCCGGCCTCCGTCTGGACGCAGGAGAAGTTAACTCTCGTGGATCGAACCGCCGGTTTCGTTACAGCTTTAGGACAGGTGCGTGGACTTGAGGCACCTTTTTGGTTAAATAATTTTTTTATAAAAAAAGTTATTTAGATAGCCGCAAGGAAAGAAACATCCAGTGGATTCGATCCGCCGGTTTCGCAGTAGCCTTCGGCCGGGCAATGGACTTTAAGCTCTATTGCTTTCCATATAAAGCTTCGCCAAATAAAACATGAATTTTATGACACTTTAGTTATGAAGCTGCAAATACTTCCGATGCACTACAGTTTAAAGTATATTCCCCGGCCGAAGGCTACTGCGAAGCCGGCGGATCGAATCTGCTGGGGTTTTTTTCCTTGCGCCCGGCCGAAGGCCGGCTATATATGCCAGCTTCGTTACGGCTTTAGGACAGGCGCGTGGACTTTAGGCACCTTTTTGGTTAAATAATTTTTTTAATAAAAAGGAGTGATTTAGATAGCCGGCCTTCGGCCGGGCGCAAGGAAAAAAACTCTAGTCCATTCGATCCGCCGGCTTCGCAGTAGCCTTCGGCCGGGCAATGGACTTTAAGCTCTACTGCTTTCCATATAAAGCTTCGCCAAATAAAACATGAATTTTATGACACTTTAGTTATGAAGCTGAAAATACTTCCGATACACTACAGTTTAAAGTATATTCCCCGGCCGAAGGCTACTGCGAAGCCGGCGGATCGAATCTACTGGAGTTTTTTTCCTTGCGCCCGGCCGAAGGCCGGCTATATATGCCACTTTTTTTTAAACCCAAAATTTTCAATTCATTGCCACCTTTTGTATCCATAAATAAGATGTTACTAACGTAAAATTATTTTCTAAACAAACAAACCAAATGACTGGCGGCCTCCGTCTGGACGCAGGATAAGTAAACTCTCGTGGATCAAACCTCCAGCTTCGTTACAGCTTTAGGACAGGTGCGTGGACTTGAGGCACCTTTTTGGTTAAATAATTTTTTAATAAAAAGAGTTATTTAGATAGCCGCAAGGAAAGAAACATCCAGTGGATTCGATCCGCCGGTTTCGCAGTAGCCTTCGGCCGGGCAATGGACTTTAAGCTCTATTGCTTTCCATATAAAGCTTCGCCAAATAAAACATGAATTTTATGACACTTTAGTTATGAAGCTGCAAATACTTCCGATGCACTACAGTTTAAAGTATATTCCCCGGCCGAAGGCTACTGCGAAGCCGGCGGATCGAATCTGCTGGGGTTTTTTTCCTTGCGCCCGGCCGAAGGCCGGCTATATATGCCAGCTTCGTTACGGCTTTAGGACAGGCGCGTGGACTTTAGGCACCTTTTTGGTTAAATAATTTTTTTAATAAAAAGGAGTGATTTAGATAGCCGGCCTTCGGCCGGGCGCAAGGAAAAAAAACTCTAGTCCATTCGATCCGCCGGCTTCGCAGTAGCCTTCGGCCGGGCAATGGACTTTAAGCTCTACTGCTTTCCATATAAAGCTTCGCCAAATAAAACATGAATTTTATGACACTTTAGTTATGAAGCTGCAAATACTTCCGATGCACTACAGTTTAAAGTATATTCCCCGGCCGAAGGCTACTGCGAAGCCGGCGGATCGAATGGACTGGAGTTTTTGTCCTTGCGCCCGACCGAAGGCCGGCTATATATGCCAGCTTCGTTACAGCTTTAGGACAGGCGCGTGGACTTTAAGCACCTTTTTGGTTAAATAATTTTTTTATTAAAAGGGAGTGATTTAGATAGCCGGCCTTCGGCCGGGCACAAGGAAAAAAAACTCCAGTCCATTCGATCCGCCGGCTTCGAAGTAGCCTTCGGCCGGGCAATGGATTTTAAGCTCTACTGCTTTCCATATAAAGCTTCGCCAAATAAAACATGAATTTTATGACACTTTAGTTATGAAGCTGCAAATACTTCCGATACACTACAGTTTAAAGTATATTCCCCGGCCGAAGGCTACTGCGAAGCCGGCGGATCGAATCCACTGGAGTTTTTTTTTCTTGCGCCCGGCCGAAGGCCGGCTATATACCCACGGTTTTAAAACCCCAAAACTTTTAAATAAATGTCACCTTTTATACTAGCGTGATTAAATTTTTTTTAATGCTCTGGTATATACACTTGCTTTTAGTAAAATGAAATAACTCCCAATAAAAATGAAATAACTCCCAACAAAAATGAAATAGCTCCCAATAAAAATGAAATAACTCCCAATAAAAATGAAATAACTCCAAATGATAGAAAATGAAATAACTCCCAACAAGAATGAAATAACTCCCAACACTTCGAAAAAATGAAATAACGCCCAACAATATTTCATTGGGAGATATTTCATTTGGGAGTTATTTCATTATGAAATAACTCCCAATGAAAAATAATGAAATAACTCCCAACGCATTGGGAGTTATTTCATTATGAAATAACTCCCAATTTGTATGGAAAAAAATTGGGAGTTATTTCATTTTTTCATTGGGAGTTATTTCATTTGGGAGTTATTTCACGGTACCCTTTCCGTCTCCGAGCTATTCTCCGTTCACGAGCTATCAGTTCTCTGAATATATGCAAATCCACTAGGATCCTTGGATAGTATCCTCCGTAAACTTGACATCTTGATTACGGTGCCAATATACTCACAGTACTTCGACCATGAATCCCTTTTCGCCCTCCTGAGATCTGCATCGTTCCTCGTGAGCTTTGCCCTATTGAATAGCCTTTTTACCATGGTACGTTTCTCGCTGGTTCACCAGCCTGGCTGTTCCCTCTTTCCCTCGGAAAGGCCTCAGCGCATATCTATATATACCACTTTCTCCAACTCCCTGTGCGAAACCTCACAAAGTTCAGTATTCCCTATCTTCAGCGGAAAGTCTTTCCTGAAGATCTCCCAATCCGTGCCTTTCCGGTTCCTATAGAAATCCTTTTTGGGGCCCTTGTAATTTGAACTAAAGGCTATCCAGCTTTGGTCCAAAAAACAATAGTCATTTGACACCCTCTATTCCCCTACAAAATCTTTGCCCACATTGGTAACGGTGAGATCTATAACTGCCTTCCTATCCCTATTCCTGAATGTCGGCATGTCACTCCTATTAAAATATAAATATAGTTGCCAGTTGTGAAATTATACACTGACTCACCTCTCTTATTGATATCCTTACTTCCCCATTGACTGTGATGTGCTTTTGCATCGCAGTTGAGCACCGGATTCTATTTTCGTCCTCTTGCATGCATAACCAGCCCTTGCACTTCAATACCCGTTGAGTCCGCAGCCTCATATAGCATGTACACCAAGACCAGCGCTTACTTGCCTCCGCAGACATGACGAACAAAGTGTATCCTTTTGCTCTGAGTCCAAGAACCTTATTGTTTTTTCCAATCCATTGTTTCTGGATCAGAGCCACATCTGCCTTGTGAATGAAGGGGTTAGTTTTCAATTTGGCTGAGGCTGCTCCACTGTGATGCAGGTTTATGTTCACCACTTGCAGCCTCTTTGGCCTTGTTAGATTTCGGTAGCCGGAACCTTAGATTACCAAGACTGAACTTGACAACCTCACCTCTCTTTTCCAAGACTTCGAGGAATTTCGCACTCACTGCGAACCTGAAATCCTTCCAACATTACCTAAACAAGCCCGTGAGGCTATATGGCTCCATTGGCTTGTATCAAGCTCATTATTTTGCTTGGCCAAAACTGACAGTATGATTTCCACCAAAATTACTGGCGGTGGAATCCACACGGCCACGATATGTCTAAGCGGCAGCTCAAAGGCCCATATCACCTCAATTTTCGCCATTGGACAAAGGTCGTCACAACCGTCCACCATGGAACCTAGGAATTCGACAGACTTCCTTCTTCCACAGTTGTCGATCTTGACAACTTTTGACCAATACGCAATGTTATCTAAAAGCTTGCCTTCAACCAGCCGAAATAGATCCGCATCTATTCTTCTTCCAGATCATTACGGTCCACGACAGCTACTTCAATGTTTTACTGGCTTGTCATGGCTTTCGCCTTCATAGAAGTGGTTGGCTGTTCCTCTTCGGACCTAGCTCTTCTGACCACTTTCCCTTTTTCTGATGGTTTCCTTAGTTGGACAGATCGTTCTGTAATCCTGAGCACCTCCCCGATGAACCGCTATCTTTATTTGTTATACTCCTGCAAACTGTCGGGGGCACCCCATTGTCTTTTTTGATAGGTAAAGCAGTGGTGCTTTCACTTTCCATTTGCATTACTGGGAGGGAAATTCCCAGGAGCTCCCGGTTCGGCCATAAACTCTTTCAAATTTCCTGACGTCCTACCAGTGTCTCCTGATCTTTCACCTCTCTTTAACGGTGAACGACCTTAGATCCCTCTTGGCGATCTTATGCAGATAGACCAGGGAAGATCTTGTGTCGCTCATCGTCTTTTCTTTCTTTATTTGGCTTCTTGTGCCTAAATATGATGATACCTCAGACGGAGATATCACGTCGGCTTGCCGAACTAAAATTGATGGACGGGCTTCTTTACCTGTTTGTTTCCCTCAAGACCTCTGCTCACCGCTCTTAGAATCTGACCCTGGCCATGAGTTAATATCACAGTGATATCTAACTCCTCCTCAGGATCCAGTAACAGATTTCCCAGGCTCTGCGTGGCACCAGTCACTTCCGGGGAAGCTCTCAACAAATGCATCACTAGTTCCGTCCGTAAATCCTCTTATTGGTCATTAACACTATCATCAATGACCGTAAACAGTTTGTTCAGTCCGAGGGAATCAGAATCTTAATAGTCTGGTATGTCCGCGTTAAAGCTGTCCAATTTTCTAAATTTAAATTTATCCATACAAGTCCCACGTGCACGCACGTAAAGGGAAGGACCATCGCGCGCAGTGACGGCATACGTGGACTAGGCAACTGAAGACTATTACAAGCAACACCTGCTCTAGCGTCGAAGGGTAGCTGTTAAAGACTAATTTCTCTTGACACTAAATTACCATTCATGGCCTCGGCACTGCTGCCAACCGCCTTGTCATTAAAAGTATAGCTTCCTTTCAGTTTGCCCACGAGGGTTTTTGCACCCTAGAGCCGAGTATAGTGTACAGGTCGACCATTTCTGTCCAGCCTGTCGGATGAAAGTAAAAAGAAGCCAAGACTCCACACGGATAATGTATGTTTGCAGTAATTTCTCTTAACAAATATTTTTTTTAAATTTTGGATGTAGTGTCCTACTATTACATAGTGTATGATTCGTACTTATCTACTTATGTACTTTTTTTTCTAAGTTCATATTATAATACTCAATCGAGTAAGATATTTTTTTCTGTTTTGATATAAATGTCGTTTATATCATGAATTAAAAAATTAAATTTTGAAATCAACAGAACATTTTGTTTTAAGTTGTTTAATTGATATACTTAATAACTATATTGGGACTAATGTGAAAAGGAGCCAAGACTCCACACGGATAATCTATGGTTTCCAGTAATTTCTTTAAAAAAATATTTTTAGTTTGTGGATATAGTGTCCTACTACTACATTATGTATAATTCATACTTATTTACTTATGTACTTGTTTTTCTATATTTTTATTTTTATATTCAATCAAGTAAGATATGTTTTTCTGTTTTGATATAAATATCGTTTATATTATGAATTAATAAATTAAATTTTATAAACAACAGAACGTTTTTGTTGTAAGTTATTTAATTGATATACTAAATAACTATAGTGGACATGAAACAATTATCTTGCAGACACTTTTGTGTCTGTCACGTTTATGCTACTAAACGTATTTTTAATACATGACTCAATAATATAAAATAATATAAACAATAATAAATAATAAACAAAAATTACCAATGACCTACAAATTGTGACGACGCGAAGATTTAGATTACATTGCATAAATTTTTAGCAAAGTTGCAGAGTAGCAAATTTTGACTACAAACCTAGTTAAGTAAAAACAAAATAAACGAATATGAAATTAGGTCATAGTAATTAATATGTAATAAGCTTAGAACTAAGAAATTAATATAAATAGCTGTAAAATTTAATAAAATAAATCAGAATGAAATTCATGAAAAACTTAAATCATCTTTCTTATTCTCAACCTGAACTGCGGCTCTTGAGCCATAACCAAGCGGCGTGCTCGCTTTAATAATAAGAAACCCGGACTAAAAACAGAACAAGAAAATTACAACAAAATTACATGGCGATCCTGCCCATTTTGAAATCCTGATTTTTCTGAGACGAACGGCTCATTTCAATATTATTACATGCCCTCTTATTGAATAGATTAAGTGAAAGATTAGTACTAACTACAAACAACAAAGTTTAACAAAGCTTTCTCAATATTTTTTTTACCTTTAATGATATTATTTCATAATAATACTTAAGGAAAAAATATATATATAAATAATAATTACAAAACTTATATATTATGCATACATTAACTTTTTAACAAAAGTAATTGGTATGACCCATGGAATATATATAAGAACGAGTAGATTCTATTATATCGAACGCACAGAAATCATTAATAAGAGGTTATACAGAAGAAACTATTCAGGCTTAAAGAAAAGAAAACAAAGCCATAGAAATACTAGAAAATAGGGCAATAAGGGAAACTCAAAGACGATTAAATACCTTGAAATTTAGAGAAAAGAAAGAAATAGCATTATAAATATTCAGAGTCACAAAAATAGAGAGAAAATTCAAATATGGAGAGGAGTAATAGAAAATTCCACCATGACTGAAGAAAATTTGAACTAGCGTCAATCTAAAAATTGCTAACAGTATTCAGTGGTACAAAAGGTAATTTAAACCCATTCAAAGCGAATATCGAAGTGCTGAAAGACACATTGCCCTTAAGTAAACACATTTCATTTTTGAAATTTGCATATAAAACTCAAATTTTAAATAAAGTGCAGACAAAATTAAGACAAGTATTAGTTCTACCGGCATAGACTCCTTAATTTCAAGTTTAAAAGAGACTTATAAGACAAAGAAGTCACCAAATGTTATTCTAAACGAACTAACAAGGATTACTCAGTTAGATACTATCAGTAAATGTGCTGATAAAATAGAAGCATTAACTACGGAATTAAATGAAATGCAGATAGGTTCACTTGGAGAAGAAAATAGAGAAGCAATCAGTTAAACCAATGCCATAAATGCATTTTATTCTTTTAAAAACGGACTAAAAGACCAAGAAATTGTTAGGACAATAAATGCCAGTAGAGTAAAGACTCTCAACGAAGCCGTTGATATAGCCATGGAAACATCAACAGGTATGAGACAAAATCAAATAATGTTCCCAACAACATTAAACAGAAATTATTGCAGAAACTACAGGAATAACAACTATTCTACTGATAGGTACAACAATAATAACAACATGAATTATCGAAGGAATTAGAGTAGAAATTACAATAGAAGAAATAATAACAAGAAAAATAATTATAATAATAATAACAATAGAGGCACCAACAATAATAATGATTATCGTGGTAATGCCTACAACAATAATAGTAATAGTTGTTACCGGAATACTAATAGTGGTAATCGTAATGCTAATAACCATAATAGAAACGGCAATAACAACTACTACAATTGCAACAGAAACCAGAACATAAACCTTATGGAGCAAAACCAGGGAAACTCCCATAGTCCTGAGGCATACCAAGGCCCTTTAGAACAAAATCAGTAACTACAAGAGCAGTATTTAGCATTTCATCAGATCTAAAAAGTTATGTAAAATTAAATATAAAAGATACACACCGTGCATTAACATTTTCAATAGATATAGGAGCTGATATCTCAATATGCAATAAAGACTTATTACATAAATATGATCAGAATCCAGATGACTAATGCTGTGTTACAGGGATTACAAAAGAGAAGATAAAATCTTTAGGTTCCACTAACATAACTATACAGATAAACGATACTTTACTTAAACATAAAATACAGTCAATACATAAGAATTTTCCTATCAACACCGATGATATACTTGGACAAGATTTCTTATTAAGGTTCAACTGTAATATAGACCATGAAACATTTACATTAACCATCAATACAAAAAATGAGAATTTGACATTACCTATTTACAACAACACATTTGAGATAAATGTAATAAAAATGCCTCCAAGAAGCGAAATAATTATACCTTTACGAATAGATATTGAGAAAGATGGTGTAATATGCAACCGTGAAATTGGAAAAGGTGTATTTTTGGCGAATTCCATAATTCCTAAAGATGGATACAAACACATAAGGTTATAAAACGCTACTGATAAAACCATAAAATTTAAAAGTGGAAACTATCGCTTTGAGAAATTTTGGTATATACAAAACAAGTCATGACAAAACAGATATGAGATATGGGAAAGAAAGTATAAGATGAATGCAATATAGAGAAAAATTACGAGAAAGCGAAGAAGGAATTGTTAAGGATATAAAAAAGTACCAGTATATATATAATTTAAAAGGTGAGAACCTGACAACCAATATTTTCTACAATCGAACTATTTTTTTAAATGATAAAAATCCAGTTTATATAATAAACTATCGATTACCACAAACGCATACAGAGAAAAAAATAGCCAAGTAAAAAATTTACTGAAACAAAAAATAAAAGAGCCATCCACAAGTCCCTACAACGCTCCGCTCTTATTAGTACCTAAGAAAAGGCAAAGTGATATAAAAAAATGGAGACCGGTCGTTGATTTAAGGAAACTCAATGACAAAATAGTGAGTGACAAATTTCCGCTAATACGTTTGAATGATTTTCTAGATAGATTGGGAAGAGCTAAATATTTTTCCACATTGGACATGACAAGTTTCATTCATCAAATTGAGCTCGATCAACAGTCAAGACCATTAACGGCATTTTCAACAACTAATGTAGTCATTACAAATATACAAGATTACATTTTGGACTAAAGATATCTTCGAATAGTTTTCAGAGGATGCTTACGATAGCACTAGCCGGACTAGACTCCGAAGCATTCTTGTATGTTGATGATATAATAGTTTTTGGATGTAGTTTAAAACATCACAACAATAATTTGTGCAACGTTTTCGATAGGTTGTCTAGGTATAATATAAAAATGAATGCAAGCAAATGTTATGTTTTGAAAGCAGAAGTTGTATATTTGGGACATTTGATAACATCGAATGGTATTAAACCAGACCTAAGCAAATATGACGTAATTACTAAATATCCTACTCCTACAAGTCGATTCAACAGCTGACCAGTTTTTTGCTCGAGTTTGCTTAAGGTGCTTTCGCACAATATGTATTTTACACATGACTTGTCAAATTTTGCAGTGCGAAATTGATATGTGCCGTCTGAACGCGTTTAAACATTGCATGTGTGAAAAACATATGTAAATGTCATATGACGAATTTGTAATTAGAGCGTGCTCTATTTTCATCTGACAAAGCATGTGTCATCAGTTGTTTTTAAAACAACAACAAGGAAAAGTAAGTTGTTTATTTTTGTTTGGAGGTTATGTCAGATGTAATTACACATGTACGTGTGAAAGCAAAAATTATAGACCATCAAAATGACAATTTCGACATACATACGCAATTACATGTGGATTGCAAAAGTGAAAAGTCATGTGTAAAACACATATCGTGCGAAAGCACCTTTACGATCTGAAACGGTCAAAATAGTATGTTTTCTTATCTCTGTAAAGAAAACAAACCTTTTTTGCAAACTTTCTAATTCACACAATTTTTCAGAGAGCGTAATAGATATTCTCTCTTAATTAAAAAATGGCGCTAAAGGTACCTTTACACGGTAATACATATATTACGATATGTCAGAAAATGTTGTGGGATAATACAAAATCTCATCATGTAAAAGCATAATGTATTGGGTAGGAGAGAATACGGATGCAAAATTTGACAAGTGTTCGGTAAATGCTTATTTTCTAAACCATTTTAGAAACTTGTGTATTCTCATCATATCAGAGGTGTGAAAGATTGGCAGCACTTACAGCATCTAATGAAGGTGGCTACACTTAATGAAACAATACACAAACAATCAAAATAAAAGCAGATTTTTTTCATGTTGTTTTTGTTAATATTGTTGAACCTTAACCATATGGCGTTACCCCAAAAGAAAAGTGTCAGAAACAACCGATTTTGATTTTACCAACCTCATCCGTGTAAACATGAAAAATAGTTAGAACAGATTTTTATTCTCTTTTTTTAAACACGGAGAGAATTTCATAATATTTTGATTCTACAAAATCTAATTACTTTGTATTGCCGTGTAAAGGTACTTTAAAATTTGAGTAAAATGTTTAAATTGGTGCTGCCAAGCTTTAAGACACACTTTTTCATACAAAATGTGTATTTTTGATATGGCAGCATCAAAAATGTTCATGGGAGAGGATTTAGCTTTTAACAAACTTTCTTAGAACTTTAATAAACTTTTTGATACACATGAAGATTTTATTTAAGTTTCGGAATTTTACTTAAGAAACGAAAAAAATCAAGTAAAATGAAACAAGAATATGAATTTAATAATCAATAAACTAATAGTGCATTTACACTTGTAATTTTAAAACTAGTTTATGATAATATTTTACTTTCATAAACTATAGCGTTTACATCAGAATATAAACTAAGTTGTTTACGTTTGACAAGTCATAAAACGGTTGACGTTATATATTAAATATATTTAATGCATTTTTCATTCATTCATCTAAAAACACCGTTTATTTTTATCAATTAATTTATTTTACTTTTTTTGTATATTGTTATTTTGTTTTTTTACCGATAAATGCAAGGTGCATGCATCAGGTGGGAGCGGTTCTACAAAACAACTAAATCGTCATAAGAATGTCAAAAGACAGATAACAAAAACTCACAAAGTCTTTCTTCTTTTTGAGCTTTTCTAAGAATACTAGTTGTTGTTTGTAAAAAAATACATATTTATAAACAGAATTTCACATTTTAATGACGAATTACCGTTACTCAGCTAATTAACTAAGTCCACCTGATATATGCACCCAAAGTATATATAATAAAGTAGCCCCAATTCTGCAACAACAAAATTTCGTGATTTTCAATTGTCGTCTAGACTCTATATGAAAAAAATATTGTTTACTTTTTTTATGTGTAGTTTGGCAGCTAGCTATTATAAAAATCAGGAGCAAAAAATGATCAGCTCTGTTTTTGACAATACCTTATTCGTTGTACCATGCACCTTGGGCAAATTCAAAATACCACCACTAGCCTTGCCAGAAAAATATTAAAAAAAAGAGTTGCATTAACAAAAACTAGTAATTTAAAAAAAGTTTATCGCAAAAACATGTTAATGGTTTGTATGGATAAATACGTTTATCAAACTAATTTAGCACCATAAACAACTTATAACCTGTTTTTGGGGTAAATGTAAATGCACTATAAGTTTGGGCACAATTTACATACTGTTTATACATATATAAAATTATTTTTACACACTACTCACACGTAGTATTTCGCTTACTGGGTAAAAACAAAGACATCTGCCAAAAATTTGAGAACGGGGCATAGTAAAAGAAGGTATTGGCCTCCTCATACTCAGTTTTTCCCAGTCCACTTTTGTTTCGACTTTTTTTTTCGAAAAACTAGGTATGAAAAAAATCACTAAATACACTTTTCTGCATATTGGGTAAAAACATAGACATGCGCCAAAAATTGGAGAATGGGGCATGGTAGAGGAAAGTGTTGGCCACATTTCCTCATACTCAGTTTTTCCCAGTCCACTTTCGTTTCGAAAAACTAAGTATGAGCACAAAAGTGGACTGGGAAAACCTGAGTATTGGGAAATGTGGCCAATACCTTCCTCTACCATGCCCCATATCCGATTTTTGGCACATGTCTTTGTTTTTACCTAACACGCAGAAAAGTGAATTTAGTGACTTTTCTCATACCTAGCTTTTCTAAAAAGTTGATCGAAACCTAAGTGGACTGGGAAAACCTGAGTAAGAGGGAATGTGGCCAATACCTTCCTTTACTATGCCATATTCTCCAATTTTTGGCACATGTCTCTGTTTTTACCCAGTAAGTAAAATACTACGTGTAAGTAGTGTGTAACAATAATTTTATATATGCATAAATTGTGTCCAAACTTAGTTTGATCATTATTAAATTCATATTCTTGTTTCATTTTAAATGATTTTTTTCGTTTCTTAAGTAAAATTCAGAAACTTATATAAAATCTACATATGTGCCAAAAAATTTGTTAACCCTTTGAGGACCAGACTTTTCCTGCTGAAGCGATTTTATTTTTTTCCTTATTTTTATAATATATGCCCCAATAATAGTTACGCCAAAAAAAATTTGCCCCCTAGGTCCTTTTCTTGTCCCTCCTTTTGCTTGGCAAATATAGTTGCCTCTGGGTTGAAAGGGAACTTTTAACCAATATATAAAATATTTTCCTTGGCATATATTTGCCTGTGGGCCGAAAGGGATTTATTTACATGAGTAATTTATTAGAAAAATATGTTGTTTTATATGTTTTTGTTTATTTAAACTTAATAAAAAGTGCCCCGTGATGATGTGAAGCGAAGGAATAGCACTCGAAATACTATAATAATAAACTTTCAATGCACGAATCGAATCGGCTTTAATTGATTTCGAATTACATATTAATAAATGAAAACAAGCACAGAAGCAGCGCAAAAAAAACTTGCATCTTGAAACAATAACAGACAAAATGAGTTTTGTTCAATTGACTTGCAATATTAACAGTCAAAAACAAACAAGCGCAAAAAAATTTGTTATAATATGGTCAATATAAAAAAACGTTAATATTACAAAAATAAAACTTTTTAAAGTCGATAGAGAATCTTCGACTCCTAAATATATGGGTTTATGAATTTATTTACTTTATACTGGAAATCTCAGGATACAAAATGCTTACAGGTTAATTATTAAAAATTAGTAGGAAATAAAAAGGGAAAACTCAAAATTTTTTTTAAAACAAGCTGTAAATAAAAACAGCACATGTGTATATTATGGGAACATATTCAAAATTTTAAATACAGACACAAGTCCAATATTTTAATTTATCACTTTATATACATATCGTCGGTTAAGAACTTCTTTTCTGCATTAACATATAATAGCTAAGCAGCAAATAAGAAACTACTCGACGATGTGTAGAATATGTGTATGTATATTTCAAGTCTATTTTATATTTGTACGATACATTCCCAAATTTAAAATCAGGTTTATTAAGGGCATATTTAACAATTATATCATATGCATTTATCAATTAAGCCCTCGATGAACATACATTAATTATAATAAATATGGGAAGTAGTCTATTGTACTGGTGAGTAAAGAAAAAGTTAAGTTTCCTACTTTGCAAACCATGGCATTATCATAAGTAAAAGCACCAATTTGTATTTTTAGGAAAATTTTTAATTAAAAAAATCACAAAAACTAAAAAAAATTTTGGTCAAGATTTTTGAAATTGAAATTAAATAACTAACGCCCGTAGAAATCTCCGATTGAGATGTTTTGCCAAATAAAAGCTAATGAAAATGCCTTTTTATTACCATAAATATAATTTTTGGGCTTTATAGAAAAAGAGCGATTTTTTCAAATTGGTTATAAAATCCAATGTGGGGAAACACTTTTAAACTTTTCTTTTAACAAGCTTAAATTATATACATATGCAATTTTTTTAGAAATCAAAATGCCGCGAAATATGAAAAAACTGCATTCTATTTTAAAAAAAGAAATAGAGAATAACTCTTCTTTAAAATATTCAGCAAAAAATGTATTTTTTGAAAGAGTCATTAAGGAGTACAACCAAGAATTACCTGTGTGCTACAGGTTAGAAAATAATTTAAAAAATAGAAAATTTATATATGGAAAGGTAGGTGGAATTTTTTAAATCTAGTTAAAAAAAAAAAACAAGCAAAAAATTATATCTAGTTTAGTAACTTTCGGGAAAAGGACTACTATCGATGGTCAATAATTGTTCGATCCCAAAATAATTAGAAGGTTACTTAATCTTTTGATAAGACTTAAATGTGGATATCATTGAAAATAGAAAATGAAATCATAAACACGACTAAACACTTAACAACCAGCAATGAAACATTCTCGGTTTATTTATTTATTTATTGAAATCTATATACATATGTATGTAACGTGATAATTTTATTTTGCACAAATATGTTTCAAAATGTATTCCCAGATATCCGAACGCACATTCCTATCTATATACCGAATAACGTCTGCCAATGAAAGAAGTTTTTGTTAAATGTATCCTAATAAGTAGTATTAAGTAGTGAAATCTAGTTACTTATACCCAACTTTAAATTTCTTCCCTCTAAATAATAAGAAGTTAAGCTTTGGATAAAATAAGTCACTACTTTTGCTCTACTGGTTGATAATACTCATTTTACAACAACAAATTACATTATTTCCAATACTTACACACAAAAAATTCTATATGTTATATTTCCTAAAAAAATGGTATAAATTCAATTAAAAAAAAGGATAGAATGACAGTAACTATGCTCCTAACGTAAGTCTACTGATGATTTGGTGTAAGAACCAATGAAATGCATATAGACAAACTTAACCAACAACAAACCCTATAAATTAACAAGAAAATTGGGATTAAATCCTAAATAATTTGAAAATTCTGTTGTTTAACAACAAGGTTTTGTTTTCGGTTGCCCCTCAATACATTTAGTAATAACCAATGGTTATTCAAATGTAAGGGGAAAAAGAAAATCAAAACAAGCGAATAGCGAATAATGGTTTGTTGGATTCTTAAAAAAACTTGAACGTTTTGGTTTTTTTATAGTAATTCTCATTTTGTTTAATGAGGTTATTATATAAAGACAGAAAATATTCATGAGTTTTTTAAGAATTTGGGTGGTTGAAGTCTACTGATGATTTGGTGTAAGAACCAATGAAATGCATATAGACAAACTTAACCAACAACAAACCCTATAAATTAACAAGAAAATTGGGATTAAATCCTAAATAATTTAAAAATTCTGTTGTTTAACAACAAGGTTTTGTTTTCGGTTGCCCCTCAATACATTTAGTAATAACCAATGGTTATTCAAATGTAAGGGGAAAAAGAAAATCAAAACAAGCGAATAGCGAATAATGGTTTGTTGGATTCTTAAAAAAACTTGAACGTTTTGGTTTTTTTATAGTAATTCTCATTTTGTTTAATGAGGTTATTATATAAAGACAGAAAATATTCATGAGCTTTTTAAGAATTTGGGTGGTTGAAGTCTACTGATGATTTGGTGTAAGAACCAATGAAATGCATATAGACAAACTTAACCAACAACAAACCCTATAAATCCCACATAATTATTATAAATATTTTTTTCTAAAATGCTGTAAAAAATTTATATGTATGTCGGTAGGTTTTTACCTGAATTATGAAAAAGTTTTTAAATTGCATAAATTTATGTAGCTTGCTATCAATTTCTTACTGTAATTATCAAAAAAATTTTAGCTCTACCTATATTGCACACATAAAGAGCTTCAAATTATTTTTGGATAATTAGACACTAATTGGCAACGCTGCAGTGCAGAAAAAACATTTTTAGCTCTCTCTGAAAAATAAAAACCTGCGACATACACCTACTCTGTTTGAAAGCTAACAAGCTACTAATTGAAATTTTTTATTTTTCATATGTTTGTTGTTTTGATTATGATTACCATTTGCAAGGATGAAAACAAAGCGTATGGATTTTTTAATTATAAAAGATTGTGTAATGTTGATAATTTATTATGTTTTAGTAGTATATTTGTGGGGATTCTGGAACAATAGGATTGCGCCGTACACGTTTTCCATAAGGAGTAATCCGTAGACGTTTTCCATAAGGAGTAATCCGCAGACGTTTTACATAAGGAGTAATCCGTAGACGTTTTCCGTAAGGAGTGGGGTGGGGTGGCGAGAAAATTTTTCCAATTAGAATCTAATTAGAACCCAATTAGAATCCAATTAATGTGTTTTCCAATTAGAATTCAAAAAGAATCTAATTAGAACCCAAATAGAATTTTTTAGCGTTTGCAATTAGAGTTCTATTGGAGATCAATACGATTTCAATTAGAAGGCAATTGGAACCCAACTTTAATCCAATTAGAACTCAATTAGGATTGATGTGTGTATGCGTTTCTTAAAGCATTGATCTGTATAGGTTTAGCAATACCAGTGCATATATTTATCCAATTAGGATTATCATATATCAATTTCCCCATAAGAAATAATGTGTATTTGTACACAGCACCCATAATTTTTATTTTTAATGTGTGTTTTTCTCTTAAATAACAATCATTTATTCTCTATGAATTCATTTAAACATTGAGTTTTTAATGCTTAGTTAATTGAGAGTTTTATTGTTTGTTATAAACTTGATATAAAAGGCTGTAAAGTGGTTTACTTAAGTTATTTCTGTTATCATCGCTTCAAAGTACACGTAATAGAATGGTAAGAATAAAATTTCTTAAAATAAAGGTTTTCGTTTATTTATATTCATACATTAATTTTCAGATGTATCAACAAATAATTAATATTGCCCAAGGTATAAAGCCAGAGTACACCAGAATTGATGATATTCCATTGAATCAAACTTACGAAATTATAAATTTCGAGTGGAAGGTCACACAGCATGGATCAAAAGTTATTGTATATTTAGAAAATAATAAATGGTTTTATCTTCCACAAAGGATTGTAAAATATTTGAACAAAGAGGATCCTTACTTAGCCAAAATAAATGAAAAAACCTGGACAGTTATTTACAAAGGACGTCAATCACCGAATGGTTTTGCAATATTTGAACTTAAATATAACTAACATTTTTAGGAGCCTGTACTTTATATATAGAAAATAAAAAATTTTTTACAAAGGAAAAGTCTACCATTTTTTTTTTAAATGTAAGAATTTCAAGGTAAGGTTTTACTTAAAACGCAACTAATTCAAGGTCACAGTTATATATTCTTTTAAGAACAAATTACATCAAAAATATAAGACAGGCATAAACATGCAAAACTCTTAATGATCTTTTACATTTAACACCTGCAAAAAATTAAAAATATCTCCTGTTGCTTATTCGATATCTTTGTTATATTAATAAATGCATATACAAAACTATAAATGACCTTTTTTAGGTTTAACAGACACTTTCTATGCATTCCTTAATACAATAGTTAATAAAGGAATTGAAAAAATTTTCTCAAACAAAGCAATGCTTTCATATAATGTTAATTGAAAAAAGGTAGGTGTGTTTTTCTAGTTTTTGGTTACACTCATTAACCGAGAGGATCATAAATTTATTTGTTTTCTATTTATTGCTTCAAAAGGATATTGAAAATTCCTTTGTTAAGTAGCTTTGTTTTAGGGATAAAATATACATTTAAAACTATAAATGACCTTCATAGATTTAACACCTGCAAAAAATTAAAAATATCTCCTGCTGCTTATTCGGTATCTTTGTTTTATTAATGAATGCATACACAAAACTATAAATGACCTTTTTAGATTTAACACCTGAAAAAAAAAATTTTAAATATCTAAGGTTCTACTTAAAACACAACTAACTCAATGTCACAGTTATATATTCTTTTAAGAACAAATTACATCAAAAATATAAGACAGGCATAAACATGCAAAACTCTTAATGATCTTTTACATTTAACACCTGCAAAAAATTAAAAATATCTCCTGTTGCTTATTCGATATCTTTGTTTTATTAATGAATGCATATACAAAACTAAAAATGACCTTTTTAGATTTAACAAATACCTACTATGTATCCCTTAATACAATAGTTAATAAAGGAATTGAAAAAATTTTCTCAAACAAAGCAATGCTTTCATATAACGTTAGTTGAAAAAAGGTAGCAGTGTTTTTGCTAGTTTTTGGTTACATTCGTGAACTGAGACGGTCATAAATTTATTTCTTTTCTATTTATTGTTTCAAAAGGATATTGAAAATTCCTTTGTTAAGTACCTTTTGTTTTAGGGATAAAATATACATTTAAAACTATAAATGACCTTCATAGATTTAACACCTGCAAAAAATTAAAAATATCTCCTGTTGCTTATTCGGTATCTTTGTTTTATTAATGAATGCATACACAAAACTATAAATGACCTTTTTTAGGTTTAACAGATACCTGCTGTGCATCCCTTAATACAATAGTTAACAAAGGCATTGATAAATTTTCTCAAATAAAGGAATGCAGAATGCATTCATATTATTGTACGTATGTATGTAGTAGTGCACTTAGAAAAATGTATATAAACTCTACTCTTTTAGAGCAGTGATTCAGTATTCTGTGCTAAACAGTTAAAAAAACAATTTAGTATTCTGGGCTAAACATTTAAAAAATCAATTCAGAGTTCTGTGCTAAACATTTAAAAAATCAATTCAGTGTTCTAAACATTTAAAAAACAATTCAGTATTTTGTGCTAACTAAACATTTAAAAAAAAACAATTCAGTGTTCTGTGCTAAATATTAAAAAAAAAATAAACAATTCAGTGTTCTGTGCTAAATATTAAAAAAATAAACAATTCAGTATTTTGTGCTAACTAAGCATTTAAAAAAAAAAAACAATTCAGTATTCTGTGCTCAACTAAGTATTAAAAAAAAAAACAATTCAGTATTCTGTGCTCAACTAAGTATTAAAACAATCTTATTTGGTAAGTAAAAACTATTTAGTGTATATTATTTAAATATTTAGTCAAACCAAAAAATAATCATAGCATTAGTGCTTAAAAAAAATTTATTTTATGTTTGTATTCATAATAATTATAGTAGGCTTACTAAGAGCTTATTTAATAATTAATTAAAAACATCTGTCAAAAAAGCCTTTAATAAGCCCATTTTAATTATTATGTATATGATGGCTAGTTTATAAGTATGTTATTTTGATTATTTTTAGATCATATAAAAAATATAATAGAAAAAATGGAGTCAAAAATAGTCTGCCCCGAATGCAAAAAAAGTTTTTTTAATCAAGAATTTTTAAAAATGCATGAGATGTCTCATTCTTCGGGTTCGAATAAAAGTGCAATGAAAGTGGTACAAAGGGCATTTAAGAATAGAATAATGACCTATTCATATAAAAATACGAATGAAGAATGTCTACTACCAGAGTTATTTTTGGAGGAAGCTAAGAAGCCGTTCGAAAAAGAAGTGTTTTCATTTTTAAATTGCAATTTAGCTTTAAAGTTTAACATAGAGTTGTTTGGTTTATATGCTAAAGGGGGCCTAAATGATATGGAAAATAGTGCGATAGAGGTGAAGCATTTTCAAACCAAAATGAAGGAAATTTTTCACATTGATGGTTTTAATGATGAATATAATAACAATGTTGATAATATTAAAAGTAAAATGGAAGAGTTTCAAGAACGAGATAGTGGATGGACCCTTATTCAACTCATTAAAATCCATCTAAATTTAAATAAATATCAACCATTAAAAGGTTCAACATATATTCCGCTTCCACCTAAACTCACACTGAAAAAAGCATGCATAAATGTGCAGAATAATGACGATTTCTGCTTCAAATGGTCTCTTCTTTCTGCTGTTTCAAATCAAGCTAATAGTCACAGACCAAATAACTATGCTGTTAACATATCAGATGCAGTAATTGACTTTAATGGATATTCTTTTAATTTCAATGGTTTATGCTTCCCCCTTAAATTAAAAGATATAAATTTATTTGAAAAAAATAATGCAAATATAAGCATTAATGTATTTGGATATGATGATGACAAAGATTTGATTGTCGGACCTTATTATAAAACTAAAGAAATCAAGCCACTTCATATTAATTTGATGTTTATACAAAAAAATATAATGGACACAACTATATCACACTATGTCTGGATAAAAAATATGTCAAGGTAAAATTTATTATAAATTTATATTTAATGTGTGTTTTAATTAATTGTAATTTTTATATTTTTTTTTTTTTTTTAATTAACAGATTAATAAGGTCACAACAAAGTAAAAATAAGAATAGTATTTTCGTTTGTGATTTTTGTATTCACCATTTCCAGGAAAAGCAAGATTTGGAAAAACATGTGAAAAATTGTAGTAGAAAGATAAGTTATGTACCCCAAGCAAATAAGGTAAAACTAGAATTTAAGAATTATAATAATTGTATGAATGTACCATTTGTGGTATATGCAGACTCGGAATGCATATTTGAAAATATTCAAACATGTGTTCCGAGAGGGGATATTTCATCGACAACATTAGTTGACAAACATATCCCCTATGCTTTTTCTTATTATATTAAGTGTAGTTTTAATGATGATTTAAATAAGCTATGTAGCTTTAAAGGATTAGATTCACCGAAACAGTTTATAGAGGGTTTGGTTAAAGATATTAAATATTTACAGGATAAATATTTATCTTTGGTAAAACCCATGATACCCTTAACCGAACAGGAAAATTTAGAATTTCTTTTGAACAATATATGTCATATTTGTTCTAAAGATATTTTACATGAATTAAAGGTGAAAGATCATTGTCATTTAAGTGGCAAATATAGAGGACCTGCTCATAATTCATGTAATCTTAATTATAAAATACCAAAATTCTTTCCAATAATTTTCCATAACTTTTCGGCATACGATTGTCATTTATTTGTTAAAGAGCTTAACCAAATTGATGATGGTCCTATTAATATAATTCCTCTTAATAAGGAACTATACATATCCCTTTCAAAAACCATTAAAGGTGATAAAGGGGATAATATTGAATTACGATTTTTAGACTCATATCGATTTATGTCATCTAGTTTGGACAACTTGGTTAAAAATTTAACAAACAGTGATTTAAAGTTAGTTAAATCAATATATTCTAATGAAAGCCAATTTAATTTATTGGTAAGAAAAGGTGTGTTTCCTTATAGTTATTTAAATTCTATAGGAAAACTTAATGAGTCTAGTTTACCAAGCATTGAACATTTTTATAATAAATTGACAGACACAAAATGTTCTTCTGAAGATTATAACCACGCTCAAAAAGTTTGGAAAACATTTGATTGCAAAACTTTGGATGACTATTTAATGTTATATCTAAAGACTGATGTTTTATTGTTAGCTGATGTTTTCGAAAACTTTAGGACAATTTGTAAAAACATTTATCATTTGGATCCCTGTCACTATTACACAGCTCCGGGACTTTCATGGGATGCCATGCTTAAATTTACAGGCATCAAATTAGATTTACTGACGGACATAGACATGATAACATTTCTTCAAAAGGGCATTAGGGGAGGTATTGTGCAATGTTCTAAAAGGCATTCTATCGCAAATAATAAATATTTATCGAACTATAATAATGAATTGCCTTCTAAATATTTAATGTATTTAGATGCAAACAATCTATATGGTTGGGCAATGTCTGAAGCTTTGCCCGAAGGTGATTTTCAGTGGGTAGAAGATGTTGATAGTTTTTGTTTGGATTCAGTTTCAAACGATTCAAATATTGGATATATATTAGAAGTTGATCTGATATACCCAGCTGAAGTTCATGACATCCACAATAATTTACCATTTTGCTCAGAAAATAAAAATCCTCCAAACTCTAAAGAAAAGAAGTTAATTACTGACTTAAATGATAAATATGAATACATAATTTATTATAAAAATTTGCAACAATGCTTAAAACATGGGTTAAAATTAAAAAAAATTCATAGAATATTAAAGTTTAAGCAGTCTGCTTGGTTAAAAACATATATCTCATTAAACAATTCTCATAGAATCAATGCTCAAAATACTTTTGAAAAAAACTTCTTCAAATTACTAAATAACGCAGTATATGGTAAAACCATGGAAAACGTAGACAAGCGAAAGAATGTTAAAATAGTAAACAGTTGGGAAAGTGTTGGAAGGAAAATTGGAGCTCGTTTCCTTATTGCAAAACCAGAATTTCATTCCTACAGCATATTTGAAGAAAACATGATAGCAGTAGAACTTAATCAAAGTTATTCACTTTATAATAAGCCTATATATCTCGGATTTACAATTCTAGAACTTTCAAAGTGGAAAATGTATGACTTTCATTACGATTACATACTTCCTAAATATAATTTGAAAGCAGAACTAAATTATATGGATACAGATTCATTTATATACACAATAGAAACTAACGACTTTTATAAAGATATCGTTAACGATATTGATGAAAAATTTGATACGTCAGAATATGAAGCTAATAATAAATTTAGTATTCCACAAAAAAATAAAAAAATATTAGGTATGATGAAGGATGAAAATAATGGTAAGGTTATGAAGGAATTTGTAGGATTACGAGCAAAAATGTATTCATTTAAAACTGAAGATTTGAAAGAAGTCAAAAAAGCTAAGGGTATCAAAAGTAATATATCCAGAAATTTAAGTTTATCCGATTATAAAGACTGTTTATATAATAAGAAAATATTCTATGGAAGTATGTATATTTTTAAATCAAAATTACATACTATATATACATCCCTTATTAATAAGATATCTTTAAGTTATTTAGATAATAAGAGATATGTATGTAGTGACAATATTAATACATTAGCTTGGGGTCATTATAATGAAAAATTTTTAAATGATGATGATAATTTTTTCATACAAATTGATAATGATGCAGAATTTCAAAATTATAAAGATCGATTTATGAATGAAAATGATGAAGATGATATTTTTATGGAAATAGATAACGATCAGGAATTTATAAATTGTAGAGATCAATTTATGAATGACAATGATGGAGATGATATTTTAATGCAAGTTGAATAAAAATTATCATCATTATTTATTAATATTTATAATATGTTAGTGAATAATAAGTCTAGTAGATATAATAATAATAATATAAGCTTTGTACTATGTAAATAATGAATAACAATAAGAAGAAAGAAAAAAAATTAGGTAGGTTTCGGTCACTAGATTTGTTAAGTGTAATCTAACATATTAATTAACATTTTAATTAACACGTTGGATTATACTTAATCAAACTAGTAAGCATAAGCTAAAATGCTACCGAACGCGTCCACAGGTTGCGGATAGTGGAACGCCCAGTAAATATATTGGGTAGCTGCGAATAAAATAAAATAAGCAGTCGCGGACAATTTTAGTAGTTTTTAGTAATTACTAATAACAATTCGCAATGTATAAAGGCGAATGAATAATCTTAAACAACAAATTTCAAATTTTTGTAAATAATTAAGAACACAATATTGTAAAATCTTTAGTTATTTATTTATTTATTTCAAATTATATTTATTAAATAAAAATTTAAGACATAAATGTCCGCAATTAAACGTATTAAACTTTTGTTTTTGTTCATAGTTATATTTGATAGGAGTTTTTAAATAGTTTACTAGTTCTAGAGGTGGCTGTAAGTTTCCAAAACTATCAAAATATTCTTTATAGTTGTGATTTTTAAAGTAGGCTACCCAATGTGTTCCAGGACCACTAGAATTATCTAAGTTAATTATACCACATTCTTGAACTAATGGTTTTTTAGGTAAACTGTCACGCATAAAAACACCTCTGAAATGTTTTAGGTGTTTACCATATTTTATTAAATGTAGATGATTTAATGGCTGATTGGGTAGATTATTTAAAAGTTTTTTGGAGTTGATTTATAGTAAAGTCCAAATCCAGATTTATATGGTTTCAGATATAAACCTTTCCCCATAGCAATTGATTCCATATATCTATTATGACGAGTTGCTTCTGCTAGTTGCTCTTTTCCTTTTTTTATATCATTAACTGCTTTAACAATAGCTGATCCTCCTGTTGCTAAGCCTCCAAGTGCAGACAATGCTGTCAGAATTGGAATTAATGGTAGGAATCCGCCAATTTTTGGCATTGGTATTACCCTTGGAATAACTACATTTGATTTTTTATTCTTCTTGAATTTTGAGTTTATGATTTTTTGCGCCATTTTAATAGCAGAATTGATACTTTCAGGTTTTTCTTTTTTTAATATCTTCAATGCATTTTTAACAGTAGTAGAAAATAATTTTTTGTTATATTTGTTTCTCTTTTTTAACTTTTTCTTCGATTTGCTTTTTTTCTGAATTTTGTATTTCTTCATACCTAATCCTAATTTAACTTTTGCTTTCATCGTGTTTGTCACAAGCCAGGCGTGCGCTCGTTCTTTGAAACTACTATCGTTGGATATAACTCGCTGCCAAGATTTTTCCGCCAATATTTTATCGGCTTGATGTCTTTTGTTTATATTGTTTGTTTTTGAATATGTAATATCGTGTTGTCTACAAGCTGCATCTAATAAATTGATCCCTTTATCTCCTCTTGCTAAACGTTTTTCAAGTTTTGTTCCAGGTCCGCAAAACTCATAACCAGGTAAATGTAATTCAATAGGCAATTTGTTTATTAAGTTGTTTACTAAACCGATACCAGTTTTATACTGATTATGTTCAGATCTGTTGTTGTAGCTTATACCCATTTTATACTTTAATTATTTAAAGATGTGTCAATGTTTAATCCTATTGATATTCTAAATTCAAATGATAAGTTTTTATTATAAAAGAGGAATAATATAGCAAAACAAATTAGTTTTAAATATGCGATTGGTAAAGCAAGCAAAAGAAATCGTAGTAAGAAATGCGGACGAGGAACAACATAAGCAATTTCAAATTAATCATAGTGTATTGCTACCAAATACAATACGAGCATTAATTGTTGGGCCCTCAAACTGTGGTAAAACAAATGTTATGATCAGTCTAATAGAAAGCCCTAATGGTCTTCGCTTTAAAAATATTTACATATATTCTAAATCTTTATATCAACCAAAATATTGTTATCTCAAAAATTTAATTACTCCAATCAAAGAAATCAACCTTTTTACATTTGCGGAAAACGAAAAAGTTCTAAGCCCAGCTGAAGCAAATCCCCATTCAATAATAATATTCGACGATGTTATTTGTGGAAAGCAAGATACTATAAGAGACTACTTTTGTATGGGTAGACATAGACATATAGATTGTTTTTACTTATGTCAAACTTATACAAAGATTCCCAAGCATCTCATACGCGATAATTCAAACATGATAGTACTATTTAAACAGGATGAAATGAATTTACGACATATATATAATGATCATGTTATCGGTGATATGTCATTTAAAGAATTTACAAACATATGTAGTGAGTGTTGGAAAGATAAGTATGGGTTTGTTGTTATTAGTAAGGATAACTCAACCAATAATGGTCGATATAGAAAAGGTTTTGATAAATATATTCAGTTGTAAGGTTATAATTTAATATCTGTTGACCGCAGTCAGAAAGAAAGCAGATTATTAAAAAAAAAAAAAAAAAAAAAAAAAAAAAATCATCATTAGATATAAAGCAGATCATCATCAGATATAAAGCAGATCATAAGCAGATATAAAGCAGATCATAAGCAGATATAAAGCAGATCATAAGCAGATATAAAGCAGATCATCATCAGATATAAAGCAGATCACAAGCAAATAGAAAACAGATAATAAGCAGATATAAAGAAGGTCATAAGCAGTTAGAAAGTAGATTGCTTTTAGGTATAGAGTTGATCAGTTCATATTGAAACGTCTAAATATGGATAATAAATTTTTGGGTGATATTGTTAAGACAAGAGAGATATTAAAAGAAAAGTTTAAAAAAATTAAATTAAATAACGAAGATAGAGTTCAAGTGTTAGAAGAAACACTTAAACCTATAACAAGACCTTTAAAACACATTATAAAAAAAATTGATAGTTATCAACAGGATGACTTATCAGAAAAAAACTTTAAACCTTCAACAACAAAGTCATACATTATAAATAAACAAACTAATGAAGGGATGAAAAATAACAAAATAGATGATTATGAATTAAAGAATGATACTTCAGTAACACAAGTTCCACCATTATCATCAGAGGGTAGCTCTGATAATTATGATGATGCTGAGAGTTATGAATCCATATCTGAAAATAAAAAACTCCCACTAGTTGAAAATATAAAATTACTCCTAAAAAACAATACGATTGACAAAGTTTATGGCTTTAACATTGATAAATATGGTAATTGGCGATATGCCAATAATGAACTTAAATTTAGTAGAGATAATAAAGTTCAAATAGGAGAACCAATGTGGGAAATGACTCCAGGATTATTTGAATTAGTTTTTCATTCGAAACCTATTCATTATACTAAAACTGATTTAAAAAAATACAAAGAACTTTTAATTTATACAAACGCACATAAGCGTTGCTATCAATCAAATGATCAAATTAAGGGTACACGAGCGTATAAATATCTTCATATCATAAAAAACTTATTTAATACAAAACCAGATGATTTAACGAAAGGTTGGGGTATTTCATTAAAATCTGTTAACAACCGAAAACCTAACTATATATATTGGAATGATCCGAATGAGTTAGTCGATAGATTACATTTACTTATTTCATCAGAGGCAGCTGGTCATAATAACCATAAGAACGAAATAATTTCTATTGTGGAAGAACTTAGAGAAGCTAACGTAATATATTAAAAAAAAAAAAAATTAAATAAAATAAAATAAATAAAATGAATTATATAAATAAATTTGGAGAAAGTTCAATTAAACATAAAATAAGTAATCCCACATTTAGGGTCTGCTCCCATAATATACAAATTCAAAATATTAAGAAGGACGTAGACTATATAAACAATATAATAAAGGCTTTTCAAAATAAATTAGATAATGTTGATATAAGTGTTTTAACTAAAATACAACAAAAGCTCAATGAAATAGAAAATTATATTTTTGGAATAGAAAATATCAAAAACGAATATGATTATAAATTAAATATTATAAGAAGCGATATAAAAAAATCAATTACAACAGAAATTGTTAGAGATGTTGAAGTTATTAGAAAGATCGTTGTTGAACAAATGCACTTTGTAAATAAGAATTTAATAAAGAATATTGAAGAAAGGTTTAAAAAAATTGATGGTTTTATTTCTAAATGGAATGTAGAAAATCAACAAACTGATGTAAAAAAACGAAAAATTGAATTCCCTAGAATTAAAGTAGCAAAATAAAAAAATTCAATATATTTAAAAAGATAAAAAAAAGGAACCAGTCGATTGTATGCATACATATTAATAACATGATTGCGGATACTGATAAGAAAAAAATAGTTGACGAGCTACACAAACAAGCTAGAAAAAATTTTAAAAGAAGACGAGTAGTTATGAAGGGAATTGATGATTTGTGGCAAGCTGATCTAGTTGAAATGGGAAATTATGCTAAATATAACAAGGGATATTGTTATCTTCTAACTGTAATAGATACTTTTTCAAAAAAAGCATGGACTGCAGCCATAAAAAAAAAAACTGCAGCTTGTGTAGCTAACGCATTAAAAAATATCTTTCAAATCAATAAGCGAAAACCCAAAAACTTGCAGACAGATGATGGCAAAGAGTTCTTCAATAATCAATTTAGGCAATTAATGGATAATAATCAAATAAATCATTACTCAACATATAGTATTCTGAAAGCATCAATAGTAGAACGATTTAATAGAACATTAAAAGGACTGATGTGGAAAGAGTTTAGTTATCAAGGAACATATAAATGGATTAACAAACATGAAGAACTTGTTACCAAATATAATAATACATTTCATAGAACAATAAAGATGACTCCTAACGAAGTAAACCATTCAAATGAAAAAAATTTACTTAACACAGTATACAGCAATTTAAAGATATTTAAAAGACCTAAGTTTAAAGTTAACGATTTTGTTCGAATAAGTAAATATAAACATACTTTCGAAAAAGGATATACACCAAATTGGACTACAGAAATATTCAAAATTAAAACTATTAAAAACACCAATCCTAATACATTTTTATTGGAAGATTATCAAGGACATGAAATCAAAGGCGCTTTTTATGAATATGAGATTATGAAAACTAAATTTCCAGAATCATATTTGATTGAAAAAATTTTAAAAAGAAAAAAAAATAAGGTCTTTGTTAAATGGTTGGGGTTTTCATCACAACACAACTCTTGGATAAACGTCAACACTGCATAATAAAAAACTATTACAAAATTGTAGATCTTTTATTCATTCGCCAGCGGTTACAATGTCAATAACATTAACATTAAACGGAGATTCTTCTTTACTGATTGCAAACTATTTTCCATCAATTGAACTTAAAGAAAATTATGTTTGTGGTCTAATAAGTTTTGATACTTATCACTCAATTCCTAATATCGATATAGAAAATAATTTGTTTCATATTGGTAATTATGAAATAGAGATTCCCGTTGGATCATATGAATTTTCTGATATAGCGAGACTACTCACTAAAAGATATCAAATTCTAAATGAAAATGGTCTTCTTTCTCTGGAAGCAAATCATAACACACTTCAGACATATATTAAAAGCAGTTTAGACCCAGTTTTATTTAACAAAACGAGGTCAATTGGATCTTTGCTAGGTTTTAGCAAAAGAGTGTTAAACGCAGGTGTGGAACATTATTCTGATAAAACAATAGATATAACGAAAATAAATACTATAGGCATTGAATGTAACATTGTATGTGGGTCATATATAAATAACACGTCTGCACATATTTTGCATCAGTTTTCACTTAACGTTAGCCCAGGATATAAAATAACTGAAGCTCCGGCTAATGTTATATATTTACCGGTAAATTCGAGAACTATTAGTAGTATTGTTTTGAAAGTTGTCGATCAAGACGGAAATCTTATAAATTTTCGTGGTGAAAAAATTACTGTTCGATTACATTTAAAACCTATTTGAGTATGATCATATTTAACAAAAACGAGTTGCAAAAAGATTCGGCATTCATTCTTTCTTCATCAACTGAAGGTGAAATAGAAAAACCTTTATACTTTAAAAATCGCTTCAAAGAAAACAATAAAAAAAATTTTACAGCCCTTAAAAAACAGGCTAGCATTCTTAATAAGACCAATAAGGAGATTCTAATTAATCTAGGATTCAAATTAAAAAATTAAAAATTATTACACAGTGTAATACAAAACAATTATAATAAAATGAGTAGTATTATAAATATTTTACAAAAACCTCAATTTGATAACTCAATCATCAAAAAAGAGTATCACAGCTATAACTCTTACTTACAATCATTTAAAAACAATGATGAAATACGTATCACAATTCAAAACCAGGATTTATATGTTTTACCACATGAAAGTCTCTTATATATTGAAGGACGTGCAACAAAGGAAGATTCAACGGCTTCATCTTCTATACATCTGTTAAATAACTGTATGGCACACCTTTTTGATGAAATTCGATATGAAATTAATGGTGTAGAAATTGATCGTACACGACATTTAGGAATTGCAACAGAATTGAAAAACTATGTATCGCTTAATAAATCTGAAAGCGATAATTTATTAAATGCGGGGTGGTCACCATTTAATAATACTGATCTTAAACTTATAAATGGATATTTCAATTTTTGTGTACCATTAAAGTTATTACTTGGATTTGCTGAAGATTTTAATAAAGTAATAGTTAACTCTAAGCATGAGTTGATTCTTTTACGATCCAAGGATGATAAACAAGTTTTAAGTTCTGATGTTCTAACTGAAAATATTAAAATTAACATTTTAAATATTACTTGGAAAGTACCACATGTACAACTCTCTGATTCGTATAAATTAAAAATATATAAAACTGTAAATAATCGTCATCCACTAAGTGTAGCATTTAGAAGTTGGGATATGTATTTTTACCCTTCACTTCCAGAAAGTACAACAGTTTTATGGAATGTTAAACTTGCAAATGAAAATGAAAGACCTCGTTTTCTACTCTTGGGACTTCGAAATAATGAAAATATATATAAACATTGTGATTTGACTGATATAAAAGTACACCTTAACTCTAATACATATCCTTATGATGATCTAAATCTTAAATTTGATTCTAATCGGTTTGCTCTACTATACGATATGTATTTAAAATTTCAGCAGAGTTATTATTCACGAGATCCACAACCATTATTAACACGAGAAAATTTCAAAAGTATAGCGCCAATTATTGTTTTGGATGTTACACATCAAAATGAATCAGTAAAAACAGGACCGATAGATATTCGTATTGAACTTAAAACTTTAAAGAACATACCAGCTAACACATCTGCATATTGTTTAATAATACATGATAAAATGTTTGAATATATTCCTCTTACAAACGAAATAAAAAAACTCATATAGACAAATTTTTGAAATAATATAAATGCTGAAACTATTGCTTTATATGATTATTAACAAACATTTCGTTGTAGCAAAGAGTCATACTTTTAGTGAAAAATGATAATAAAAGATATATACGATTTTTTCAAAAAATGTTCCCATATTGTTTCTGATGAAGACAAATTTAAGCTTATCAATATTCAGTCACATCTTGAGTATGAAAACAATTTAAAAACCTTCAAAAATAAGTTTGGTGAACACTATGAAGACTGCTCTTGGTCAGACGAAAATGCTAAATGTGGACCAGACACCTGCTCATGTTCTCAATATAGGAAAAGAAAATTAGCAGTCGAAGAAGAAGCAAAACAGCTTATGCAAACATACTACAACATTTATAATATTACCAAATGTAAAAATTGTAATTTCCATAAGACTTAATAAATAAAGAAACAAAAATATTATTATATAAAATTAAACTTTTATTGTTATTATTTAATATTTTTATACTTATATATATATATATACATAATTATAAAAAAAACAAAAAAAAAAAAATATTATAAATTTTCTTCAATTTTTTTTAATGCTTCTAATAAAAGCTCATCCTGACCGTCGTTCATGGCCAAGAATGTTACCACATCTATCGGTGGTAACTCTTCAATTTTTATTATTTTAATAGGGTCTTCCTGTGCTAATGTATGCATAAATAAATCATCTTCTTCCATGAATTGCTGAAGCACTGCTTCATATGATGTTGTTGTTGTTTCTGTTGAGGATGGTGCTGATGATGTTGTTGTTGTTTCTCTTGACGATGATGCTGTTGATGATGATGCTGATGATGTTGATGATGTTGTTGTTTCTGTTGAAAATGATGCTGATGATGTTGATGATGATGTTGCTGTTGACGAAGTGTCTTCTATTATACGTTTTTTGTTGTGATACGTCTTTAACTTATAATATAAAGGGGTTCTCCCCGTCATATATAAGTTATATGCCTCATTGTGTTGTTTTCGAATGTGTCTTCTCTGATTCGACACATTCGAAAAGGTTACAATTTTGCATATAGGGCACAATATTTTTGACTCCATTTTTTCTATTATATTTTTTATATGATCTAAAAATAAACAAAATAACATACTTATAAACTAGCCATCATATACATAATAATTAAAATGGGCTTATTAAGGGCTTTTTTGACAGATGTTTTTAGCATAATTGTCAAATAAGCTCTTAGTAAGCCTACTTTAATTATTATGAATACAAACATAATGCTATGATTATTTTTTGGTTTGACTAAATATTTAAATAATATACACTAAATAGTTTTTACTTACCAAATAAGATTGTTTTAATACTTAGTTGAACACAGAATACTAAATTGTTTTTAACTGTTTAGCACAGAATACTGAATCACTGCTCTAAAAGAGTAGAGTTTATATACATTTTTCTAAGTGCACTACTACATACATAAGTACAATAATATGAATGCATTCTGCATTCCTTTATTTGAGAAAATTTATCAATGCCTTTGTTAACTATTGTATTAAGGGATGCACAGCAGGTATCTGTTAAACCTAAAAAAGGTCATTTATAGTTTTGTGTATGCATTCATTAATAAAACAAAGATACCGAATAAGCAACAGGAGATATTTTTAATTTTTTGCAGGTGTTAAATCTATGAAGGTCATTTATAGTTTTAAATGTATATTTTATCCCTAAAACAAAAGGTACTTAACAAAGGAATTTTCAATATCCTTTTGAAACAATAAATAGAAAAGAAATAAATTTATGACCGTCTCAGTTCACGAATGTAACCAAAAACTAGCAAAAACACTGCTACCTTTTTTCAACTAACGTTATATGAAAGCATTGCTTTGTTTGAGAAAATTTTTTCAATTCCTTTATTAACTATTGTATTAAGGGATACATAGTAGGTATTTGTTAAATCTAAAAAGGTCATTTTTAGTTTTGTATATGCATTCATTAATAAAACAAAGATATCGAATAAGCAACAGGAGATATTTTTAATTTTTTGCAGGTGTTAAATGTAAAAGATCATTAAGAGTTTTGCATGTTTATGCCTGTCTTATATTTTTGATGTAATTTGTTCTTAAAAGAATATATAACTGTGACATTGAGTTAGTTGTGTTTTAAGTAGAACCTTAGATATTTAAAATTTTTTTTTTCAGGTGTTAAATCTAAAAAGGTCATTTATAGTTTTGTGTATGCATTCATTAATAAAACAAAGATACCGAATAAGCAGCAGGAGATATTTTTAATTTTTTGCAGGTGTTAAATCTATGAAGGTCATTTATAGTTTTAAATGTATATTTTATCCCTAAAACAAAGCTACTTAACAAAGGAATTTTCAATATCCTTTTGAAGCAATAAATAGAAAACAAATAAATTTATGATCCTCTCGGTTAATGAGTGTAACCAAAAACTAGAAAAACACACCTACCTTTTTTCAATTAACATTATATGAAAGCATTGCTTTGTTTGAGAAAATTTTTTCAATTCCTTTATTAACTATTGTATTAAGGAATGCATAGAAAGTGTCTGTTAAACCTAAAAAAGGTCATTTATAGTTTTGTATATGCATTTATTAATATAACAAAGATATCGAATAAGCAACAGGAGATATTTTTAATTTTTTGCAGGTGTTAAATGTAAAAGATCATTAAGAGTTTTGCATGTTTATGCCTGTCTTATATTTTTGATGTAATTTGTTCTTAAAAGAATATATAACTGTGACCTTGAATTAGTTGCGTTTTAAGTAAAACCTTACCTTGAAATTCTTACATTTAAAAAAAAAATGGTAGACTTTTCCTTTGTAAAAAATTTTTTATTTTCTATATATAAAGTACAGGCTCCTAAAAATGTTAGTTATATTTAAGTTCAAATATTGCAAAACCATTCGGTGATTGACGTCCTTTGTAAATAACTGTCCAGGTTTTTTCATTTATTTTGGCTAAGTAAGGATCCTCTTTGTTCAAATATTTTACAATCCTTTGTGGAAGATAAAACCATTTATTATTTTCTAAATATACAATAACTTTTGATCCATGCTGTGTGACCTTCCACTCGAAATTTATAATTTCGTAAGTTTGATTCAATGGAATATCATCAATTCTGGTGTACTCTGGCTTTATACCTTGGGCAATATTAATTATTTGTTGATACATCTGAAAATTAATGTATGAATATAAATAAACGAAAACCTTTATTTTAAGAAATTTTATTCTTACCATTCTATTACGTGTACTTTGAAGCGATGATAACAGAAATAACTTAAGTAAACCACTTTACAGCCTTTTATATCAAGTTTATAACAAACAATAAAACTCTCAATTAACTAAGCATTAAAAACTCAATGTTTAAATGAATTCATAGAGAATAAATGATTGTTATTTAAGAGAAAAACACACATTAAAAATAAAAATTATGGGTGCTGTGTACAAATACACATTATTTCTTATGGGGAAATTGATATATGATAATCCTAATTGGATAAATATATGCACTGGTATTGCTAAACCTATACAGATCAATGCTTTAAGAAACGCATACACACATCAATCCTAATTGAGTTCTAATTGGATTAAAGTTGGGTTCCAATTGCCTTCTAATTGAAATCGTATTGATCTCCAATAGAACTCTAATTGCAAACGCTAAAAAATTCTATTTGGGTTCTAATTAGATTCTTTTTGAATTCTAATTGGAAAACACATTAATTGGATTCTAATTGGGTTCTAATTAGATTCTAATTGGAAAAATTTTCTCGCCACCCCACCCCACTCCTTACGGAAAACGTCTACGGATTACTCCTTATGTAAAACGTCTGCGGATTACTCCTTATGGAAAACGTCTACGGATTACTCCTTATGGAAAACGTGTACGGCGCAATCCTATTGTTCCAGAATCCCCACAAATATACTACTTGTTTTCTTAAGTTTACGATCGAAAAATAAAATAAAAATAGCTCGCCATGAATTATAAAAGCAATATCAGTTAACAAAATACGATATTTATTTTAAAATACAATTTAATCAGGATTAGTTATTCAGTTGCTGTTGGCATATTTTAAGAAACATTTTGGTAGGAAAACAATTTATTTTGGAAAACCCTGGTTGTAATATTCACGAAGAGAGTAAGTAAAAACCCGAAAATCTTCGTTAGCTGGCTAATATGGGTGAAGACCACTGGTATAGTGTAATAACATGTATATTTTCATTTGTTAATATTTTTGTCTAACCTCAGTTGAAAATATAACGTTTTCTATTTTCAAATTATTTAACGTCTGAGTTTTAAATTTAAGTTTTTAAAAGTTACCGGATTAAATGCTTGTTTTTGTATTGACACACTTTTTACCAGTTTAACAGCTTTTAGAATTAGCGGATTTATTATAATTTCTTAGATGTAATGTAATACTAAAAATAAAAATTTCAAATTGTTTTTTGACACTCATAAAAATTGTTTGACACTCAACTCAGATGAGAACTTACGTAGTGTAAATATAGCTTAACAACGATAGCAAAGTACATTACCCTTATAATATTAGCAAAACTTAGCTTTTTTAAATTAGCTGATCTCCAAAGCACATTAAAAATTGTTATTTTGATTCACAATATTTAATTGAAAATTCAAGAAAAGTATAAACTTGCATATATTATAATACATTTACTTTTATTTATGAAGGTATGTTTAACAGGTTAACTTGTTTCGAAAGTTGAATTAAACGCAAAATAGCCTTAGAAAACTTGAAAATAAACTTCCATGGTTAAATGCCATATTTTTTTGTTGAGTTTTTGGGTACTGTCGAAACAAAATTAGCCTATGGAACATACCTGAGAAGAAAACCATTACCGTGTGATAAATAGTGGAATTACTCATACAGATTTCATTGAACCTCAAGTATGTCACACATTCTTTAGGTATCAATTTATGTCTGGAGTATTTTGCTAATTATTCTTTTTTTAATTGAATGTCATACAATACCAATATGTAATTTGAATATGTTTCATTTAATTTAAATTCATATATTAATAAAATAAAGAATAATCAAGAGGACAGTCATGATTTAACCAACAAGCTTTAATGTTGTTTCAATTTATTAAATGGCGACCGTGACAAGTGATCTCAACTAATTATATTTTATTTTTGAAGAATTTTTGAAGATAAAAATATTTATTTCAAATCAAACAGAAAAAGTGACAATCTATGGAAAAAAAGAATAAAGACACAAACAATGTGAAGCTGTTTTTGCCCCAGTGATAAAATATTCTAATAGAATTTTTTGCAAAAATTTTATAGATTAAAGATATGAAAAAAATTTTTAAGCCGTTACAGTATACATACAAAAATTAAAACAACAGAAAATATAATAAAAATGAATAAGCTTAAGGAATAAAAACCAAAAGGGAAAAAAATAAGAACTATTTAACTAAAGATCATACATGAAAATAAAACCAATAAAGCAAAATAATAATGACAAATTATTGCATCAACAAAAAAAAAAAAATGTAGTAGTTTTATAACATCAACAACAAGGAAAAGCCAGAGAATATATTGCCTTGGGTTCTGGTGGTGCCAATGCTGATCTCTGCAACAACGACAACAAGAACAACAAACAAAATTCATCAGCTGATTGCGAAGAGAACCGGGAAATCAACACCAACAAAAGCAGCAACAGCAGAAAAACAACAAAAAGTATTGAAATATTTTTATTTATTTTAATTTAACCTTCTTTTAAACTAATTTTTTTTTATGGCGTTCGATTTAGATCACACTAGTCAATATTAAAATTTTTAATTTTTTTTTGAATTTGTAAAATTTAAATTTCCTTTTATTTTGAATATTTCTTTTAAATGGCTTGGTGGAAAAATATTTTGAAGGTAATCCCTTTTATTTTTGCGAGATACGAAGTAGGGAAACACCAAGAAGACGAAGACATGAACAAACAACTAACAGAATACATTATGACAAATAATAAACTACAGCTACAAAAAGAAAAAGAAAATAACAAATCTGAAGTTTTTGAAATAATAATGGTAATCACTTTAGTATTACTAGTAATTGCCTACATTATTCGGCTAACGTATGCGGTTATGCGATGACAAATATAATCAAAATTTTATTAACAAAACACAAAAAAAAAAAATCCATTTGTTCTTTAAATGGCTCAGGAAAACTGGTCAGCTATATCTGAAGAATTAAATGGTTATAGGGCTGAATTTGATAAAAGTTTTAAGTGCATAAATAAAACACAAAAACCAGGTACAGATACTATCAATAAGCATCTGCTACTTTTGGAATTGAATTATAACAAAACAGTAATTTTAATTAACCAAATTAAGAATAAATTAACTACAGAACATTTAAAAGAATGTATCACAAGTGTCAATAACCTTCAAAACAAAATATTAAAGACGCTTGAGGAAATTAAATTGTCTTTTGTTTTCCCACCAAAAAACAAAACAATAGAACTTCCAAAATTAGAGTTGATAATGGCGAACGCCATCAAATTTCTCGAAACGGCTAGCAAAATCTTGCCAGATTTTGATCGTAGTTTCAATAATTTGCGTAAATTTATAGATGCTATTAATTTATTAGTTTCAATAAAGGGAACAAATCCTGATTCCCTTCTCATAAATATTATAAATACAAAAATTACTAGTAATGTACGCAATAAAATAGAAGGGCTCAGTTCGATTGAATCCGTAATTGAAAAATTAAGAAATGTTGTTAAAGGTACCTTTACACGGTAATACAAAGTAATTAGATTTTGTAGAATCAAAATATAATGAAATTCTCTCCGTGTTTAAAAAAAGAGAATAAAAATCTGTTCTAACTATTTTTCATGTTTACACGGATGAGGTTGGTAAAATAAAAATAGGTTGTTTCTTGCCACTTTCCTTTTGGGGTAACGCCATATGGTTAAGGTTTAACAATATTAACAAAAACAACATGAAAAAAATCTGATTTTATTTTGATTGTTTGTGTATTGTTTCCAGAGTACAAATTTTCTCAAGAGTGAGCGATAAAAAAACACCATTCATGAAAAATCTCGAGAGCGAAAAATCCTAAAAAAAAATTTTTTCTTCTCACGTTCATAAAAGAGCGTGAAAAAATGTTTGCCAACCCTCACTCACTTATGAGAAGTTTGTCATTTTTTTTTCACGCTCACAAATCACAAATGAAAAATAAAAACCAAATTTTATTTCTCACTCACAAATGAATGAGAAATTTCTTCTTTTCACTTTCGATTCATTCTTTTATGAGTGCGAGTGTTGCTTTAATATTTTTCACGCTTTGTAACAGAGTTGCCGGAAAATAATTTTTTAAGCGTGTGAAATTTGTACTCCCAATAAGAGTAAAAAAATTCTTGCATTTACATAAATTTTTTATTTTGCTGCTTGTATAAACTTATATGTTGATTAGTCTTTTGAGTATATTTTTAATTAAGTGACTTTTAATGCTATTTGAAAAAAAGAATAATATTTTTAAATAAAATAAAAACCACAAATTTATAATAAAAAATACGTTTGTTTCCCAGAGTAAGACAAAAACGCTATTTCAAAAAAATTGCGTTACTTCATTTTTATACTGAGGCATCGATATGTAGGTTTGTAAACAATAATAAATAAATATTAACATAAAGGATTACTTTTAGCAGTATTTATTGTGAAAAAGTCACATTTATAAAAAAATTGTTTTTGTTAAGAAACTTTAATAATACATTATATTTTATGTTGTGATTTTTTAGAAATATTATAGTCTTCACCGACACAAATTTTCATAGCAATCTTTAAAAATATTTTTGAACTGTTTTCCTAAATTTTTAATTGACGTTTTCTGATACAAAAAAAAGTATTTCTTGTGTATTGTGTTCAAGGTCGTAACTGCTCTTTTTTTAATTAACCCTACTTTTGCTAATGGAACTCCTTGAAACTCTTAGGTTCTAAAAATTGACCTGAAAAATAGAGTTTTAAATTGTTGAACATAAAAAGATTTGCGTGTGCATTGTATAATAACCACCACAATTTTTTGTATCAATATACCTAGTACCTAAAGGGATGACGAACAGGCAGGTATAAAATACCTTTCAAATTAGTGGAAAATCCCGAACAAAATGAAATGATGAACAACTATCTCTAATGGTGGTGAAGCAGAATGCAATTTTTTCCAATCCTTTTAAAATTTGCATGAGTGTGTGTAACAGCTCTATTTTATTGCAATATAAACATTAAATTTTTGTAAAAGCTCCTTATTTGGATTTTAAATAGCGTGAAGTGAATAACTAACAATGCATAAAATACAATTTAATTTTGAAAAATATGTGTTGTACGATGCATCTTCAAAAAAAGTATTTGCGTAATAGAATCGTGCAAAAAGGAACTTAGTGAGAAAGTGAAGGGAAATATCATTACAAACTACTTCACAAACAAGAAATACAAAGTAATGGTGACGATGCTTTTGTTTGTCACTGGTGTAATGCTTCCCATTTTTGTAAAACCTTAACCGCATATTTTTATTACTAAAATCATTAAATCGTATTCATTGAAAAATTTAAATGAAATAAGTGAAATAAATACAAATATTTTTTTATGAAAGCAAGAAAATTAAAAAAGTAGTTACGAACCACAACGTTTTTTAATTTATTAAAAACATGTTTTCAAAAAAAAAAATTATTCCTACTTTTTTTAAGCATTTCAAAAATTATGCAACAAATTTTTACAAATGGCAGCACCAGTAACATGACCAAAAAATTTTATGTGTACACATTTATGAATGCTTCGCGAAAAAATTCATTTATGATTTCTCACTTATGAGAAGTACTCGAATTTGATGCTTTTCATTTATGTTCGTGAAAAGAAAAAGTAAATTTTTCTACCGCTACTAGCCGAGTAGAATGCATTTTCGAAAGCAGCTACGCAAGTTTCTTTCAACATTAACGGAAAATAATAATTTCTTCTAATAAAAAGAAATTATATGAACTAAAGCCAAACTAAAAATCAAAAATTTGTCTTATCTTTATTAAGTTGTGCATACTTGTGACTATAAAGTAAAGAACATTGTATTTATAATGTTATTTTTATTTTAAAATATTTTTGTTTGTTCATAGGATATTTTTTGCAAATTTTCCAATAAAAATTTTTTAAAAAATTGGTTAAAATTGGTCTGTAAATGAAAAAATGTATTAGAATCATTCACAAAAGCATAATAAAATATTTCTCAATATAATAAATTTAAATACTCTAAAATAGTTTGACAAGTTTTAAGTTTATTTTTGTGAGTAAATTAATTATTTGTTTGAAAACTTTATAGTCAAAAAATCATGTTAATCTCACTCTAATATTTATGAATTATGCCACAATAAAAATTTAATTTGCCACATTTTAAGTTAAGCACACCCTTTTCGAATACATCTATTGCATATGTAGTAATTTAATTAAATTTAAACAATTTAGTTGCAGTAATAAATAAACGAAAGAAAAACCAGTAAGAGCGTTATATTCGGCTGTGCCGAATCTTATATACCCTTCACATTGGTCCTTAAATATACCCAGCCGAGTTTTTTTGTACTGCAAATAATATATAGGTAATAAAAAACCTTGTGCGAGTTTTGAAGCCCATAGAAAAAATAACAAAATTTTAACGTTCGTATGAATAATAGAAATAGATGAAGAAGATTTGAGGTCGAGAGTTTTAAAAGTTTTCGACATTATTCATATTTAAAGGTTAATAAAACTTGTTAAATGTTCCAGTCCCCCTGCTCTTCTGCAACTTTTTCACCAAAATGTATGAATTATTTGATAATTACTTTTTGTAGAATATTCGAAGTCGATAGCTGTAATAGTTTTCCAGATGTAGCGTATCGAAAATTTTATAAAAATTGTTAATTTGGATGGAAGCTACCCCTTCTTCACCCCCCATCCGAAATTTTTTTCTTCAGAGCGTAGCCCTTGGTGTCCAATCACTTTTTGTAGAACATTTAATTTCGATGTCTGTTATAGTTTCCGAGATATAGCATATCGAAAATTTAACAAAAATTGTTAATTTGTATGCTACCCCTAATTATGCCCCCACTCGAAAAATTTTTTCTTAAGAGCGTAGCCCTTGATGTGCAATCACTTTCTGTAGAACACTTGGTTTTGATATCTGTTATAGTTTCCGAGTTATAGCGTATCGAAAATTTCAAACAAATCGTTAACTTTTATGGGAGCTACCCCTTTTTTTGCCCCTACTCAAAAATATTTTTCTTTAAAGCGTAGGCCTTGTCGTCCAATTACTTTTTGTAGAACATTTGATGTGGATAGCTGTTATAGTTTCCGAGATATAGCGTATCGAAAATTTCATAAAAATTGTTGATTTGTATGAGAGCTACCCCTCCTTCACTCCCCCCATCCGAAAATTTTTTTCTTCAGAGCGTAGCCCTTGATGTCCAATCACTTTTTGTAAAACATTTGATTTCGATATCTGTTATAGTTGTGGAAATATAGCATATCGAAAATTTAACAAAAATTGTTAATTTGTATGCTACCCCTTTTTCTGCTCCCATTAAAAAAATTTTTTCTTAAGAGCGTAGCCCTTGATGTCCAATCACTTTCTGTAGAACACTTGATTTCGATATCTGTTATAGTTTCCGAGTTATAGCGTATCGAAAATTTCATACAAATTGTTAATTTGTATGGGAGCTACCCCTTTTTTTGCCCCCACTCAAAAATATTTTTCTTTAAAGCGTAGGCCTTATTGTCCAATTACTTTTTGTGGAGCATTTAATGTCGATAGCTGTTATAGTTTTCGAGATATAGCGTATCGAAAATTTCATACAAGTCGTTAATTTGTATGGGAGCTACCACTTTTTTTGCCCCCACTCAAAAATATTTTTCTTTAAGGCGTAGGCCTTATTGTCCAATTACTTTTTGTGGAGCATTTGATGTCGATAGCTGTTATAGTTTCCCAGATAAAGCGTATCGATAATTTCATACAAATCATTAATTTGTATGGGAGCCACCCCTTTTTTTGCCACCACTTAAAAATTTTTTTTCTAAAGCGTAGGTCTTGTTGTCCAATTGCTTTTTGTAGAACATTTGATTTCGATATCTGTTATAGTTTCCGAGATATAGCGTATCGAAAATTTCATACAAATCGTTAATTTGTATGGGAGTTACCCCTTTTTTTGCCCCCACTCAAAAATATTTTTCTTTAGAGCGTAGGCCTTCTTGTCCAAATATTTTTGTGGAGCATTTGATGTCGATAGCGGTTTTTTTCCCAGATAAAGCGTATCGAAAATTTCATACAAATCATTAATTTGTATGGGAGCTACCCCTTTTTTTGCCCCCACTCAAAAATTTTTTTCTTTAAAGCGTAGGCCTTATTGTCCAATTACTTTTTGTAGAACATATGATTTCGATATCTGTTATAGTTTTCGAGATATAGCGTATCGAATATATCATACAAATCGTTAATTTGTATGGGAGCTACCCCTTTTTTTGCCCCCACTCAAAAATTTTTTTTCTTTAAAGCGTAGGCCTTCTTGCCCAATTACTTTTTGTAAAACATTTCATTTCGATATCTGTTATAGTTTCCGAGATATAGCGTATCGAATATTTCATAAAAGTTGTTAATTTGTATGGGAGCTACCCCTTTTTTGCCCCCACTCAAAAAAATTTTTCATTAAAGCGTAGGCCTTATTGCCCAATTACTTTTTGTAGAACATTTGATTTCGATATCTGTTATAGTTTCGGAGATATAGCGGATCGAATATTTTATAATAATTGCTGATTTGTATGGGAGCTACGCCTTTTTTTGCCCCTACACAAAAAATTTTTGTCTTTAAAGCGTAGGCCTTCTTGCCCAATTACTATTTGTAGTACATTTCATTTCGATATCTGTTACAGTTTCCGAGATATAGCGTATCGGATATTTCATAAAAATTGTTAGTTTGTATGGGAGCTACCCCTTTTTTTGCCCCTACTAAAAAAATTTTTTCTTTAAAGTGCAGGTCTTTGCGTACAATTACTTTTTGTAGAATATTTTAAGTCGATAGCTGTTATAGTTAACGAGATATAGCGCATAAAATATTTCACCAAATTTGTGCAATTGTAGGAAAAATACCCCTTGCCCTGGTCCTATCTGAGAAAACTTTTTCCATTATTTAGGTCTCTTCTTTAGGAATATCCGTGCCAACTTTTGTGGCAAGAGTGACTATACTTACTGAGATATATAGGGATATATGCACGGATTTTGTCCTAAAAAAAATGGGTTACTCTGGGTTTTCGCTTATATCTCGGTCAATAGTGAACCGATTTTGCTGATTTTAAATAGCGATTGTCTCCAGGATATTTCTAATAGTTTGACACCATTAACTGGTCTGTATCTTTTTATTTGGCTCTGGAAACTTGATTTCAACAGACGGACATCGCTAAATCGGCTTCCCTATCTATAAGGATCCAGAATATATATACCCTATAGGGTCGCAAGTGAATAATAAAGAAATTACAAACGGAATGACAAAGTGATATATACCCTTATCACTATGTGAAGGGTATAACTAGTTTTAAAAACTGCGAAATATATTTCATGTGAGTTTAAATTTAATAATATAATTTAGGCTTACAAAATGTGTCAGTAAAAAGTAAAATAAACATTTTTAGCAAAAGATTTTTATTTTAGATATTTGTAAATCACAATTTTTATGTTTTATTTTTTTAAGAATCTTTAAAACAAAATAAAATTTTGAGTTTTCCATGCCTGATTTTCTTTATGTGCTGCTGTGTGTAAATAAAATGAGAAGTATGATGGTTTAGAAAAATTTCTAAAAATGAAGAGAGCCATTCTACCGCCAAATTTCTTTACGTATTTTTTGACATTTCATTACATAATATAGTCTGAAGGTACCTTAAGTAACATGTTGTTAAATATTAAAAATTTTGATTAGGATAAAACACAAACCTAATGCGGCACCGATATTGTAATAATTTTTTATGTAACATCGCTTGAAGCAAATCTGTGGCAAACAAGGTTATTTTTATTTAAAAAGGAGTAGTTTACGAGTTATGTTAATATTACATTGAGTATAGTTTTTGAATGTGTGTATGTATGTATATATAAAAAGTTAAAAAACGTTTTTTGCTTATATAGCACTTAATCTAAGATGAATTTAGTAAGCTATCAACTTCAGCTTCATCTGTGCCATTTTGGGAAACATACATAATATTTGTATTAAATATATTTTATTTAGTTAGTTTAAAAACTTTGCCGTTTGTTAAAAAAATCGCCAACAATATCGCCATGGCGTCAAATCTTAATTTAAATAGCCAAGAGCACTTAAAAATCGCCACATTTGGCGTAAAATCGCCATAACTGACAGCCCTGACACTGGCTTGGATTTTGTGTAATAAACGATTTGAAATCATCTATTTGACTTAAGGTGCGTTTAGACTGTGCTAATATTTGTGCAAAATAATAAAAATTTTGTTTGTCCTAGTGTAAACACTCGAATTTGTTAGCCACCAAATATTTTTCGACTGTTTGTTGGCTAAAAAATTCTTTGTTTGTGAACAAAGCTTTGCATAGGTAAACACTTTGTCAGCACGTCGTTACAAATATTTGCCTCGATATTTTGTTTGTTCCTACAATATTTTTGGCGGAACAAATAGCGACAAATAATTGTAGAAACGTGGTAAAGTGAGGCCAAACGCAAAAAAATGGTAATAAATCTGTATCTTCGAAACTATTTGTCCAATTATAAAATAATGTATGAAGGAGTCGTAGAGGAGGACCCAAGGTTTTAGAAAATAAAATTTTGGACTACCCTGTATATACATACATTGAGCTACAGGGTGCCAAAGTTGACCGCCTCGGGCTTACAAAACATTTCTATGCTTATAACTTTTGTAAATATCAACCGATTTCAATGATTTTTAGATTTATTTGATGAAAATTTAAATCTGAAAAGAAAACATAATCACTCTTTCTTATTACCTGTTACAGTTTAAACGATATTTGGGTTTGAAATTTAAAATTGTTGTTTTTGACCTAGACTTTATTTGGTTTGTTGCAAATGTCTGCAATTGTAGTTATGCTAAAAATATTTTTAAAAATATTTTTGTATTTCTAAAAAGTTTGTTAAGCCTGCACAAAAAAATTTATTTAATTATCTTTATGCGTCTAGCCGTGAAAAATATTCAAAGTCAAAATTTTCAAGGTGATTTCAAAAATTGCATAATTTTGACCAAAATTTAGCACAATTGATTAACTTTTTTTGCAAATATTTGTAATAATAATTATTTCTTTTTTAACGTTTTTGGAAAAAGCAGGCTTCAGTATATATTAGTAGTATATTTTTGAAAGGATTTAGACGTGCACCCTACGCCAGGCATTGGTCGAAAATATGGAATTTTTCAACGAAATTTTAAATTTATTGGCCGAGAAAAAAAAACGCAAGCCAGTTTTTGAAAAATTGGCGCGAAATTAAAATAACTTATCTTTTGAGTTTTCAGTTTTAATTAAGTTATTCACCGCCCGCTCAAAAATGGGGTCACGAGGGTAAATGCTATTAATATAGACAAGTTTCAAGATGTGTGTAATATAATAGCTCAGAAAATAACTTTAAAGTTACTTAACTCTTTTTGTTTTTTATTTAACTAATAAATAACATAATATTATAATAAAGTTTTAAAATCCACTACGTTATCATAAATCAACAATATTTTATAAACTTTCAAATATAAAAAATTTTCACAAAAAAAAACTAAATATAATATTTTGGAAATTTTTTAATCTGACCCCTTATTTTTTTTCTAAAGGGAAAAAATATGATATGTAAGCAAATCTCCATCTGTTTACCTTTTCATTTATATATAATATTTGTATATTATTAGTTATTTAATACTATATTAACTGCCCTTAAAACAGCTATCTTGCGTCAAATTTGTTGAAAGTCCATTATTTTGTAGGGTGTGTATATACATTAGCTATGGCATAGTGATATATGAAAATTTTTCCAACGAGATTTTGAAGTGCTCCCGGCTTTTAATTTGTAAGACTTGGAAAAAAATACATATGGCAAAAAATGGGGGAGTTTGGTTGTGGGTAAATGGCGCCTCGTCTTTTCACGTTGCTTTACAAACACAATTTGATACTATTTGGCAGATGGATTTCATAAACATAACAACAACATTATTTGACAGATGTTTGTCATACACACCGGACAAATAAAATTATTTGTGCAGTGTAAAGGGGTATACAAATATTTGTACCAAACATGTCTGACACCAAACCTTCTGTTATTTGTGCAAATAAAATTCAAACAAATATTAGTGCAATCTAAACGCATGCCCAAATATTAGTCACAAACCATACTATTAGCCCAAACCATTATTTGTTGTGTTTGGGCAAATATTAGCATAGTCTAAACGTACCTTTAGTTTTTAAAACTTAGTATTTTCTGTTCATACAAAAAGAAATTAACTAGCGAAGCTTTGTCAATATAACCTCTATTTTTTTTGAATTTAAATAATGCAAAAAAAATATATTATTTGAACTTTAAGTAGACTTTAAATACTGATTTTGTATAAAAATTTTGTTATATATACCAGTTAACGTAAACATTTATCAAAACTGAAGTGAACTCAATTAACATTATTCTTTAAAACAAAATTAGTTAACGAAAGCATTTATCATAATTAAAGTAAAATCAGTGTTGGAGCATATTAATGAATTCTCTATTTTTTAATAATAATAATAATAATAATAATAATAATAATAATAATAATAATAATAATAATAATAATAATAATAATAATAATAATAATAATAATAATAATAATAATACTAATAATAATAATAATAAAAATGAATTTAATAAACAATACCCTACTAATATAGAAATATCTAGAATATATACATAAAATGTTAAGTATAGCGGTAATGCTGAATTAGCACTAGTTTTAAGAATTTGAAGTAAATAAAGACACTTGTAAAGTATTAGTGAGTCTGTACGGTGGTTTCTTTCTTGATTTTCAAGTTATTTTCCGAAGTTCCATTTTCTTTTCAAAATTAAAAATTATAATTTACTTAATTTTTTAACCTTCCTTAAAAACTATTAAGGAATAACATTTTGGCGCCCGAGCGGGGACTTAGTGAAAATAGCAAACCAACAATTGTGAATAAATTCAAATAAAAGAAAAGTTTATAAAAAGTGAAAGTGTGATTATTTATTTCAAATTAATCATAATAATACGCTTTAAAAACAAACTAATAAAAAACATTAAATTTGTGCAAAAATTTTATTAAAAATTACTTAATAAAATAAACAAAGACATAAACAAAACAATACAACAAATTTTAAGAAACAACAACAACACAGTGAAACATTTGTTCAAAACAATTTGTGCCAAAAGCTTGTCCAGATTTGGAGTGTCCAGATGCCTCGTCGTTGCCGCTGTATACTTTGTAGAGCAGAAAACAACCAGGGGAGTAATTCCGAGTCTGAAACAGAGGTAAAAAGTGTAGAAAATATTTGTGTTATACATAACCTTAAATTTGTAATTTAATCAAATTTAAGAGATTTTTGTAAATTAATCAAAAATTTCCTTTTTCGCTTTACAAGTCGAACACAATAAATATTTTCTTACACTTCACTGTGAAACATTTTCTTTATTTATAAAATATATTTTATATATTTAAACAAAAAACCACCCTTAAAAGTGAAGTTAATTTACATTGCTTAAATTAACATACACACACACACACACATATATATTGTTATTATTGCAATAAATTTGTCACAATTGTATATTTCTACCGTCGGTATATTAAACGCGGCTAAGATTTTTAATTTTTATTTTAAAAATATACAAAATATTCGCGGATTTAATTATATTTATCGTACACAAAATATTTAACATTTTCTTCAATTTTCTTTTGTTATTTTGTTTGGCGATCATCAGTGTTCCATTCCGTGCGTTCCTATACCACTTGCATATAACAGCTGTAACAGTGGGGTGCATTCACACTAGCATCGAAAAGTTAATTTCATACGAACTAAATTTGCAAAGTTGTTTGAGTGTTCACACTAACATCGAAAATTGTTAGTACATGTTGGTGAATATAATTAGGGTGTTCATCAATATTGTATTGCTTCCTACTTTATTGTATTAATAAAATTCGATTTTACTTGATTAAATAATTGTTATTTTTTTAATCAAAGGCTGTAAAGTGGTTTTACGGGAAATTGAACAAGTTATTTTAATTTGGGAACAGCCGATCATATTGAACGATTTTCTAGCGCAAAAGAATAGAATATATGTATATATAGGAAGAAAAAATATTGTGTACGCATTTTGAGAATAAAATTTGATTTTATAATTCTTATAAACCAAAGCAATTTTAATTTTGCATATTCGGCCAATAAATTGATTTGGTAATTGTTAGTTGCTTTGAGGAATAAATTTACAAGATGACTGGTAAAAAACGTCAAGATTCTCCTTCCAAAACGGAATCGCTGGATAAATTATTAACAAGAAAGGCAAAAGTTGTACAAAATATTCTTCGAATTCGTCAGTCGGTTAGGGAGAAAGCCATATCTTTCAATCCTGTTGAATTAGAATGTCGTTTAGATATTTTGAAAACTTATATAGACCAGGCCATGATGCTTCAGTCTGAAGTGGACAACTTAGATCCTGATAACGATGACAGAGTTGAGCTTGAAGACGTTTGTGTAACCACCAAATCTTTGTTTTTAAGTCTTTTGTCTAAAAATAGACATTCAAGTGTGCCTGAAACGTCATTTAGTGTACAAACACACACATCAAGACTCCCAAATATGAGGCTCCCTAAATTTAGTGGAAAATATTCTGATTATAAGAATTTTATGAGCTTATTTGAGAATTTGGTCCACAATGATCCGACATTGACAGGTATAGAGAAGTTCAATCATTTAATTTCATGCTTGTCCGATTCAGCTTTAGGTACTGTTAAAGCTTTTCAGATTTCTGAAGAAAATTATCCCAAGGCACTATTGAGTTTAAAGAAGGTTTATGATAATGAGTGTTTAATATTTTTTGATAATATTGCACAGCTTTTTGATTTGCCGGAAATTACAAAACCTTCAGCTACTGCTTTGAGAAGCATGATTGATACTGTTTCTGCTATATACGATTTATTGCTGTCAATTGGTGATGACAAGAAAATTACGAACGCTATTTTGATACATTTGGTGATGTCTAAAGTAGACCCAGCGACCAAATCAAAGTGGGAAGAACAGCTTGACTTCCAGAAGCTGCCACTGTGGTCAGACTGTGAAGCCGCCTTGAACAAACGCTACCAGCATATTGCAGCTGATGAATCTTCAAGTTCAAGACCGAGGTTTGGTAAACAAAAAACTGAAAATTTTACGAAAAAAACTAGCAAAACATCACTAAACTGTACTAAATCGAAGCAATCTGCGGATAAATGCTTATTTTGTAGATCGAACCAGCATACTATAGTAAATTGCCCTTCTTTTGATGCTGAGTCTGTGACTCGAAGATTTGATTTTATAAAATCTGTGCCAGCATGTATTAACTGCTTGAAAAAAGGTCATACTGTAGCGAGATGTACAGCATCTAGGTGTAGAGTTTGTAATAGTGGTCACAATTCACTTTTGCACAGGTACGCTACGAATGCAAGCTCTAATAATAATAGTTCTTCGAATGCCGATTTTGAACAACCATCTACTTCTCACGCATCGGTAAATTATTCGTCTTCGGACGAAAGAATTATTCTTGCAACAGCCGTTGTGAAAGTAAGAAATAGTTCTGGTGATTTTATGTCAGCTAGAGCTCTTTTAGACTCCGGTTCTCAACCGAATTTGATTACTGAGGAGCTTGCACAGTTTTTACGATTGAAAAGAGAAAGAGGCAGATTGACTTTAAATGGCATAAGCGAAACAAATTCACTATCGAGGTCATCTGTAAACTTAACTGTCATGTCGAGGGTTAATCATACTCAATTTTCTTCGAAGTTTTGGGTACTAAATTCAATAACAGACTTGCAACCTGAATATAGAATAAGTACGTCTAACCTAAAAATTCCTAAGAATATAGAATTAGCTGATCCTTGCTTCCATGAGCCGCGGAAAATTGATTTACTTATTGGCGCAGAGATATTTTTCGAGTTACTTTGTGTTGGACAAATCAAATCAAGCCCAAGCCTTCCGATTCTCCAGAAGACCTCGTTTGGATGGATTGTTACTGGAAAATATAACCAGTCAAAAGGCTCTAGTAAAACTAACAAGGTATTTTGTTTAAGTACGTCAATAGAAGACGAGAGCAATATTGATTCCATTGTTAGGAAATTCTGGGAATTAGAAGAATTGCCGAATGAGTCAACGAAGTTATACTCAGAGGAACAGCAAAAATGTGAGGAAATGTTTAAGAAAACGATACGACGTATACCGTCAGGACGATTTGAAGTCTCGTTGCCTTTCAAGTCTGATACGAAAACTCTTGGTTCATCTTTCGAGACTGCTAAAAAGCGATTTCTTTCATTGGAACGAAAACTCTGTAAAGATGTCATTATGAGAGAAATGTATCATGATTTTATGAAAGAGTATTTGGACCTAGGTCATATGTCAATAGTGGACAACATACCAGATTTTCCACACTATTTTATTCCACATCAATGTGTTTTGCGACCTCAGAGTACTACTACAAAACTTCGGGTAGTTTTTGATGCTTCGTGTCGAACGTCTACACATGTATCACTTAACGATTTGTTAATGGTTGGACCAACAGTGCAAGAAGAGTTATATGCGACCCTGATCCGGTTTCGATTTTATAAATATGTTATCACTGCAGATATTGAGAAAATGTATCGTCAAGTGCTAGTTAGCGAAGATGATAGAAATTTTCAACTGATCCTTTATAGACAAACGCCATCTGATCCGATAAACATTTACCGTTTAAACACTGTCACTTACGGCACGGCCTCTGCACCATTTTTGGCTATTAGAAGTTTAACTCACCTGAGCGATTTATATAAAGAGACGTTACCGATTGGTTCGAAAGTTATTCGCAGTGATTTTTATGTTGATGATTTGTTAACTGGAGCGGAGACCTACCAAGACCTCACTAATATTCGTGACCAGGTCACTGAAATTTTGGGTTCAGCTGGGTTTAGGCTTGCAAAATGGTTTTCAAACCATCCGGAATTCATGGGCTCATTACAGAATGAAAAATTGTTACATAGTGAATCCGATTCAGCGAAAGCTCTAGGCATACACTGGTCTCCAAAGAACGATTCATTCAGGTTTCATTTGAAGGATGACTTTCAAGGGCTAAAAGCAACAAAAAGGAACATATTATCGGTTTCTTCTAGATTATTTGATCCTCTCGGGCTGTTATGCCCTATAGTAACAAAATCCAAGATGTTGTTGCAGGAACTATGGATTCAAAAACTTGACTGGGATGAATCAATTCCTATCAGACTAAATACATCATGGGAAAATTTCAAATCTAATTTACTGGAAATTGATTCAATTAAAATCCCAAGGTTCGTACACACAACTTCAACAGCGAGAATACGTATTCATGGATTTGCTGATGCCTCAATTCGAGCTTATGGGTGCTGCATTTACGTTATAAGCTCCGACTCAGAAAAAACTGTGTCGAGACTACTTACGGCAAAATCAAGAGTTGCTCCACTCAAGACAAAATCTCTTCCGAGACTTGAGTTATGTGCTGCGCACCTACTGGCTAAGTTGTGGAACCGAATTAAGTTTATGTTCAATTTTAGAATCGAAAGTGTTAATTTCTGGACAGATTCAGAAATAACGCTACACTGGATTAGGACCCATCCATCCTCACTATTAACTTTCGTTTCGAATCGTGTAGCTGAGATCCAAGAGTGGTCAGACCAAGTTTCATGGCGTCATGTACCAACTAAAGAAAATCCAGCTGATATCGTATCAAGAGGATGTGACGTAAATGAATTAAAAAATTCTATCTGGTTTGAGGGACCGTCGTTTTTATTAGGCGACAGTTCCGACTGGCCTGTTAACGAGCATTTCGAGTTAACAGAGAACCAAAAATCATTGGAGACGAGAAAAGCAAATGTATTTCTTGCAGTAGAGGATCCGCGGAACTGTTTTCTGGATCTGATAGAAAAATTTTCATCGTACAAGAAATTGCTGCGAGTAACATCTTTTGTACTTAGATTTATTGATGCTTTGAAAAAACGTAGAATATATAAAGATTCTGTACCTACTGCAACGGAATTAAAGTGGTCATTTTATCGGCTTGTAGAGACAATCCAGAAAGGTAATTTTGCTGAGGAAATTTCTAGATTGCAGAAATCTCTGGTCTTGCCGTCAAATATTCAAAGATTGACACCATTTATCCATACATTTATTGAAGGGAAACGAACATTTTCACTTATAAGGGTAGGTGGGAGACTGCTTAATGCAGATTTAGGGTATAATGCGAAGTTCCCACTTTTATTACCGAAATCGAATAGTTTTGTCACACTTTATCTGCGAAATTTGCATTTCGAAAATTGTCACGCTGGCACAAAAGCGCTAATAGCCCTTTCGCGAGAAAATATTTGGCTCATTAATGCGAAAGAAGAGTGCAGTCGAATTGTTCGCAAGTGTGTACATTGCTTCCGCTATAAGCCAAAACTAATGTCCCAAATAATGGGCAATTTACCCACTAGTAGAGTGAGAGCTAATCGACCATTTTTAATAGTCGGTGTAGATTTGTGTGGTCCTATCAACGTTTCATTGAGAATTCGTGGTAGAGCTCCATTAAAGATGTATATAGCGGTTTTCGTGTGTTTCACTTCTAAGGCTGTGCATTTAGAATTAGTGTCGGACCTGTCGACTGATTCTTTTCTTCTTTCTTTTAAAAGGTTTTCTGCCAGGAGAGGACTTCCGCAGACTGTGTTTTGCGACAACGCAACCAATTTCGTCGGAGCCAGCCGAGCGCTCAAGGAGCTTCATCAAGCGTTCGACAGGAGCAAGGAAGCCGTAGAGTCGTACGCAGCGTCATTCGGGGTGAAGTTCAGCTTCATACCACCCCGCGCGCCCCATTTCGGAGGACTATGGGAAGCCGCAGTGAAGCAAGCGAAGTTCCTACTTTTGCGCGCCGTAGGCAACGCGTCGCTGACGCAAGAATAAATGACGACAATGCTTACAGAAGTAGAGGCGGTGCTCAACAGTCGACCCATTGCACCGCTGTCTCCAGACCCCAACGACGGAGAAGCCCTAACACCGGCGCACCTGATAATAGGAGAGGGTCTGCGTTCGCTGCCGCAAGAATCCGCAGAAGACGTGAGCGGCAAAGAAGCGAAGTTATGGAAACGTTGGCGTCTGCTTTGCGCTCTCAAGCAGACATTCTGGCGAATTTGGTCTCGCGACTACATCCTGGGACTTCAGGGCAAAGGCAAATGGTGCCAAGAAATGCCCAACCTCAGAGTCGGTCAAGTGGTAATAATCCACGAAGACAATTGCCCGCCGCAACAGTGGTTGACCGGCAGAGTCGTCGATGTCATCGAAGGCGCCGACGGCAAGGTCAGGGTGGCGGAGGTCAAAACGAAAAGCGGCACTTATAAACGTCCGGTACATAAGTTGGCTCCATTACCTGATGGTCGAAGATACTTCAATGGGGCCGGAATGTTGGAGCATATTAATGAATTCTCTATTTTTTAATAATAATAATAATAATAATAATAATAATAATAATAATAATAATAATAATAATAATAATAATAATAATAATAATAATAATAATAATAATAATAATAATAATAATAATAATAATAATAATAATAATAATAATAATAATAATAATAATAATAATAATAATACTAATAATAAAAATGAATTTAATAAACAATACCCTACTAATATAGAAATATCTAGAATATATACATAAAATGTTAAGTATAGCGGTAATGCTGAATTAGCACTAGTTTGAAGAATTTGAAGTAAATAAAGACACTTGTAAAGTATTAGTGAGTCTGTACGGTGGTTTCTTTCTTGATTTTCAAGTTATTTTCCGAAGTTCCATTTTCTTTTCAAAATTAAAAATTATAATTTACTTAATTTTTTAACCTTCCTTAAAAACTATTAAGGAATAACAATCAGTTAACATTATTCTTTAAAATAAAATTAGTTAACGTAAACATCTATCAAAATTAAAGTAAACTCAATTAACATTATTCTTTGAAAAAAATTACAAAAAATACAAAGACGCCTGCATCGGCGTTTTGTTAAAAATCATTTTAAATTTCTTTAGAAATAAGTGCAACGACTTATTGATAAAATAATTTTAAATTTCTTAAGAAACAAATTATGCAGAATTGATAATCACGCCACCGGCAAAATTTGCTAGAATAAACAAAAACACAGAATATAAATATTGATTGTAAATTGTAGTTTCAAGTTTTTAATTTGACTTCAATAAAGTGCGGTCACGCTGACTGAATAAAAAGAAAGTTTGTTTTTTTTTATTTATTAATTAAGGACAAACTTAACTTACCTACGATGGAAAAATTTTTTATCAAATATTTGGCATGCCTATGGGCAATCCGCTATCCCCAACGATTGCAGACATAATACTTGACAACTTACTTGACGACGCAATTACAGAATTAGAGGGCAGTAGTATACAAATTAAATACATAAGTAAATATGTAGATGACCTTTTAGCAATTATCAAATATAAAGACAGAGATCAAATATTAAATACACTCAACAAGTATCATAATAAGATACAATTCACCATCGAAATTAAGGAGAATGGAGGAATTGCATACCTTGACACAAAACTATACAGAATTGATAATCGCATAGTATTTGACTGGTATGAGAAGGAAACAGTTTCTGGCAGAATAAGAAACTACAACTCCACACAACCAAAATCTCAAATTATTAACACTGCTCGTAACCTTATTTTTAGAGCATTAACCAATAGTGACGAACAATTTCATGATAAAAATATAAAACGTGTAACGGATATTCTTGTCAACAACAGTTTTCCAAAAAATCTCATCAAAACACTTATAGACGCAACACACAACAAATTAAGAAATAAACCTTCTATTTCAAATACTGAAGAGATAGGAAAGATTTTTTACAGTGTAAACTATATACCGGGACTCACTAATAACAAAAATATAGTTAAAACAATAACAGCAGACAAAGTAAAACTTGCGTACAAACCTAATAAAACATTAAAAACAATATTCACACGAACAAAAACACCAATTAACAAACTACAAAAAAACAATGTTGTTTACGAAATAGGCTGCAAAGGAAATGGCAAACAAAACTGTGATCTTATTTACATTGGAACTACTAAAAGAACACTAGAAACAAGAATGGGTGAACACAAGAACTAAGAAAAAGGAAACAACTGCACTTGCACAACATATATTGGAGAGAGGTCACTCAGTTGACTTTGATAACGTACGTATTTTAGACACAGCAAAGTCAGTTAAAAAACGATTCACAATAGAAAGTCTTCGAATACAACAAAATATCAACAGAACAATGAATAAAGAAGACACTGACAACATAAGCGCCAGCTACAGCGTAGTGTTAAATTAAATTTGAGTGTACCGCCATATTGAAAATTGTTTATTTTAAAAAGTGTTCCTGTGCTTAAAATGTACATTGTTGTAAAAGTTTTTATGTTGTTAAACATTTTAAATTAATGTGATAATATACACAAATTATTGTAAGTTATTGTAAGCATATGTATTTGTTATTGTTATATTTATAAATGGAATGTGTGTTTTTTCTAAATAGACGAAATCCCTTGAAAAAGTCAACAAAACATTGACGAAACGTCGGGAAAAAATGTAATATAATTGTTTTATTAACATTAACAACGTTAGGCCCTATTAGCTCAAATATATAAAAAACATTAACTTACCTATGTTAAGTTAAAATATTTTTTTACATACGACTCTTAATAGTTAAATTCATTGCAAGTTTTAAAATTAATAAATTTCTAAAATGTTAATAATTAAGTGTGTAAGAAGTTTAAAAATACCACACTTTTTTGATACAAAAGAAGATAAATAGATCAATAGATTTTTAAAAATACGAATTAAAATTTTTTGAATTACTACCCTTAACAAAGTGACTTAAATAGTCTTATTAAGGACGTATAATAGTAGTGAATCGTTTTTCCCAAAAGGAAGACATTTTCTAAATAATGATGTCATATTCGGTCAGTTTAAGCTTCTTTTTGTATCGATTGAGTGTCGTTTTAAATAGAAATTGTTTAAGGAGTTAGAGAGTTAAAAAACTACCAATACCCTGCAGCTAAAGTTGAAACTAGCAACGTTTTGGAGTAGTTATGTACTAGTTGCAACCAGGAAATTGTAAAAGTGATAGGTTTGTGCATGTCAAAAAATAACAAATTAAAAATAAGTGTAATAAGAAATAAAAACAAGTAAGAGCGCTGTCTTCGGCTGTGCCGAATCTTATATACCCTTCAATTTGTCTTTAAATATACCCAGCCGAGTAATTTTGTACTGCAAATAATATAATAAAAAACCTTGCGCGAGTTTTAAAGTTCATAGAAAACAATACAAAATTTTAACGTTCGTATGAATAATAGAAATAGATGAAGAAGGTTTGAGGTCGAGAGTTTTAAAAGTTTTCGACATTATTTATATTTAAAGGTTAATAAAACTTGCTAAATGTTATGGGATGTTCTAGTTTCCCTGCTCCTCTCCAACTTTTTCTCCAAAATGTATGAATTATTTGATTATTACTTTGTGTAAAACATTCGAAGTCGATTGCTCTTATAGTTTCCCAGATGCAGCGAATCGAAAATTCCATAAAAATTGTATGGGAGCTACCCCTTCTTCACCCCCACCCAAAAATTTTTTTTTTCTTTGAAGCGTAGGCCTTGTTGTCCAATTACTTTTTGTAGAACATTTGATGTGGATAGCTGTTATAGTTTCCGAGATATAGCGTATCGAAAATATCATACAAATCGTTAATTTGTACGGGAGCTACCCCTTTTTTTGCCCCACTCAAAAAATGTTTTCTGTAAAAAGTAGGCCTTGTTGTCCAATTACTTTCTGTGGAACGTTTGATTTCCATATCTGCTATAGTTTCCGAGATATAGCGTATCGAAAATTTCATACAAATCGTTAATTTGTATGGGAGCTACCCATTTTTTTGCCCCCACTCAAAAGGTTTTTCTTTATAGTGTAGGTCTGATTGTACAATTACTTTTTGTAGAAGATTTCAAGTCGATCGCTGTTTTAGTTTCTGAGATATAGCGCATAAAATATTTTATCAAAATTGTGCAATTGTAGGAAAAATACCACTTCCCCTGGTATCCGTGCCAAGTTTTGTATCAAGAATGACTATATTTACTGAGATATATACGGATATATGCACGGATTTTTTCTTAAAAAAAATGGGTTGTTTTGGGTTTTCGCTTATATCTCGGTCAATAGTGAACCGATTTTGCTGATTTTAAATAGCAATTTGACACCAATTACTTGTCTGTATCTTTTTATTTGACTCCGGAAACTTGATTTCAACAGACGGACATGGCTATATCAACTTCAGAGTATATAAAATAAATTCGCGTTGAGAATTTTTATATAAAAAAATATTTTTTGAGTTGTGCGTTCTTTAACCGCACAACACGACTTTATTGATTCAAGGTAAAAATACAAGTAATTATTTTTAAATACACTTTACTTAAGCTACTCTAGCATTCAGCCGATCACGCCACTTCTTCATGTTGGCCAGACGCATACTCAGCAATTTTGGTGGGAAACAGCACAGTCAGTAATATTAATGGGAACAAAGCTACGTTGCTGTTGAAACATGTTGTAATTGGAGATGCAACGTAGGCTTTGTTAGCGTGTGAATAATAATTTTTGGAGTTTGAATGTTTTCTGTGTTAACTCCTCCCCTTCTAAGATCGTACGTCCTCGTATGATAACTTTCTTTTTTTTTTTTTTTTTAAATGGTAAATTGCGAATCTTCCTTCTTCCTAAACCTTCCGTTGACAATGATAGGGATTTCTTCCGGTTTAGGCAAACATTAGTGCCGTCTGTTGTTTTTGCTTCTTCTTCTGGCGGTTGCATTTTCTTGTGGGTTTCCAAAACTTTATGTTCCTTAATTATCTTATTGCGATTTCGCCTTATGGCCGAGATAATAATGATCAGTAGTAACAGAGCTAATATTAGCACAATATTAATGGACAAATTAACTTTGTTTTCGACTTGTAGTTGTTGTATAATGTGAGAATTGTTAACATTTAAAGCTTCCATTCTTTCCAAAGTTATAACTTCTTCTTGAAAATTCACGTTAACTGGCTGGAACAATGCAGGCAATGGCTTAGAAAAGGTAACCTGAGTTGTTGAATATGTTTGGTTACCTATCCATACTGTAGAATTAAGATGGTGAATCAAAAAGGTGCCATTTAAAACGATTGTTGAGTTATCGATAGATATATTTCCTGCAAATTGGTTTAGTAGTATCATACTTTCGTCAATTTTTTCTATAAGTGCCACATGTTCATCGTTTGTTGTTATGCATCGTGATGGCTTACTCTTTATCAAATTAGGGATACATTCTGATTCGCTTAAGTCTATGGTATTTTCTTTTCCACAAATACTTAAACTATTGTAATTTTTACATTCATCTTTAATTCCATATATTTTACCATAACAATTTAATATATTTTTAAACTTTGTCTTAATCACTAAGTTTTTACTTTTTACAGGTCTAATTAAGAGATTTTCACAATTCTGCTTATTCGTTGTTGGGATATTTACGATATAAATTATTTCCCTGTCATTCGAAGCTACTTTAAATTTGGAAAAATTTAACAATTAATCTATGTTACCAAATGGAATATTATCATTAGTAAAGACATTTCTTAAAATTTCTATTTCAGAATTAGAAAAAATAAATGAATTTACTGTATTTGATTTGGCCCAATGAATTGCGTATTCAATATTGGATAATTCTTCTTTAACAATCTCTAACTTATATTTAAAATCTATTAAAGGCTTTTCTTGAAGTTTATTCTCTAAAAATTTTGAAATGTTGTTCGTCATGATGGATAATTTGTTCACTTTATCCAGTGCCATTTGATTTATTATAACTTGGTTATTATTATTTTGCAAAACATTATTAATTTTGTTCTCTATAATTTCGAAATCAAAATGATCGGGACTTCCGGCCAACCACTTCCAAGCACTTCCAATAAATTCAAGTGATCTCTTTGTCCTTGCCCTCGATCTAAGTCTGGTTAGACTGGATTTCATCTGGGATATGGTGTACGATAGGTAAGGTAGCATCGAATTGTCATTTTCGTTATACATGCGAACTCCATCTTCAAGTTTCTGCCCCAATTCCTCGTATTGTCCCAAATCAATCGTTGAATCAATCTAAAAACGCCTGTTTGGATTTTCGCCGGGCCGGTGTTTACAACGACCAATCTCGAATTGGAGTAATCCCTTATCTGGAATTCACCCATAATAGACTCGAAGGTTAGTAGTATCCTGTAAAAAAAATATTAGCGTTTAAGTTCAAATCGTCCCAAGGTGTACAGTAGTCTGAGGATAGGGAAAAGGTTTCTAATTTCTGATGTGACTCTTATGGATCACACGGCCACTATTCGTGACAATTGTTGTATCTCTGTTCTCCTTTACTATTTCGCTTTTAAAGCGACTACTCAATTTCGTGCCCAATCTTTTGTTGTTCTTTACATATACTAGCTGGCCAGGCACATAATTCTTAATAGGTGTTTTTTTTTTATTATGGTAAGCAATATCTTGTTCCTGTTTCCGTTTTAGCTTTTCGATGTTTGACAGTCTTGTTTTTTCGTAGTCCTGTGGGGAAAATTCGATTGTGCGTCCAAAATACAAATCTACAGGTCTCCTTTTAGTGGTAGAATGAATTGAGTGGTTATATTCATTTACCGATCTTTCCAGCAATTCTTCAAAGTTCCTAGACGTTCCATCTTCTTTCAGACATCTCATTAATTCCGCTAATGTGTAGTGAAATCGTTCTATCGCTCCTATAGGAAGGTGTGGTAAACACATTAATTTTTCAGTCGTCTTTCATCAAAAAAATGATTGATGCAGAGTTTAATGAGGGTTCATTGTCCATAACCACGTTCTTTGGTACTCCATAAAAAAACAGGAGTTTCCTTAGAGGCCTCCTAATGTTCTCAATAGATCTGCCTTGTAGCTGTTTGACTTGAACATATTTCGAAAATTTATCGATTGACGTTAAAATTAGTTTCTTGTCCGTAGAAAAAATGTCGATATGAATAGTATGGCCTGGATACGTTGGAACTGGCGTCTCTTTAAGTACTGGATCATTTGGATGTCGTTCGTACTTGCTTTTCTTACATGTGGAACACAATTTTATGATTCTCTTAATTTTTCCATTCATTCCTGGAAAGCAATATTTTCCTAAAATCTGTACTTTGTTTTCCCTATCGTTACGATGAGCTCTATTGTGTTCCTCAATTATAATGTTTTCTTGATCATTTTCAGATGTTATGTCTTCAACCAGGAGTTGAGTAAATCTACATTTGTAGCTCGAAAAATGGTTTGGGTATATTTTCTGGACTTTTCCCATTATTGGTTCAGGTGTTTTGATGGCATTTATTACGGATGGGTTAAGGTATTTCTTAAGAATATTTATTAGTTTTTCTTCGTCGTAGTCGGTTTCTGTTATTAGGTGGCGATGAAATCCCGGAAAGATTATCTTAAACTGATATGAGGCCGAATTGCCAATATTGATTATCAACTGATTCTTAAATGCATTGATAGGAGCTTCGACACTAGGTATTAAATGTTCAGATGAGCTTTCCGCACTATGCTGAGTCATAGTAGAAGAACTGGGTTGTTCCTCTAGAGCGTTTAGTCCACAATTATTTCTTGACAAGGCATCAGCTACCACATTTGTTCTACCAGGTTTATATTTAAGTTCGTAGTTGTATTCTTCCAGAATGCATTTCCATCTTTTCATCTTAGAGTTATTATTATTGTTGCTAAGAGCGTAGGTAAGTGGCTGATGATCAGTATAAATAATTACTTTCCTTGATCCATAAAGATAATTTCTTAAAGAGACTAATGACCATATGATGCCAAGCATCTCTTTTTCGTTGGTTGCATAGCTTTCTTCGGTTTTATTGAGTGTTCTAGAAATAAATGTGATCGGTTTGTCGTCCTGGCTAAGTACAGCTCCAATGGCGACGTTTGAAGCATCGGTTGTTAGTTGAAACTCCTTTTCAAACTGAGGGTATGATAGAATTACTTCTCTTGATACTAACGCATTCTTAAGTGCGTCGAAAGCTCCCTTTGCTTCGTCGTTCAGGTCTACCTTAATCTGGCTAGATGCTGATTTTGATATACGTCCTTCTTCTCCTCTTAGTAAGATCGTTAAGGGTTTGGCTATATCGGCATAGCCTTTAATAAAGCGCCTGTAGTATCCGGACAGACCCAGAAACGAACGGAGCTCTTTTAATGTCTTAGGATAATTGAATTTTAATATCGCTTCGACCTTTTTGGGATTCGTTTTTATACCATCTTTTGATACAATGAATCCTAGAAATTCTACTTCCCGTTTAAAAAATTCACATTTATCCAGTTGGATTTTCATATGGGCTTGCTCCAATGTGCTAAAAATCTTGTTAACATGTTCCAGGTGTGATTGTTCATCCTTGCTGAAAATAATAATATCGTCCACGTAAACATAGCATATTTTACCAATAAACTGTCGTAATATATCAAGTGCCCTTTGGAAAATTGAAGGGGCATTTTTTAACCCAAACGGTAATCTGGTAAATTCGTATTTACCGTTATTAACGGAAAAAGCAGTTTTTTCTGTCTTTTTCTCTAAGGGGAATTTGGTGGAAACCGCTTTTCAAATCCAAAACAGTAAAATATTGATTTTCACCTAGGTTAGAAAGTACGTCGTTAATATCCGGTATGGGGTATTTGTCCGCTATCGTCACCGAATTCAGCCTTCTAAAATCTACTACCAACCTAAATTTTTTTCCCCGAGGCGTCTTCTTTCTTCGGTACTACCCATATAGGTGAGTTATATGGAGACCGTGAGGGTCTAATTATACCATCGCGCACTAATCGGCTAATTTCTTCTTCTACGACGTCTTTCAGTGCCATGGGATATGGGTAATTTTTCGCGTATATTGGTAATTCACTTTCCGTTCTTATATCAGCAACTACTACAGTGGAATATGTGAGTTTCTCGTCTGGCTCGGCAAAAAGGTCGCTATGATGTTCAATAATTTTCTCAAGGGATAATTTCTGATTTTCATTCAAATGCTGTGTTCGTATTTCCATATTGTTCACACTTTGTGATATACGTTGTTTTATTTTTATCTTTTGTCCACCCTTTATAGTTAAATAATTCTCAGCTGTATGAATAACGGCTGAGAGTTCCTTCATACTGTCATTTCCCAATATTGCATCAAATGAGTCAAAATTAGGTAATAAGAAAAATTTAAAGGGTGCTTACTGGATTCCAAAAAAGTTCAAGAAAGTATGTTGTGAAATCCTGATTCCGCCGTTCGCTGATTTGGTAAAGAAAATCTTGTCGTTATTCTTTGGGTTCTATACTATATCGGGTCTAATGTAGTTCTTGTTGCTTCCTGTATCTATTAAAAACGTGAGTACCTCTCCGTTTCGTCTAAAAAATTCACTACCGGCTGGACTTCATCTAGCTGTTCCTCCTGGTATTCTGCTGCGGCTTCTAATTCATCGGGTATTTGTTGTAAGTATTCTTGATTGCATCCGGCTTCTGCATTTCGTGCGTACATATCGGGATCATTTATTTCGGGCGGGTAGTACGCCCATTCATTTTGTATATCCTCTGGTACATAATCAGCACTCATGTGAAAGTTTCTTTGTAATTTGTTAACTGGGCCTTGGAAAGAACCTCCAGCAAGTCTTTTGATAAATTGGTTAATTGGTGGTTTATTCATGTAGTTAACTTGTCTGGTCTGGGTCGATCGGTCCACGTCCATAGGTTCTACAATGGGTGGTTTGGAATAGTTTGAAGGTTGAGCGTTTCGATTCGCGAATCTATTATGCATCCCCAGATTAGGTTGAAATCCCCAATTTAGTTGTGTGTTCGGAATTGTACTTGAATTACGATAGTTTGGATCATAATTTCGGTTAAAGCTATTCATAGAACTATTACGAGGCGGGATTGGTGGTCTTTGTAGCGTTGATCCCCCCATGTTAGCAAGTTCAGGATAAAATCTTCGTCCATTTGCCAAAGGTCGATTTGTAATACCTTGGTGCATGTTCGTCCTAGACATTTGCCCCTGTGCTTGGCTCATACGGAACGTCATATTATCCAACTTGAGACATATGTGTAATGCCTGCGGCAGTGAAGTGGGTTTAAGAACACTAAGTAATTTTGGGAGGTCCCCATTAAGTCCTCTTATGAAAGTATCCAACGCCTTTTCCCTGTATGTACTCGTCATTGTGCGTAGGCTGCTTTCTCCCAATTCGAAACAAGAAACCTTATCGAGAATTAGCGACAAGTGTTGGTACACCGTCTGGTAGAACTCAGTTATGGTTCTATTACCCTGACGCAGACTATTCATCTGATACTCCAACGAACCTATGTCTCGTTTATCGGAGTAGTGCATCATAAGGCACTTCTTTATTCTGGGCCAATCAAGAGGAGTCCTGTATGACTCTAGAGCAGCATCTGCTTCCCCAGTAACCTTTGTGCGAATGGTATGCAAAATCGCATAGTACCGCCCAGTTCCCTTCACGGATTCGTAAAGTCCTAAAACTCTATCAACAGCTTTTCTCCAGGAATTAAATTCCCCTTGTTTGCCAGAAAACTCTCTTAGAGATTTCACAATATCAGGAACTTTGTCCAGTTCCTCTAGTCTGGTCGTAGCAGCGACTATCGGTTGATCAGCTCCCTCTTCCAGTAAAAGGTCGGGGGGTGGCCTAAGGGCCTCACTTATCATCGATGCTATTTGCTCCCTCTGAGTCGAGGTCAAACCCCCTATAGCAGCTGCCCCCCCACTCGGTTGTGCCATCGTGAGAGTTCTGCTCAATCTTTCGGTCAATTGATCAACGGTTTCGTTCGGCATGGTAAATACATAATATGGGAAAAATCAACTCTTAAGGGCCTATTCAGCAGATCTCGAATACCAGAGAACGGGTAATTTAACAATAACCAAATTTCAATAAAAAAAAACGGCGCAAATGGCCAAAATTTTTAAAAAAATATATTTAATATCAAATTTTGAGTCTGAATAAAAGAAATATAATTTAGTGTATTGGATTTTAATATGAAACTAAAACCGATGCGAATAATAATTTGGGGAAAATTCTTATAGTTAGTAAGTCTAATGAAAATAGTATAAAAAAATATAAATTTCTGAGCTTAGATTCTAAATAAAAATTTTGTTTAAAACAAAAAAAAAATATATAAAACAAGATTAAAAGTACAGGAAAATAATTCTTACGCTAAAAATGTTGTCAGCATTCTTCTGAATTTTGGGTGTTGAGTTGATGTTTGTAGTTTTGTCGCATTGATGCTTAAAATTTTGTATGTCCTTAATGTTCACTTCCTTTGGCTGGTGTTCCCAATTTTTCACCAATTCTAAATTTTCTTTATTATCTTTTCCTCAGTTCACTATCGTTCCACTTTTAACTTTCTTTTCAATTCCACTGTTATTGTTGTAATACTTTTTTTATTAAATGTTTATCGTTAAAAAAATTTTTTCTTCTTTGCTTCTTAGTTTTATTTTGTGTTTATTTCTTTTTATTTTCACTTTATTGTTCTTTTTTCTCAATTATATGTTCACTTTAAGTTTTTCAAAAAGCTTATTTATATTTTCAATGATTTTTTTATTCACAATTTTTTTTTTGTAGCTTGTTCATTTCTTATTTAATTTATCGGGTTTTTAATATATTACTCTGGTTTTATATTTGTAGTTTACTTATTTTAATTTCCTTTTATTAAACTTTTTACTTATATTTATTTTTCCTTTGAGTTTACACTTAACTTTTGTCTATTCTTTTCAAGCATTCACTTTTCTTAATTTTTATTATTTAGTTTTCCGTTTTACCGGGCTTAACGGGCTTTGACATAACGTCAATCCTTTTTGTCCTTTTGAGGGGTACTCAGGGGCCCACCAAGGCTTGACCGTAATTTTACCTTTTTTGTAAACCTCCTTAACGTTCGGAAGGAGGTACCTGCTCGGGCGCCAATTAAATTCGCGTTGAGAATTTTTATATAAAAAAATATTTTTTGAGTTGTGCGTTCTTTAACCGCACAACACGACTTTATTGATTCAAGGTAAAAATACAAGCAATTATTTTTAAATACACTTTACTTAAGCTACCCTAGCATTCAGCCGATCACGCCACTTCTTCATGTTGGCCAGACGCATACTCAGCAATTTTGGTGGGAACAGCACAGTCAGTAATATTAATGGGAACAAAGCTACGTTGCTGTTGAAACATGTTGTAATTGGAGATGCAACGTAGGCTTTGTTTGCGTGTGAATAATAATTTTTGGAGTTTGAATGTTTTCTGTGTTAACTTATATACTTTATGGGGTCGCAAATGGATAATAAAGAAATTACAAACGGAATGAGAAACTGATATATACTTTTATCACTATGTGAAGGGTATAAAAAAGAAATGAAGCTTTAAATAAAAAAACAGAAACTAATATTTTAACTAATATACAACTGTGTGTAACCTAATTTGCTGGGATCCTATGACAACCTAATGTTCAAATCGATAGTTCGATATATGAAAAAAGATCAGATATACAACTAGTATGAAGTCAAAAGCATCTAGTATATTTGTATTACATACTAGTTATTTTATTTAAAGGGTACGTATATATGTATGTGTTTGTGGGTGTATGTATGCATGAATGTATTTATGCATACCAAGGTATGGGGTTGGATATGCAAACATAGTTACCCACTTAAGGCTATAGCTTAAATATGTTTCTAAATATGTACTAAGTTGGAATTTTTTGGAAATTAATGCATATATGGGATGATTGCTACTGGTGTTGGCTATCAAATCCTTTTTTCCAAAATGCTGCCCAAGATTTTTTTTAGACGTTGTAGTTAAATTTTTAATTGTACAATTTATTAAAATTCATATATACAGATGGGTATTTTATACAAATGGCAATGCCATGGTTTGCTTAGAGGGAAATTTATCAAACTTTTTATGCGTTTTTACACAACACTTATAAGATGGCTGAAGGAAATTTAACAAACTTTTACAAAAACAACTTCAAAAACAATATCAGCTGTTTTCGGTTTGTTTTTTCAGTTATTAATTTTTTTACTTGCTTGATTCTGACATCATTTGTACCCATTTTCTTTTCAGCAAACTTGCGGATTTCCTTAATAGCACGAAGAGCACGTTTTTCAAACCCAATGTTGTAGACACGCTTGGCCAAATGAGTGGTGCACTCACGGATTACCCCTTTATTTATGGTAGACTTGTTTCGCCTTGGTTTTGGTCATTTTTCTTGTTATAAAGAACGGTTTTTTGCTATTCAAATTCCTAAAAATATATTCTTTTTTAATTATGTTCACATTTTTAAAAAACATTTGTTTTTTTTCACATCTAAACAAAGTATTTTCTAGATCCCACTTTTACATTCGCTTAGGGCGACCCCTAGATGTAAAATTTTTCAGAATACACTAATGCAGTAACAGCAAGAGTCCAGCCAGGATACATTAAGAATCAGTGTACACTAATACGGGGAGTATTAAGGGGAATTCAAAAAATTCGCCCTGGGCGTTTCATTTTTGTGTTTGAGAAAGTGAATATCGAAAAAAATTTTTGAGTTTTAAACAAAATTAATAAATCTGACAATCAGCTAGGTTCTTAACACTACCTGTAAAAGCTTAAAACTCATAACATTTTACAAAAACAACATTAAAATAATTGGCAATAGTTGCCAAATTAAATAAATATCTGTTTAAGATATATTTTATAATAAAGAAACGAACAAATATTGATCAATTAATATACATTTTTACGTACAAATTAATTTTTTAGGAAAATATTAAAATTAAACTTAATTTCTTTTGCAAAGTGATGAAATTATAAAGAAATGAACAAATATTTATCAATTAATATAAATTTTTACGTACAAATTAGTTTTTTTATAAAAGTACTAATATCAAACTTAATTTATTTTGCAAAATGACCAACTACTGTCTGATAATAATACTGACGTTATAAAAATTTATATTTCTATAACATTTTAAATATTGTTCTTTAATAAATAACTTTTTTTTTTAACCTATAGGTCAAGGCACATTCAATAGGGTAAACCTAAGGTGAATTAAAAAAATCGGCCCCTGCATCCTTTTGTGTTTGAACTGTAAAATGTCAAAAAAATTAAAATTTCTTAAAACGTGAAAATATCAAATTAATTTTAATCAGCTGGGCTCTTACCATTACCTTAAAGAAAAGGTTCCTTATTTTAAACAAAAACTAAGGTTAATTTTAATTTGGCCGGTAAATTAATGCAAACAGTACTCGTAGTCTTAATACATAGAAAATTTTACTGCAAAACAAATTTAATGTACATATGATGTGTATAAAAAAAATATAAACCCATTTCTTCAAATAAACGTTTTTATTTACACTTTAGCCAGTTTTAAAAACAAAAAGCTACAATAGCTTCACACTTAAATTTAAAACCTGGTTTTAACATTAAAACCATTAACAGCTGATTTTGCGTTAACACTACAAGTTAAATAAAACCAGGTTTTAACTTACAGTTTGTCTAATAAATTTACTGACAATAAAATACATTTCTCGTAGATATATGTGTATTTCTTGCAGAACTTTTAAAATATTTGTTATAAAACTATTTGACACACTGTATATCAGCTGTTTTTGTTTATGGGAAATACTAAAAAATTGTTAAAATGCGCTCCAAATTAGAAATAATTTTATTTTGCGTAAATGAATATTTAAAAATAATGGAGCTTCTTCTACAAAGTCAGGATGTCAAATAGTGGCATATAAAAAACGCAAGCAGATTATTAAAGAAAAAATTTACTTTTGCTTAAATCAACAATGGATAATTTTGCAATTGGTAATGGAATCACGAAATGTGTGGACTTTGGTAAGTATACTTAAGCGAAGCATTAAATGGTTCTTTGCTTTATTTACATACATAATTACATATACATATAATATGCATTTGTTTAGAATCGAACTGGGACCTTTTGGGAAACTAAGTGCAATGAAAATGGTGAAGGTTTTTTTATATTACATATGCGAATGAATAGAACCAGCTTTAATAAATTATGTGCCTTTTGGAGTTGGAACATCTACTGTTTGCACTATTTTGCTTGAGTTTTGTGGAGAGGTTTGGAGAATACTTCGTCCACTTTATATGAACTATTTTCCTCTTGACAGAGAAACGATTAGACGCTCTGTAAATGGTTTCCTGAAACTTGGGTTTCCGCAGTGTTAGGAGCGATTGGTATTATTGTAATTTTTTACATATATATAATACAAACTAAATCCTTTCTTACTGGCAGATGGATGTCATATCGAAGTTCACCCTAAAGGTGAACATGCCACTGATTATTTTAATTATAAAGGCTGGTATTCTGTTGTGCTTTTCGCTTTGGTAGATGCAAAGTATGTTACCGTATAGTATATTACATTTATGTACATACATATATACAAACATATCTGTGGACTTTACAGGAGAGCAAAAAAACTACTTTAACATCGCAAGTACATGCGAAAATTCAATATTGGAAAATAATTCAACTAACTTACTTTATAATTTAAGGTTTTAAGACTTTTTAGATAATAATCACGATGTTTATTGCGAGGTTTAAGTAGTTTTTTTGCTCTCCTGTAAAAATCACTCCTGTAAAAATCACTTTTTTCAAATAAGTGGTTTTGTCAAAAGTCCACAGATATGTACTTATGTATGCATCTTTATAACATTATTACCTTATTTTTATAGCTATAATTTTATGTACATAAATGTGAGAAGTCCGGGGAGATGTAATGACTCCACCATCTATGAAAAATCGTCCTTAAAGGAACAATTGCATAATACAGCACTTTTAAAAGAGATGAGCTTACTAATCGGCACAGTAAATGTTCCTGTTGTCATTTTGGTGGACTCGGCTTTTCGACTGTTTACTTCAGTAATGAAACCGTATCCTTTTCGTACTGAAGGGCAGGAATTTATTTTAACTTTTTAAGAATTGCTTTAAAAAACATTTTTAGATTCCGGCGCATTGGAAAAGGCGTTGACAACCAGGTCACTAATGTCAACAAAATTGTTAAGGCGTGTTGCTTACTGCATAATATTTTAATCAAAGAAAAGGATGAAGTAGATCCCTCTTGGATAAATGATATTTACACTTCAATCACAGAAAGAAGTTGTGGCCCATATTATGACAACAATAAAGAAGGTGAACAAACAAGAGAAGCATTTTGTTTACACTTTTGTAAGTTTTATTCTTTATTATTCTCATCCATTATAATTTTTAACATGCATATGTATATTCAAGTTGCTCTCTAAATCTCGTAGTGTACGGGCGTGTCTACGCGAGTGTATATTTGTAATAGGTGATATTTGTAATAAGTTACAAAAAAAAATTGTTAATATATGTCAATACCTACAAGACATAAGTGAGAATCGAAAATAAAAAGAAACTAAACAAAACAAAAAAACCAAACGGTTAATGAGTAACAGTAATCGTTGTGACAGTGGGCGTAATAGCCGAAATGCTTACATTGTGTTAAGCTCAGCAAGCGTTAGCAATGAAAACATTAGAGACCCTGAATATAATAGAAACTATTTAAGTGCAAAACCGAAAACAAATACAAATAATTTAAGTGCAAGTGTGCCTAATTTGAATAAATGTACTGAACAAGGGACAAATTTAGCCCAATCTCTGTTTAAAAATTATAAAAAAAATACCGAGGTGCCATCTTCATCGCGGTCTTCTTTATCAAGTTCTGGTGTCGCACCAACAGCTGCTAAAGGCGCTACGGGCCCAATTTCTGCGTGTGCTCCTAAGATCCAGGTAGGGATGGACAGGTACGTAACAGTTCTTAAAAGGGGAAGGAGCCCTAAATCGGCAGAAGCATCTCAACCTGCAAAAATTTTAAAAGACGATGAAAGGCCAACCTCATCGCAAAATCGTTTTGCAATTTTGCAAGAGGATAATGAGGCCCCTGTTAGTGAAAAAAAGTCCTTTAAGCCACCTCCCATTTATTTGAGGGAAAAAAACTCAAATGATCTCGTCAAGTTTTTAGTCGGTTTGATTGGGGAGAATAACTTTTATGTTTCAAACGTTAAACGCGGTAACATATTTGAGACAAAAATTCAAGTGAACGTTGAAAACGCCTACCGCGCCACGGTTTCGGAGCTCGAAAAACTCAGAAAAAACTTCTATACCTACCAACTCAAGACCGCAAAAGGCCTTCAGGTAGTTATTAAAGGCATTGATTCTAACGTTGACCCAGAAGAGATCAAGACCAGTTTGCTAAACAAAGGGTTTATGGTTAGGACGGTATCGAATATGAGAAATAGGGAAAAACACCCCCAACCATTATTCCGAGTGGAGCTTGAGCCTGGTGATATCAAATTGAAAAAAAGTGAAACTCACCCCATCTACGATTTAAAATATATTATGCACCGACGAGTCACTGTGGAAGTGCCACATAAGCGATCTGGGCCCGTACAGTGCTTAAACTGCCAGGAATATGGCCACACTAAAACTTATTGTAAGTTGCCTACTGTTTGTGTTGTGTGTGAGGATCTGCACGATACGACCAAGTGCGACAAGCCAAAAGATGATCCTAGGATAAAGAAATGCAGCAACTGCGGGGGAAACCACACTGCCAACTATAGAGGTTGTCCTGTTTTTAATTCAGTTAAGCGATCAACTAAGCCGAAAATAGTTCCTGCCCCTACCCAGCCTTTAAATATACCAACTACAAATATGCCTTCATTGGCACAACCAACTACAAATCAAGTTTCTTACGCCGCCGCATTAAAGTCTAACCAGCCTAATTCACGCAAGTCTACCCAGCCTACAACACAACAAGAAGTGCCAACTAGCGAACCAACCGGGCCTAATTTTAGCCGCCTGGAAGCCGTAATTGACAATATGGTCACACAATTTACGCAGATTATGGCGCAAATGGCCAACATGATGCAAGAAATGCAAAAAATGCAGTCTGCTTTTCTGCAGGCTATGCTTAAAAGACCATGAACTGCCTCAGAGTTTGTTTCTGGAACGCAAACGGCATCCGCCAACATAAAAACGAGCTCGAATATTTCTTGATGAGCCAAAAAATAGATGTTATGTGTATTTCTGAGACTCATATGACATCTAGAAGCACTTTTAAAATTAGTGGTTATTCTTTTTACGATTCAAAGGATCCTAGGGATAGATCATGTGGTGGCTCGGCTATTCTAATCAAATCAAGAATTAAACACCAATGGTTGGGTGGCCTCTCGGAATGTTATATCCAAGCTACGAACGTCTGCATTGATGAATTTTTCCATAGTCTCGTTATTTCGTTAGTTTGTTGTCCGCCCAGATTTTTCATAACTAAAGATCAGTACAGCAGTTTTTACGAATCTTTAGGCCCCCGCTTTATAGCTGCTGGAGACTATAACGCTGAGCACACGTACTGGGGCTCCCAGTTTACTGTCCACCCAGATTCTCCATAACGAAGGATTAGTACAACAGTTTCTACAAATCATTAGGTCCCCGCTTCATAGCTGCTGGAGACTATAACGCTAAGCACACATACTGGGGCTCCCGCCTAATTAGTCCCAGAGGTCGTGTCTTGTATGACTCAGTGTCGGAAATAGGACTTTTCATTATTTCAACTGGACAACCAACCTATTGGCCAACGGACAATAATAAAATTCCAGACGTAATAGATTTTGGCGTGGCAAAAGGTATATCCCCGGACCTTATTGAGGCTGTAGCCTCCTTGGATTTATTTTCTGACCACTCACCCACAATTATCACTATTTGCAGTCCTCACCAAATAGCAGCTAGTGATTTTTTCTTATCTAAAAAAATAAATTGGTTAAAATATAAAAAATATATTAGTGCCCACTGCTCGGAACACATACCACTAAAAACTCCCCAAGAAATCGATGATTGCCTAAATATCCTAAATGAAAACATTAAAGAAGCCGTTGAACATGCTTCTTCAACATACCGTCAGGTCAAATACAACAAAATTTTTTCTGTCGATGTTGAGGAGCTTTTATCTGAAAAAAGGAGAGCGCGAAGAGAATGGCAACAGCATAGATCGCCCCAACTTAAAACGAAGCTAAAAGAGTGTACAAATCGCTTAAAAAACTTGCTGGAGGTACACAGAATTGCATCAATTAAGAAGTATTTGGAAGGTCTAGACGCAACCCCTCAAACAAATTATTCTCTATGGCGATCAGCCAGTCGTCTCAAAAGACCCGTAATCGCAAAACCCCCACTGCGCAATCTAAGAGGATCCTGGGCTAGAAATGATGAAGAAAAATGCGATCTGCTCGCAAGCCATTTAAGAAACGTGTTCACTCCTAATACATGCACTGACGTGAGGGAATTACCGCCTGTTGTTTCTAGACGTCCTATAGAAATACGTTTCCGATATTCAGATGTGGTAGAAGCTATTTCTAACCTTAATGATAAAAAAGCTCCTGGCGTTGATAAAATAAGCAAAAAAATGCTCATTGAGCTACCTTTTACAGCAGAAAGAATAATTCTTTTTATTTTCAATGCCATAATACGGCTTGAACATTTTCCACCAATATGTTAAGTTGCCTTAGTTAAGATGATTCCTAAGCCTGGTAAAGATCCTTCTAAGGTGGAGTCTTATAGGCCTATAAGTTTGTTACCAACTTTGTCAAAACTGTTTGAAAAGCTGCTTAAAAACAAGCTTACTCCGATCCTGAATGAAAACAACTGCATTCCAGATCACCAATTTGGCTTTAGAAGTCAACATAGAACAATAGAACAAACTCACAGACTGGTGCAGGTTATAAGAAAAACTTTCGAGGAAAAAAAGTACTGCTCCGCGCTTTTTATAGATGTCTCTCAAGCTTTCGATAAAGTATGGCACGAAGGCCTGTTAAACAAACTAAAGCTAAACCTTCCAGCTAATATTTTCAACCTACTAGAAAAGTACATAACCGGTCGACAGTTTAAAATCAAAGAGGGAAACCAAATAAGTTCTTCTCAAACAATAGGGGCTGGTGTACCTCAAGGGAGTATACTAGGTCCAGTTCTGTACTTGCTTTACACAGCAGATATGCCAACCAATAGTTTTACACACACGTCGACATTTGCTGATGATACTGCTTTTCTTAGTATTCATAAAGACCCTAAAGAGGCTTCAAACCAATTGCAGCAACACGTAACCCAAGTTGAAAAATGGGCAAAGTTATGGGGAATAAAAATAAATGAACAAAAATGTACCCACGTAACTTTTACTTTACGCAAAGAAACGTGCTCTCCAATTCTTATTAACAACCATATGGTGCCTCAACGAACCGAGACAAAATATCTTGGTATTCACCTAGACCGCCGCCTCACGTGGAAGCCTCATATAGATGCGAAGTTGACGCAAATGAAACTTAAAGCTACACAAATTCATTGGCTAATCGGCAGAAACTCTGTGCTTCGTCTTGATTGTAAACTTCTACTCTACAAATCGATTTTGAAACCAATTTGGTGCTACGGTATACAATTATGGGGCACTGCTTCCGCATCCAACATAGAAAAAATTCAACGCAGGCAAAACAAAATCCTAAGAATGATAACTGGTGCTCCTTGGTATGTTAAAAACAGCGACATCCACAAGGATCTACAAGTTCCACTAGTTAAATGCGAAATCCTGAACTATGTGGACAAGTATTTAAATAAGCTGGAAGCTCACCCAAATCCGCTCGCCCGAAACATCCTGCAACATAGTGGGCACACCCGCCTGAAAAGGAGGGATACTATTGCGCTTATATGAAGCTTGATAATTAATATGAGAACTTAAATTTTAGTCTGGCACTGGCTGGACTTATATTAACTACCTAGTTTTAAGATTTGAACACTTATTGTTAGTTTGCCACAGGCGAAGATTAAATAATATATGAAAAAAAAAAATAAAAAATATGTATATTAAAATAAGCTGCATATAATTAAAAATCAAAATAATAATAAAAATTAATAATTTCATAATTTAGATAAAAGCAAAAAAAACTTAAAAATAATAATATTATTATTATTGCAGCAGATATTATGTTTATGTATTTTTTGAAGCGCTATTATTCAAAAATCCAAAATTCCACTTGCTAATCTTTCTGTGCTATTGCTCATATCTTGAAATGTTTTTAGTTTTTCTTTTTCAATGGCTACTATTTCCTCCATACATATTTTTCCTCTGCCATTGCTTTTTCAAATGAATTTCCAAATTTTTCAAACAGTTGTAACAATTTTTTGTTTTTAGCTCCACGAGAAATTGATGGTATATCGGCAGACGATGACAGTGGTGACATGTCTTGTGATGATTGAGGTTGAGCCGACATAGCCTCAGATATAGTTTCATCCATTTCTACGTCTCCACTTTGTGATTCTTGTATTTTTGAATTAAATTAAATAATATCTTAAAATCGTAAAATAAAACTATTTTGTTCACTTTATTACCTATTATGCTGTCCTCCACAATTGCTTTAGTATTATTAATAGGGTGGGAACCAATTATTCTGTTGATTTTATCATAAAGTGACCAATTAGACGGAGATCCACCGGAAGGTCCAATTCATGATTTACATTTACTGAAAAACCAATATTTTTTTAGTTATACATACATATGTACACACATAGATATCAAATAAAAAATAATAAAAATTGTCATTTGCTTACCGAAATTTCATTGAAGAATTAGTAATTTTAGCTTTAACTTCCTCTAGTGAAACCTTCAGTCCCCTCTTGGCAAGCTCAGCAGTCATTTCTCTATATATGTGGGAGCTTTTTCTTTTTCCTCTTAGCTCATCTATTTTCTCCTCCCACAGTTCGACAAAAACATTTTCATTGTGCTCTGTCCAAAGGCTTCTTTTTTTTGATACAATTTCGGAGTTTTTGCTGCTTCACTCATTGTTTTCAAATTATTTTACTTTCAAAACCCTTTTTATTAACGCTATTTATTATTATCAGCTGTATTTTCTCTTTTTAACTTGGTAGCACTTAATTTAGTACACTAAAAACAAGGTTGTGTTTGATAAAACCTACTTAAAACCAGATCAAAAAAGGTTTTAAGTTGGTTTTAACGAAATTTTTTTGTATGGTAAAACCAGGTTTTAATGAGTGGTTTTAAAGTTAAAACCAAAATGTGTGTTAAAACCTTCAGTGTGAAAACACTATTTGATTCCACATTTTTGGTTTGCAGATTATTAAAAGTGGGTTCGGGAACATAACCTCCTGATGATGCCACACAACGGAGTGGCGAAATATTGAAATTTTGTACAAAAATAAAAATAATAAACTAAAAGCTTAAAAATAATAGATTTATTTATTAATATTAAAAAGGTCAAAAAACTAGAAGAAATAAATATTTTTCTTTAATTTAAAAATATTTAAATTTTTTTCCAAAATGTTTGTATCGACCACTTTATTTGAAAATAAATACGCTAAAAAATAAATATATATTTTAGCGTGTATATTTAAAAATAAAATGTACTGAAACATTTTTTTACGTTTTCTCTAAATAACTTGAATGAGCCGTGTCCCAAAAAAGAAATCATACCATAGTATATTATAAAACGGCAAAGCCTTTTTGTGAGAGCTTGGTTGCACTGATAAAAGTTATAACTCAACAAAAATTTTTTCCAGAGAGATTTTTTTTGCTCTCTTTCAAAATGAGTGGAAAAAAGTTTGCCAAGAAAAAAGTTTTTATCTTCTCGCACGTATATTACATATCGTTTTTTTCTTTGACCTGTAGCTTGACACTTTGGCTCTTATTTGAAGTTGTTGCAGCATGCCTGATTAATTTTATCATAAGCTAACGGAGCAGTTAGACGTTAAATTTTGTCCTTTCAAGTTGCAATACACTCAAACATTTTTACTAACACATTCAAACTTTTCGAACTTGAAACCAACTAGATGATCAATTTTCCCATTCAACTCGCCATTAAGGCGATTAAGGCCAGTTTGTGCAGCAAAGGCTTTAAAGCCAAGGTCGTATCAAACATTAGAAGCAGAGAAAGGTATCCCCAACCAATATTCCGAGTGGAGCTTGAGCCTGGTGATGTAAATTTAAAAAAAAAATGAGACTCACCGTAGAGTTGTAGTTGAAGCGCCACATAAGCGATCTGGGCCCGTACAGTGCTTGAACTGCCAGGAATATGGTCATACCAAGGCTTATTGCAAGTTGCCTTCTGCTTGTGTTGTGTGTGGTGACCTGCATGCAACGACCAAGTGCGACAAGCCAAAAAATGATCCTAGGATGAAGAAATGCAGCAACTGCGGGGGAAACCACACTGCCAACTATAGAGGTTGTCCTGTTTTTAATTCAGTTAAGCGCTCAACTAAGCCGAAAATAGTTCCTGCCCCTCCCCATCCTTTAAACATAACAACTACAAATATGCCTCCATTGGCGCAACCAACTACAAATCAAGTTTCTTACGCCGCCGCATTAAAGTCTAACCAGCCTAATTCATGTTAGTCTACCCAGCCTTCAACACAACAAGAAGTGCCAACGAGTGAACCAACCGGGTCCAATTTTAGCCGCCTCGAAGCCGTTATTGACAATATGGTTAAACAATTTACGCAGATCATGGCTGGCATGATCAAAAAATGCAGTCTGCTCTTCTGCAGGCCATGCTTAAAAGACCATGAACTGCCTCAGGGTTTGTTTCTGGAATGCTAACAGCATCCGCCAACACAAAAACTAACTCGAAAATTTTTTAATAAACCAAAAATTTGATGCCACGTTGATTTCTGAGACGCATGTGACATCTAGAAGTAATTTCAAAATCAGAGGCTATTATTTATACGATTCAAAGGATCACAGATTTAGATCATGTGGTGGCTCGGCTTTAATAATCAAATCGAAAATCAAACATTAATGGATGGATGGTATAAAGTATGTATCAAATTCCGAAGACTGCTAGATTTTTTGGATGCTGCTTCTAGCTGCAGCACGTTTCAATTTTTCCATGCACCTTTTGGGTGCTCGGGTAGAATATTGAGAACACTAGTCAATTTGTTTAAACTAAAAAGTATTCTGCTTTATTAATATGAATTACTAGCTTATATACTAATTATGCTAGACAATTCATACAATTTCTATCTTGCTCTTATGTTATATTCTATCTTATCTAACTCACCACCAATCCATAGGCTCTATAGAACGCAATCATCGAGTACTAAACGAGTATATGTTGAGCTTTGTAGATGATTACGAATGGGACAAATGGATACCATACTACACATTTGCATATAACACAACTCCACACATCAACACTAATTATTCACCTTACGAATTAATTTATGGCAAGTTAGCAGCATTACCGACAGATAAAATACAAACCACAAGTATATTCTATAACATTGAAAATTACGCCAATGAAGTTAAGGCAAGATTAAGAAAATCTTTAGAAAACGCTAAAAAACTAATAGAAATAACTAAACAAAAATCCAAATTAATCTTTGATAGAAGTATGAATAGTAGTAATTTCAAGGTAGGAGATTTAGTATTAGTAAAGCTAGAATCTAGAAAAAAAAACCAATCCCCATACAAGGGACCTTATAAAATAAAAAAAAGATTAGGAGTGAATTCACTAGTAAAAGTAGATTCTTTTGAAAAATGTTATCATAATAATATACTTAAGTTATACAAACCTAAAATTATCAACTAATAAAACAATAATGCACACATTATTGTAAACGAAAATAATTTAAAAACAAAAAAAAAATTTTTTTTATTCAAATTATTAAAACTGTAACCTTAGAAGAATAACAACATAAACAAAAATAAAAGCAACAAAATACAATTATTTAAATCATTAGATTATAAGAGAAAAACAAAACTATTTTAAAATTGAATAATTCTTTATTATATCTATCAAATTACAAATTAAATATTTCTTAGATTCAATTTACTTATTTTTAAACATAAATTCAATCTTAATGGCGATGGTGTAGTGTATTTGTTTTGTCACTCTGTAGAATAGAATTACACACTACATACTGACCCACTTAACTTGAAAAATAATTGTTAAATATAAATTTCAACGTAATACAACACTCCTTCAGTATGACACACTTGAAAGTAAGGAAACCTGAAACAACTTAGACCACACAAAACTACAAATATGTGCAAAGTGCAATTGCAATTAAAAAGGGTAAAAGCACTTTAAACATATGAAAGACATACATTATTTTGAACAACAAAAAATAACTCAATCCAAATCGTATTGAGTGAAATTGAATTATGAAATTCTTGACCAATAGGAAGTACATGAAGTATTCAAGTTTGCCATGCTAAAGGAGTGTTGTATTACGTTGAAATTTATATTTAATAATTATTTTTCAAGTTAAGTGGGTCAGTATGTAGATGACAGAGGTAACCAGAGTCGAAAGAACTGACGTTTGAAAAGGTGAAAAATCAGTTGAGGCTGCCCGACTATCTGAAAGAGAAAAAATACATACGGCAATACAGCCTAAACACAAGTAAAAGCAAGCAGATATACAATACCTGTAAACATAAACAAATAAATAAAACCATTGCTATTTTTGATTAAAATATTTTTAAAATTTGTTTATTTTCGCGTTTTATCAATGAAAATATCAAATAATACAAAAAAAACATGTTTAATACATTTTGTGGGTGGAAAATTGTATTTTTAATAAAAAAAAGTGATATTATAGTGTTGTTTTTGTGTGTATTTTATTGTGTTTCGTTTACCTACAGTCGGAAGGATGTTGTGTTTTTTGGAACTGCCTGAACCAACCAAAACCTTGGGAAAGGAACCACTAGAAATTAACTGTAAGTACCCTCAGTTATCTGCGAATGAAAATAAAGAATTTTTTTTTCATTATTAATAGTATTTAGCCCTTGTTTTAAAGGTGATGTGTGACGCATTGGCAGTTGGATTTTGCTAAAGATATTAAGCTCTGGAAACATGACTTAAGGTACCTTTACACGGTAATACATATATTACGATATGTCAAAAAATGTTGTGGGATAATACAAAATCTCATCATGTAAAAGCATAATGTATTGGGTAGGAGAGAATACGGATGCAAAACTTGACAAGTGTTCGGTAAATGTTTATTTTCTAAACCATTTTAGAAACTTGTGTATTCTCATCACATCAGAGGCTTGAAAGATTGGCAGCACTTACAGCATCTAATGAAGGTGGCTACAATTAATGAACAATACACAAACAACCAAAATAAAAGCAGATTTTTTTCATGTTGTTTTTGCTTATTTTGTTGAACCTTAACCATATGGCGTTACCCCAAAAGGAAAGTGGCAAGAAACAAACGATTTTGATTTTACCAACCTCATCCGTGTAAACATGAAAAATAGTTAGAACAGATTTTTATTCTCTTTTTTTAAACACGGAGAGAATTTCATAATATTTTGATTCTACAAAATCTAATTACTCTGTATTACCGTGTAAAGGTACCTTTAATAGATGAAATCTTGCGGCGGTATATATTAAACATCGTGAAATGTCTGTAAATAGAAAAAAACAAATTTATACTGATTAAAGTGTATTTTCATAATTTTACGAAAGCGTGTTGTGTTATATAGTGATCAGTTAACGTTGGTGAAGGTACTAACCTTTTGGAACTGGTCCAATTGGATAGAATCTTCCTGGAACAAGTGGTAAGCACCCTCAAGTACCTGTAAATGTAAAAATAGTTTCAATTTTTAATTTCGTTTAAAATTTACAATTTCGTTTAAGGGTGATGTTTGCTTATTTATTGTGTAGGCGAAATGGCCAAGGACACTCACCTTCTGGAACTGGTTCAATTGGATGGAATCTTCCTGGAACAAGTGGTAAGCACCCTGTAAATGTAAAAATAGTTTCAATTTTTAATTTTGTTTAAAATTTCGTTTAAGGGCGCTGTTTACTTATTTATTATGTTGGCGAAATGGCCAAGGACACTCACCTTCTGGAACTGGTCCAATTGGATGGAATCTTCCTGGAACAAGTGGTAAGCACCCTCAAGTACCTGTAAATGTAAAAATAGTTTCAATTTTTAATTTTGTTTAAAATTTAAAATTTCGTTTAAGGGTGCTGTTTGCTCATTGTGTTAGCGAAATGGCCAAAGACACTTACCTTACTGGTCCAGTTGGAGGCGTTCTTCCGCCGAATAACAAATATTAGATTATAAGTAATTTCTTCATTTGTTGTCTATTATCTCTGTTCTCGTGTTTGTCTAGATTTTTATCTAAAACTAGCTACATGAAAAATAAATGATTCTGTTGAATTTTGTGTAATAAATGTTTTTAATTTTTAATCAGATTTAAGAAATTCAATTATAACGATCGGATCATTTTTTTTTCCAAACGACGGACCCATTAGTCACTACATATACATACCACTACAACACATAACACATCTAATACACGAGTTCAATTGGATGCACTGAAAAAGTGCAACACAATTGAGACAACTGCCTTTAAAAATAAGCAAGTAACTATAATTTGGATACTTTTCGTTGTCCAAATCATAAAAACTGCTTACAATTTACTGCCCACTTAGAAAACTCCATACACTTACCTGTTTGTATCAGCCGGGGGCTTGTGGAGTCCTTCTTCTCTTGGGCAACCCATAACGAATTTGTGGCTCCTTAAAATAGTAACAGATAATTATTAAACACTTTTTTGCACTAAAAAACTTTTTTACACTAAATAAGTGAATAAATAAACTAAAAAAAACGCTAAATAATTTATTTTACACATATTTTCTTTTACCGTTTCCAAAAAAATGTTTTCACCACAATTTTATTTTTTGTTTTTTTGCACTATTATTACACTTTTTTACACTTAATTTACTTAATTAATTAAACATGAACTTGACAATGTTGAGGAAAAGGAAAAAAATTGAGAAAAATTAAGAAAATTGCGCCAAAATTTAAAATAATTTGCGGGCAAAAATTCTTCACTTTAATTTTTTCCTTTTTTTTACAATTATTTTCACCCCAATAAAAATGTAAACAAACTGCCATGGTGAAATAATCATAACAGGTGGTGTTACAAGCACAGCTGATCTACTTTTTTCATGCATAAATCGAGGCTGGGTAGTCAAAGTTGTTTACTTTTACATATCTTTTTTGACAACAGAGCCAACGAAAACTACAACAAAAACGAAAATTATATTCACCAAATTTTGTTGTTGTAGAATCGACACCTCATATTTGCGCCATGCAAACTGCCCTATAAAATGAAAGAGATAGCAGTCTTTTTGTAGTTAACATGCTATCGACTTTATATAATCGGGCAGCCTAGTGTTGCCAACTTATTTTCCGTGTCTTATCTAATGTAGTGTGTGTCATTCTATTCTACAGAGTGACAAAACAAATACACTACAATGGTCTCTCCGAATGTTATATGCAAGCAACAAACGTTTGCGTTGATGAACTTTTCCATGGCTTAGTTATTTCGTCAGTGTATTGTCCACCCAGGTTCTCCATAACAAAGGATCAGTTCAACAGTTTTTACAAATCTTTAGGTCCCCGCTTTATAGCTGCTGGAGACTATAACGCTAAGAATACGTACTGGGGCTCTCGCCTAATAAGTTCCAGGGGTCGTGTTTTGTTTGATTCCGTATCTGAAATGGGACTTAACGTTATTTCATCTGGACAACCGACATATTGGCCAACTGATCACAATAAACTTCCAAACGTTATCGATTTTGGCGTAACAAAAGGTATATCCCCGGAACTTACCGAAGCTCAAGCCTCGTTGGATTTATCTTCAGACCACTCTTCCACTATAATCACTATTTTTAGTCCTCATTAAATACCAACTAGTGATATTCTTTCATTTAAAAGAGTTAATTGGTTAAAATACAAAAAATTTGTCAGCACCTACTGCTCGGAAAACCAACCGCTAAAATCCCCCGAAGACATCGATGATTGTCTGAGCAGCCTTAATGAGAACATAAAAAAAGCCGTTGATCATGCTTCTTCTTACTATCGTCAGACAAAATACAACAAAATTTTTTCAGCCGATGTGCAACAGCTTTTATCTTAAAAAAGAAGAGCCCGAAGAGAATGGCAACAGCACAGAACACCCCAACTTAAAGCCAAGTTGAAGGAATGTACAAACCAATTGAAAAATTTGCTAGAGGTTCACCGATTGGAACACGTCGAAAGTCTAGACTCGACTTCTCTGACGAATTATTGACTATGGCGATCAGCGAAATATCTTAAAAGACCCGTTGTCGCGAAACCACCACTACGTAATCTGAGAGGATCCTTGGCAAGAAGTGATGAAGAAAATAGTGATCTGCTCGCAAGTCATTTAACAAATGTCTTCCCTCCAAATACATGCAATGACATCAGTAAATTACCGCTGTTATTGCTAGATGTCCTATGGAAATACGTTTTCAGTTGTCAGATGTCGTAGAGGCTATCAATAACTTAAATGCTAAAAAAGCTCCTGGCATTGATGAAATCAGCAACAAAATGCTTTTGGAGCTGCCTTGCACAGCAAAAAGAATTAATCTTTTTATTTTTAACGCCATATTACGGCTCGAACATTTTCCGCCAGTATGGAAAGTTGCCTTGGTAAAGATGATTCCTAAGCCGGGAAAAAATCCTTCGAAGGTGGAGTCTTACAGGCCTATAAGTCTGTTACCAACTTTTCCAAATTGTTTGAGAAATGGCTTAAAAACAAGCTGACTCCGATCCTGAATGAAAACAACTGCATTCCAGATCGCCAATTTGGATTTAGAAATCAACATAGTACAATCGAACAAACCCACAGATTGGTACAGGTTATAAGAAAAGCCTTTGAGGAAAAGAAATACTGCTATGCGCTCTTCATAGATGTCTCTCAAGCTTTCGACAAAGCATGGCATGCAGGCCTGTTAAACAAATTAAAGCTCAACCTTGAATCTTATATTTTTAACCTTTTAGAGAAATATATAACCGGCCGACAATTTATGATTAAAGAGGGAAACCAAATAAGTTCTTCTCAACAAATACGGGCTGATGTACCTCAAGAAAGTATACTAGGTCCAATTCTGTACTTGCCTTACACAGCAGATATGCCCACAAACAATCTTACTCATACGTCGACATTTGGTGATGATACCGCCTTTCTCAGTATTCATCAAGACCCTAAAGAGGCCTCAAAACTAATTCAACATCAGGTATCCCAAGTAGAAAAATGGGCAAAGATGTGGGGTATTAAAATAAATGAACAAATATGCACCCACGTTACTTTTACGTTACGCAAGGAAACGTGCCCCCCAATTCTTATTAACAACCATACGTGCCTCAACGAATTGAGACGAAATATCTTGGCATTCACCTGGATCGCCGCCTCACATGAAAGTCACATATAGATGCGAAGTTGAGACAGATGAAACTTAAAACGGCCCAAATCCACTAGCTAATCGGTAGAAACTCTGTGCTACGTCTTGATTGTAAACTTTTACTTTACAACTCAATTTTGAAACCAATTTGGTGCTACGGGATACAATTATGGGGCACTGCTTCCGCCTCCAAGATTGAAAAAATTCAACGCCGTCAAAATAAAATCCTAGGAATGATAACTGGTGCTCCTTGGTACATTAAAACAGCAAACATCCACAAAGATCTGCAAGTTCCGCTAGTTAAATGTGAAATTTTTAATTATGTGGACAAGTATTTAAACAAGCTGGAAACACATCCGAATTTGCTCACTCGAAACATTTTGCAGCATAGTTTGCAAACTCGTCTGAAAAGAAGGTATTCTATTGCACTTAGATAAAACTACTGAATTAATGAATTTTATTATGAGAACTTAAATTTTAGTCTGGCACTGGCTGGTCTAATAAAAATAAATAGTTTTACGATTTGAATACTTATTGTTAGTTCGTCAAAAGCGAAGACTCAATAATAAAAATATGAAAAAAAGACTCGCATTTCAAATTGATGGGCAAGTTAACAGCTAATTACAGATATTTTTCGTATATTTTCGTTTTTTCACGTGTTTGCATATACAAATATTCTACCGCAAATAATTTTAACTCAATTTTCGTGTATGTTTCGTATATTAACATTTATAAATAAATTGATGCAAATAGTTTGTATGTCGTTGTACCAAATTTCTGTCGCAAATAATAAAATAGGTAATAAAATAACAAATGTAATATATAAAGCAACTTTTGTATTTCGTTTAACAAATATTCTGCCGCAAAGTGCGCATATTTCATTTATTTCTTGACGACGCCATCTTAAGAAATGAAGTTGATGATCAAGTGTAGTATCAAGTTGCGTGCAGGCTACGTCACGATTATCAACTCTGATGAATTTGACAAACAATATGTGTGGCCGCAGCATAAATGGAAAACGGCGGTTGTTAAACTGTTCGACTTTTATTTCTGGAAGTGACGCCATCAGCGGATGTAATACAAAAGTTAAACTGGGGAAATAAGCTGCTGTATATAAACATAAATTTTTAAAATAAAAGATGTATATAAAGTCTGTTGTAATAGATGGTTTTAAGTCCTACGGGAGACGAACTGAAATCCACGGATTTGATCCCGAGTTTACTGCCATTACTGGTTTAAATGGAACGGGTAAATCAAATATATTGGACTCTATTTGTTTTGTTTTGGGTATTATGAATTTGGGTCAAGTAAGAGCCACTTCACTGCAAGACTTGGTTTATAAAAGTGGTCAGGCTGGAATTACCAAGGCTACAGTTACGTTAATTTTTGACAACACAAATCTCAACCAATGTCCGTTGGGATATGAAAAATGCAGGGAAATATCAGTGACAAGACAAATTGTTGTTGGTGGCAAAAATAAATATTTGATTAATGGGAAGCTAGTACAAAATAAAAAAGTTTCTGACTTTTTTTGCTCGGTGCAGCTTAATGTGAACAATCCAAATTTTTTGATAATGCAGGGACGTATTACAAAAGTCCTGAACATGAAGCCACAAGAGGTATTTATTACAAAACATTCTATTTTGTAAAATGTATTCGGCATTATTATTTGAAATGTGTTATATTGTAAAATATACATAAATGTATAGGTTATTTTTTTGAAATGTTAGTGTTTTTCTTGTAGATACTGTCAATGATAGAGGAAGCTGCTGGTACTAGCATGTATGAGACGAAACGCGAAGCAACAACCAAACTTATTGAAAGAAAAGATGCAAAAGTTAGAGAAACAAATACTCTTTTGCATGAAGAAGTTGAGCCAAAGCTAGAAAAATTAAGAAGAGAAAGAGCGGCGCATCTGGAATTTCAAAAAATTTGTCGGGACATAGAATATTTGACAAGAATTCATGTATCGTTTAGGTGGCTTAAGCAAAGTGAAGCTTTAAAAGCGAGTCAAGAAACTATTTTGCGATTAACAAAAAGAGTTGATGAAGTTAAAGAAGAAATTCAAAAAAATAACAGTGAACGTGAATGTGTAATTGAAAAAATAAGTTTATTACAAGCTAAAATAGAAATAGAGAGCAGTGGTGCTCTGAAGGAACTCACTGATAAATTAGACGTTGAGCTAAAACAAGAAGCAAAATTATCCGCAAAACTAAAAGCCAGCCAAGAGGAAATAAATCAAGAGGAGAAAAAACTAAACATATTGTTTGTTAATATATGTGAAGATGAAAAAACTTTGAAAATGAAGGAACTGGAAATGGCCAAACGTAAACACTTATTTCAAGACCTTAAGGATACTGAAAAACGCGATTTATTTTCTTATGAAGCTGCACAAAAAAATTTCGAAGCAGTTTCTCAAGGGCTATCCACAGGTGATGATGGTCAAGCTTCATCTCTTCAGGATCAATTAATTAGTAAGTATTTCATTTAAACGCATTAGTTATAAGAAGGTATTTTAAAGAATTCACAAAAATGTTAATTAAAGATGAGCTATACACAATCAAAAAAAAATTTTTTTTGAATAAAAAATTTGAGTTCTTGTTTTCAAACTGCAGCAGCACTCCTCTAAAATCATTTAAAAAAATTTTTTTTTTGTTGTAGGTTTGTTGACTTTTACCAAATTCTTTAAAATCTCAATTATACAAAGAATATTTAAATAAATATTAGAATTCCTATATCCAAAACATTCACAACTCGATAGATTGAGTAAAATTTCGATACAAGTTGAATGCGGCGATTTGACCTCTGGTTTAAAATTTAATTTATATTCTTAAGATTACTATAAACAAAACACTGTATATTTTTAAATAAGTTCTCGTCTAGCGAAGTAAAGAGTAATGGTTAACAGCAGTAAACTCAATCATATTGCTGTATTTCTTTCTTTTTTTAAAGTCTTGGAAGTCGTTTATATGTAGTAACATAGAAACTTTGCTGAGGGTTAGCCCGACCACCACGAGTAAGGTAAGTAAGTAATGTAAGTAACTGCATTATTCGACCCGTCTGCTTGGGCCAGGACAAGGGACTGGGAGTTAACGCATCAAAAACTGAGCTAGTTATCTTCACCAGAAAGTACAAGGTGACGGAATCGAGCTGAAACTAGCAGATAGGGCCGGGTATCTGGGTAACGTCCTGGATGACAAGTTATCATGGAGGGCGAATGCGAAGGAGAGGGCTAGGAAGGCTCTCAATGCCTATTATTTTTTTTTTTTTTTTTTTTTTTTTTTTTTTTTTTGCATAATTTTTAATTATTGAATCTTCGCTTTAGCGAACTAACAATAAGTTTTCAAATCTTAAGACTAAGGAAATAATATTAGTCCAGCCAGTGCCAAACTAAAATTTACGTTCTCATAATATAAATAGTTATCTTCATCTAAGCGCAATAGTATCCCTCCTTTTTAGACGGGAGTGTCCACTATGTTGCAAGATACTTCGAGCGAGCGGGTTTGGATGTGTTTCCAGCTTTTTTAAATACTTGTCCACATATTTCAGGATTTCGCATTTAACTAGTGGAACTTTAAGATCCTTATGGATGTTGCTGTTTTTGGCATACCACGGAGCACCAGTTATCATTCTTAGGATTTTATTTTGACGGCGTTGTATTTTTTCTATGTTAGAGGCGGAAGCAGTGCCCCATAATTGTATACCGTAGCACCAAATTGATTTTAAAATTGAGTTGTATAGTAGAAGTTTACAATCCAGATGAAGCACAGAGTTTCTACCCATAAGCCAGTGGATTTGTGCAGCTTTAAGTTTCATTTGCGTCAGCTTTGCATCTATATGAGGCTTCCATGTGAGGCGGCGATCCAGGTGAATACCAAGATATTTTGTCTCGGATCGTTGAGGCACCAAATGGTTGTTAATAGTGATTGGAGGGCACGTTTCTTTGCGTAAGGTAAAAGTTATGTGAGTACATTTTTGTTCATTTATTTTTATTCCCCATAACCTTGCCCATTTCTCAACTTGGCTAACGTGTTGTTGCAGTTGACTCGAAGCCTCTTTAGGGTCTTTATCAATACTGAGAAAAGCAGTATCATCAGCAAATGTGGACGTGTGCGTAAAACAGTTGGTTGGCATATCTGCTGTGTAAAGCAAGTACAAAATTGGACCTAGTATACTCCCTTGAGGCACACCAGCCCCTATTGGTTGGGAACAACTTATTTGGCTTCCCTCTTTGATCATAAATTGTCTGCCGGTTAAGTATTTTTCTAGCAGGCTTGAAATATAAGCAGGTAGATAGAGATTTAGTTTGATTAACAGGCCTTCGTGCCATACTTTATCGAATGCTTGAGACACATCGATAAAAAGCGCGGAGCAGTACATCTTTTCCTCAAAGGCTTTTCTAATAACCTGCACCAGTCTGTGAGTTTGTTCGATTGTACTATGTTGACTTCTAAAACCAAATTGGTGATCTGGAATGCAGTTGTTGTCATTCAGGATCGAAGTAAGCTTGTTTTTAAGTAGCTTTTCGAACAGTTTCGCCAAAGTTGGAAACAAACTTATAGGCCTATAAGACTCCACCTTCAAAGGATCTTTTCCCGGCTTAGGAATCATCTTTATTAAGGCAACTTTCCATATTTGCGGAAAGTGTTCAAGCCGAATTATGGCATTAAAAACAAAAAGAATAATTCTTTTACCTGTAAAGGGTAGCTCTAAAAGCATTTTGTTGCTTATTTTATCAACGCCAGGAGCTTTTTTGTCATTTAGGTTTGCGATAGCCTCTATAACATCTGAAAATCGGAAACGTATTTCTACAGGACGTCTAGCAACAACAGGCGGTAATTCTCTCCCGTCAGTGCCTGAATTGGGAGTAAAGACGTTCCTTAAATGGCTTGCGAACAGATCGCATTTTTCTTCATCATTTCTAGCCCAGGATCCTCTCAGGTTACGCAGTGGTGGTTTTGCGATTACGGGTCTTTTAAGACGTCTGGCTGTTCGCCATAGATAATAGTTTGTTTGAGGAGTCGCGTCTAGACCTTCCAGGTATTCCTTCATTGATGACATTCTATGTACTTCTAGCAAGTTTTTTAATCGGTTTGTACATTCCTTCAGCTTATTTTTAAGTAGGGGCGATCTATACCTTTGCCATTCTCTTCGGGCTCTCCTTTTTTCAGATAAAAGCTTTTCAACATCGGTTGAGTAAATTTTGTTGTATCTGGCCTGACGATAGGTAGAAGAAACATTTTCAACGGCTTTTTTAATATTTTTATTGAGGCTACTCAGGCACTCATCGATTTCTTCGGAAGTTTTTAAAGATTGGTGTTCCGAACAGTGCGTGCTGATAAATTTTTTGTATTTTAACCAGTTTATTCTTTTAGATAAGAAAAAATCACTAGTTGCTAATTGGTGAGGACTGCAAATAGTAATTATTGTGGGTGAGTGGTCAGAAGATAAATCCAAGGAGGCTTGAGCCTCAATAAGCTCAGGGGATATACCTTTTGCCACGCCAAAATCTATTACGTCTGGTATTTTATTGTGGTCAGTTGGCCAATATGTTGGTTGCCCAGTTGAAATAACGTGAAGTCTCATTTCCGATACAGAATCATACAAGACACGACCTCTGGGACTTATTAGGCGGGAGCCCCAGTACGTGTGTTTAGCGTTATAGTCACCAGCAGCAATAAAGTGAGGACCTAAAGATTTGTAAAAACTGTTATACTGATCCTTCGTTATGGAGAATCTGGGTGGACAATAAACTGACGAAATAACGAGATTATGGTAAAATTCATCGATGCAGACGTTTGTTGCTTGTATATAACTTTCGGAGAGACCACCCATCCATTGGTGTTTGATTCTTGATTTAATTAATATAGCTGAACCACCACATGACCTATCTCTGGGATCTTTTGAATCATAAAAAGTATAGCCACTTATTTTGAAAGTGCTTCTAGATGTCATATGAGTTTCGGAAATCAACATGACATCGATTTTTTGGTGTGTTAAAAAGTATTCGAGCTCATTTTTGTGTTGGCGGATGCCGTTTGCGTTCCAGAAACAAACCCTGAGGCAGTTCATGGTCTTTTAAGTATGGCCTGCAGGAGAGCAGACTGCATTTTCTGCATCTCCTGCATCATGCTAGCCATTTGCGCCATTACCTGCGTAAATTGTTTGACCATATTGTCAATTACGGCTTCCAGGCGGCTAAAATTGGGACCAGTTGGTTCACTTGTTGGCACTTGTTGTTGTGTTGTAGGCTCGGTAGACTTACGTGCATTAGGCTGGTTAGACTTTAATGCAGCGGCGTAAGAAACTTGATTTGTAGTTGGTTGTGCTAACGGAGGCATATTTGTAGTTGGTATATCTAAAGGCTGGGGAGGGGCAGGAACTATGCCTATTATGACAGCAGGAACTTAATAGGTAAGATCTGGGGGTGCAGCCGGTTATGGTGAACTGGATTTACACATCCGTTGTAAGACCAATTCTTACGTAAGGTAGCCTCGTATTATGGAGGGCCCTGGAGAGGGACAACATAAGGAAGCTTTTGTCAAAGGTCCAGAGATGTGTTGTACTAGGTATTACAGTAGCCAGAAATAGTACACCACAGACATCTTCCCATTAGGGATTTCGTTGCTGAAATGGCGGCAATGTGTTTATTTAGGGTCAGTGAGTCGGGTATGCTTAGGGCAGGTTTAGATGGACGAGAAGGCATTCTAGGAAGTGTCGGGGATGGTCGACTCCTGCGGCAGTCACGTCTTGCGGACTATATGGTAGCGAAACTTGACTTTGATATCTTGTCCCAGATAGTGTTTCCGGAGAGGGAGGCATGGAGGGGATCCGAAAGGCTGCATGAAGTTTGTGAAGTCTTCACTGATGCATCGAAGTTAGGGAGGGCACCGGGGCTGATGTTTATATAATGTACACGGGAGTAGGTGGAGTACAGACTTCCGGACGTGTGCAGCGTTTCCCATGCTAAATTCTGGTGGTGACGAGGGCCGCGGAGTTGATAGGAGAGGACGCGGATGGAAGAGGGTACCTTACAGTTTAGGTTGATAGTCAGGGCGCCTGTAGACGTGCTCAGAGGGCGATCATGGCGGCACGCATTGTTAGGCTCTGTTGGCTTGCGGGTCTTGTGTTGTTTCTGGCAATGAGTTTGCCGATGAACTGGTAAGAAGGTGATTTGCCCTGGGATATTGGACTTGATTGTGAGCCGGGAGGCCACCATTGGGTTTTTATTATGGGCTGATAGAGGCTTAGGTAATGGACAAGGTGGGCCAAACCTGGAGGTAAATGCTGATTGCAGGATCTCCAGACCTCTGTGGCCCAGGCTGGACAGAATGGGCACTGACCGTCAGCTTAAAGAGTGCAGAGGTGTTCTAAAGTGCATTATTGGGACTCTTAATATAGTCATATCTGGTAACTATGGTTTTAGGTAATAATATTTGGTAACTCTAGCTTAGGTATAAAAGGAAGATCATTGTTGTTAAATTTTAAAAGAAAATTGTAATAGACTAAAATAACAACTTATTAATAAAACCTGCCTTATTAATACACACACAATGGGCACTGAGATTTGAAATATATGACGAGCAAATGGGAAGAGAACTCTAATTAATTCTGCAGGTTGTGCGATGATGAGGTCCCCCTCTGAAGCGTCGAAAAGAGAAATAGGAAAGACAAGAATTTCATAGGTAGAAATAAGAAAAGAGAGCAAACCCAACCCCCCTGATGGATCCTATGATGCTCTCCAGCCTACAGCCAGAGACCTTACCAAGTCTTGGTAAGCTGGGTGGATAGGTGGTTCAGTGCCTACGATAACTGATTTCTTTTGACTTCTTGTGGACAGCATTTTTGCTCTGTTTTCTCAATTCTACCTATGGAATTCTTGTCTTTCCTATTTCTCTTTTCGACTCTTCAGAAGGTATTCACAATGGGCCTAGGGCCACGGGGCGGAGGTGGCGAGTGCAGCTCAATCTCGTAACCTAACCTTACCTAACCTAGAGCTTTATATATATTCAACCATTATTTACCCTTAGCCACAAAATTTAAACTAGCTCATTCCTTACTAATGACCAATATTCTATATTGTTGAGAAATCAATAGTGGATCCACACTATGGAGTTTAAATCAACTGGGATTAATAAATTACCGAATCATAAGATTTATTTTTAATTTTCGCACATATCATTGCGTATCTAATGCTACTAAAGTATTATTGGTTGGCAAGTGTGCTACAAATTTGAACGGTTTTTTTCACACCCTATTTTTTTCCAGTTTTTTTCTCAACTAGCTTTTCAAAATATTTACGAGTGGTAACTGTTTTAGGTAGTAGGAGGATTCAGCTTTTAACGCATTTGTTACCAGTACTATTTAGTAGACCTCTGCATGACTACACTCAAATGCCGTTTAAATACATTCGTTTGTTTTTCAACAACATAGTGTTTTTCATTCACAAACTAAATGAATGAACCCACAAGAGAAAGCAAATAAAAAAACAACTTCAACCGAAAACAAAATATTACCCATACATTCATATAAATAAATACTGAATAGAATGTGTAAATATTGTTGTATGATTGGTGTAAAAAATTATTATTGGGCGCATTCATTTGTGTTTGCAAATTTGTCGTTATTGTTGTTCTTAAAACATTTATCAACTCGCAAAAACACCTGAATATTTTTATAAAAAGTCTAACTGTAATGAGACTTTGCTATGTTTTTGTATTTTTAAGTGAGTTTTATACACAGTCAAAACGTAAACTGTAAAATGAATATGTTTTTCTTGTATCATTGAGTGTAACACACAATATATTCTTTCTTGTGTTGTTACTGGTTTAACTTTATTTATCTCCCATAAAATGAAAAATGTTTGAATGAATATTGTTTTGTTGTGTGTAGGCAATCAAATGAATATATTCATGCAGATGTCTACTAGTTAGCAGGGTAGGTAATATTATAAAGTAAAGTAGCTGTCCTAAAGTTACCGATTACTAGGGGGCTAAGATGTTGGAATAAAATGTAATTTTTCGGGCTAAGTAAACGTCACGTTATGCCAAAGTAATCAACAGGCCAAAAAATAAAATTCCTTTCCGCTTTTAGTTGGCCTAGCAGCAACATATCTACTCCTCCAAGAAAAAATATTCGTACTGGTAAATATATTGTAAAATCTTTTAAACGTGTAAACGCGTAAACGGGTTTAATTATTTTTAATACGATCCTTGACCAAAAACTTTGTTTTTTTAACTTTCGTGGCCAATATCGAGTTATTTGTTTCTTTGATAATTACTGAAAATTACTGATAAAGCGTTAATAGAAAAGCTGTAGCATATCGCATCTTTCATGATGGGAAGCTATTACCAAGAAAAAACTTCACAAACAGTCCAGTTTCTAAAAGATTAATTGTTTTGTCCGCCACTTGTAAATACTTTTTTTTTTATTTTTTTAAATGCTTGTTGTGCTTACCACAACAATATATAGAAAAAAATTGCGTAAATGGCTCGGTAACTGATAGACAGATTCATCATTTCAAAGCCTAAATGCTTAGGGCAAGACTTGAAATATGTATTGGGTAATTATGTAGCTTCTGAACTAAAAAAAATTTTTTTATTTTTTTTTATTATTATTTATTTAGTAGTATTCAAGGAATACTTTCGTATATATCTATTACAATGTTTTAATACTGTTGAGATTCTCCGAAAATAAAATATTGAAAAAACTTGAAATGTTGTTTTTATTTACTGCATGTGGGTACCAATAGTTATATTGATATGTAGGGCTTGATTTTGTCATCTATTTGGGGTTGTTAGAAATGCTGTTCACCTGTGTAGGAGTTAGCAAATTATGGTTTTCTTTTGCCTTTGTTGTCCAATGGTTGCTTGCTTCTTATACCTGTGTCCCTATGTACAAATGTGTGATTGTTGTTCTTGTTATGTCGTATTTGTTTGGTTGTGGCCGGAATGTTGCTTGTTGAATCAGGATTGATAGTTTTGAATAATAATAATGTTGTCCGAATTGTCTTTTGCTGTATTGTTTGAGTGAATCTTGTTTATTTGTAGATTTTTTATTTTTTTTATTTATTTATTAATTGCAAATTGTATGCTTGTGCCTGTTTAGTGGTTGAAAATAAATAAAATGTGATGTAGATGTTGCCAGTAAGTAGTGAGTTAAATGTCAAATGTGTTATATGCTAAAACAGTGTTTATTTAGTAGAAGTGGCAAAGTTATAGCCGGGTGGTTAATGCAGTGCTGTTTAAAAAACCGGTAAAATTTCTCTTAAGAGTAGTTTAATATAATTTGGCAAAACAACAATTTAAAGTTCAAATTGGTCATAATTACGCACTTTGGCTTAATGAAGTTTTACTTGGGTACCGCAAAGTTTTGTTTGTAGAAAATTCAGTTAGATTGACGCAGAATTTTTAGGAAAGTTCCATTTTTAAAATTAAATTTCGATACAGTTTGATAGTGACTCTCAACAAATAAAGTGGTGAAGTTGCAAAATAATTTGTTTAAAAAAAAAAGAAACTTAAGTACAGTACGGGCAAATAAAAATAGAAAAAAGAAAAGAAAATAAGGAGATATTTGAAAGTTATCAAAAGAATTTCCGGTGAAGTGCGATTTTAAAAATTATTTAAAAGAATAAAGCCTACCGTACGGGAGCTTAGGATCAATACGGCTGTTTAAGGGAACACCTGGTTGTGCTTCAGTTCCTGTACTTGAAGAAATATTGCGGGAGAAAAAAATTCCGTAAGTAAGGTTTTAGTTTTTTTTGTTAAAACAAACAATTTTTTTAAACGGAAATTAGCTATACGTTGATGCTAAGCAAATTTTTATATGTGTAGTGGTACGAGGTGTTCCTGCAAAAAGCCCAAAGGGGGACTAAAAGGCAAAAAGGACCTCTTTAGAAGGCACACAGAGTGAAGAATTTAGTTGATCCTCAGCAGGAAAGTAATTGTGGGTAGATAAAACCAATCATACCGGAAATATAAAAAGGTAACAAAATATATTCAAGTTGGCAAGGCTAGGAATAGTCAGTGGTGCAAGAATCCGTTTAAGTCAAGCTACCGGAATTAAAGCTTAGAATCCACATCGTTGAGAGTAGAGCTAAGAACCGCAAAATAAAGATATAAATAGAAAAATAAAATAGATAAAACAACTCAATAGAGTAAAGTGGCATTAGGGTAGTGTTAAGTATAGTAGATTTAAATTGTGTAAAAGTTTTGTGTAAATTTTGTTATATGTATGTGAGGTTTGTAAAAGGGTCCAACTAATAGTTTATAAAAAAAAATAAAGAAAAGTAAGAAAATATTCTCAAAGGAACTCGTACCCGAAATCTACATCCTTCAGAGAGCTCTTTTAGGGATAGTTAGAGGAGGTAAAAAGATAAAGATTTTAATTGGGGAGCAGATGTAAAGCTTCAAAGAAAGTATTAGTGATCCTTATATAGGTTAATTGTGTGTGTGTTTTTTTTTGTTTTTGTTTGTGCTATTTTGATAGGGATAGAATTGACAAAAAGTGAAAGAAGTTAAATAGGATATTTAAGATTATTTTTTTATATTTTATTATAACGTATATTAAGAAAATTAATCAGCAAATATTCTAAACTTTTCGCCAGGGAAAAGTTTCAGCAATATTTGCTGAGGTTGGTGTAAATACCAGAAAGAGGAAGTTTACAAGAAGAAATTTGAATATTTTCAAGAAAAAGATTTAGTTGTTTTTACCTGGCGCTACTTTGGTTACAAAAAAAAAACCGTTCGTTTAATATTTGAAATATTAAGAGGAAAATATATGAAAGCATAAAACGAGAATAATAAATAATTTTTAACGATATTTTTTTTTATATATATTTCTGTTATAATTTAATTGATAATTTATTGATTGACTTTTAGACTTAAATGCATGTATTTATTATTTAAAAAAAAAATAGCCACTTGATTAAGTTTTAATTTTGTTTAGATTTATAAGGAATTTGTTTTAAAATAAATGTCTTGAGAATATGTGTAAGAGTATGTGTTGCTAATTTGTTTGTGCGAAGGATTTGCGCACAGTGGTTCAAAGAGGCTGAAATGTGAGTGAGAAAATTGTGTGGTGAAGTGTTGATAGCTAGCAACAAAAGGGTCATTTTTTTGTAAATATAGAAAAATTGGCAATGGTAGGGTGGGTGACGCGGTAGGAGTAATATCTTTCCTACATAAAATGTTGTTGTGTTCCATTAAAGATAAAATTGTTTTGCATTTGTTTAGTTTTTGATATGTATTTATTTTTTTTGTTGGAACGATGCTGTACGTGTGTGTATGCGGGTTGGGTTCCCACGCCGATGGAATGAGCTAGTCGAGGCGGCAGCACACTGTAAGGAACAAGATGAAGAACAGCAGAAGAGGTATCGTAACAATAAAATGGCGCCCAATTTGAAACCGTTAGGATTTGCGTCAGTAAAATGACGTCCAAAGAAATGTTGAACTAGGAATGATTTTTGTAGTGGTTGTCAGCGTCCTAACATGACATTGATTTGTGTAGTTAGTTTGCGTTTGACTTAACGAAATTATAAGACATAATGCTATAATAAAAAGTTACAAACGGGGGAGTAAGTGATCGTCCTAACGAATTTATAAAAGTTAGTTTGCGTATCATAGAAAGATTGTAGTCGTCCTAACATAATACGAATGTGATTAGTTTGCGCGCTACAATTGTATGTTGTACAATAATGTCGCCTTAATCACAATTGTCCTAACATTGATTGAAAATGGTTAGTTGCATATGGTGATTAAGACAACATATAGAAAAGTTTATTTTGTTTGGGAATATAACAACAAATGGAACGACGTCAATGAATATCAACACTCGCCAACATATCGTACCTCAGAACGAAAACACTGTAGCGTAAACCTTCATTTATGTATGTTTGTATTGTTTGTGTTTGGAATTTATATTTTATGTATTTGAATTTATATTATAAATAAATACAAATTAATAATTGAATTTAAAATATTCTATATCAAAAAAAAAAAAAAAAAAATCCGATATTTTTGTTATAAAATCTTATAGATAAAAATATATATTTTTCTTTAGAAAATTTTGTAACATAAGAAATTGCAAAATACAAAATAAAAAAATTCTTAATAAAAATAATAGGCAATTATAATAAATATTTCTTGTGTAGTTATTGTGTAGTAGTATAAACAAGTAATTTTTCTTAAGTTTTTTTTATGCAGGCTCTTTTTTGTTTATATTAAGTGTTTAGTTGATTTGATTGTATGTTTTTTTTTTTGCATGATAATTAATTGTTATATATAAGGTTATTTAATTTATACTGTTTTAGAGATTCTGTTTTACTTATTACATATTATACTGTACATATTTTACATATTGTATTTCCACAAAATCTAAGTTGTATTTTTATCCGAGAGTTAAACTTTGTTGATTTGAAATTATTATATAAAGATTTTCACAATGCCGGTAGAAAGAACGTCACTTAGGGAAGAAAATATTACATTAGATGGAATAATTGATATGTCTCAGACTATTAACTTACCTAATAATCCATCAACGATAGGTCCTGGCCAAGCCAGTCGGATTACTCCAGGGCATAGTACAGGGGCCGTACCTAAGTCCACAAATCCCATAATTGGCATGAATCTTAATGTTCCACCACCATCTACCAGAGGTTTTAGCATAGGTCATAGTCCAAGGGCTTATGCCGGATTAATTCGCGATCTAGTATCTGAGTCAAACAGGGACTACAGGGCTGATCTGGAAAGTCGTCTAGATAAGAAGATTCATAATTGTTTGAAAGAGGGTTTTTCAGAATTGGTTAGGGAGTTTAGAAAAATGAATACTGATAATGATAAGTCAGGGGATGCAAGTTCGATTACGAGCGATGAAAATTTGGCGAGCATAGACCTTACAAAAGCTCCGAGGAAGAAAATCAATGAAAGTTTAGCAAATGACGCACAAAAGAAGCTAGATTTTGATAATCGATCGTTAATGAGTGGTCTAAACGAAGTAGAAAATTTGCAAAATAGTAGTGCACCGCGAAGAACACAAGACAATCCACCTGCAAACGAAAGGCATTACCCGTATGGACAGTTAAGAGTGGACAAATGGGACGTTAGTTTTGATGGAAACAATGAGCACCTTTACGTGGAAGATTTCATTTTTCGTCTGGAATATTTGCAAAAATATCACTCATGTTCATGCAGGGAGTTAAAAGGAGAGTTTCATAAGCTACTTAAAGGAGAAGCTAAAGATTGGTATTGGGTTATGGTTCAAAGCAAACCGGTAGAATCTTGGGAAGAACTGAAGACAGTTTTAAGGCTGCAATATGGGTCGAATCGTAGCGAATATGAGCTGATGCGAGACTTTGAGGAACGTCGGCAGAAACCTGGAGAGTCAATTGACGAGTATTTTCAAACTATGAGGAAACTCAGATCTCGGTTAAAGATACCATTACCAGAATACGAAGTCATACGCATCATGAAGAGAAATTTGCGGATGAACATCTCACAAATTATATATCCAATGCAAATTTTTACTGTCGAGCATCTGAGAGATGAATGTAAGAATATAGAGCGCGATTATATAAAACCTCATACAGCAACAAGTAGACCAGAACCACCTAAATATAATTACCCAAGAAGGCGAATTGAAGAAATATCCCTGGATGCGGAAGAAGCTCAAGTCGAAGAAATTTACCCAAAGAAGAGTGACAAACAAAAATCAGTTACCATGAACGTGAACAAAATAGTATGCTGGAATTGTCGTGCTCCTGGACATACTTTTATGGAATGTACCATTATGCAAAGGAGCATATTCTGTTACAAATGTGGACTGCCTGGAGTCGTCACACCTTCCTGCCCGAAATGTGCGGAAAACGCGATGCGGAGCGTGTCAATGACGGCGGAATCACGCTCCACGCAGACCAACGCCGGACAGTAGACATAAGCGTACAAACAGAGAATGAAATTTTTAATCAAAACAGATTACACGATAACGTTAGATTATTAAGAAAAACAGAAGCTGAAAAAGTCGTCAAGTATCCTGAAGCAAATAAGGAAGAATGTGCGTGAAAGTTAGAGGAAAGATTTAATAAAAAGCTGAATGATTACCGGAAAATAAAAGCAAAAATATTTGAACAGAACAGTGAATTAAGTAGATTAGCTAAAGTTAAAAAGACTAGAGGCAGATTTAAAAGCAAAAAGGAAGTATATAACAAATTACGAAAGTCAGTATTAAGATGTAGTGCGATTGAGGAGATTTTGAAAACAGATCCAAGGGCTTATGCTAAAATAAAACTAGGCGATACAGAAGTGGAAGGACTTTTAGACAGTGGGGCCTCGATAAGCCTATTAGGTAAAGATTCGATTGAATTAATAAATAGATTGGGTGTAGAATTAGAATCCGTTTATACCAAGGTGAAAACAGCCGGGGGAAAAGGTTTTGATGTCCTAGGAAGATTCAAGATTCTGGTGAAGTATAATGGTCAAGAGGAAATCATAGAGTTTTTTGTGTGCCCCGATCTTTGTCAGCAAGCATATTTAGGCATAGATTTTTGGAAAAAGTTTAAAATACCGCCAGATATTTTTAATACAGAAGAGATATCTCCAGAGGTACTCGCAGAAAAGTTTCCCTTGAAATTAGAAAAAGTTGAAAAACACGAATTGACAGACGAACAGAAAAAGAAATTGGAAAAGGTAAAAGGACAATTCCGAACTTTTGAGGAGCATGGGTTAGGCCGGACACAATTGGAGGTACACAAAATAGATTTATTTGAAGGCACAGAACCCGTCAAAGACAGACACTACCCAGTATCTCCAGCGGTGCAACAGTTAATATACGCGGAGGTAGATCAAATGTTAAAATTGGGAGTAATCGAAGAATGCCAAAGTCCATGGAGTAACCGTATCACGCTCGTCAGGAAACCTGAAAAGAACCGCCTGTGTTTGGATGCACGAAATCTTAACAAAAGAACAGGAAAAGATGCGTACCCCATTCAAAACATTGAAGGAATACTGAGCAGATTAGAGGAAACATATTTCATCAGTAGTGTGGACTTAAAATACGCCTTCTGGCAAATTGAATTGGAAGAAAAGTCTCGCAGCTACACTGCTTTTACAATACCAGGGCGTCCACTATACCAATACGTGGTAATGCCTTTTGGCTTATGCAACGCTGCTCAAAGATTATGCAGACTGATGGACAAAGTGATCCCACAAGAATTTAAGGCAAATGTCTTCGTTTACTTAGACGATCTGCTTGTTATTTCATCAGACTTTGAAACCCATATGAGCGTATTAGCAAAAGTGGCCGATTGTCTTAATAAGGCGAATCTAACAATTGGTTTAAATAAATCCAAATTTTGTTTTAAAGAACTGCAGTATTTAGGTTTTATTGTCGGAGGTGGGTGCATGAAAAAAGACCCAAAGAAAATTGAGGCAATAAAAGCGATACCCCTGCCTAAGTCCGTTAGAGAGGTGAGAAGTTTTTTAGGCACGGCAGGCTGGTATCGGCGCTTTATAAAGAACTTTTCAGCACTAACTACCCCGTTAACTGACCTGATAAAGAAAGGTGTCAAATTTGTTTTGAATAAGGAGGCAGTAGATAGCTTTAACATGCTCAAACGAGCATTAACAACAGCTCCTGTTCTAGCCCATCCAAATTTTAAGAAACGTTTTTATATTCAGTGCGATGCATCTAGTTATGGCGTAGGCGCAGTCTTGTACCAGAAAGATGAGGATGGCAATGAAAGACCTATTTCTTTTTATTCGCAAAAGTTAAACCCAGCACAAAGAAAATACAGCGTCACTGAAAAGGAATGTCTGGCAGCTGTTATGGCCATAAAAAGGTTCAGGCCATATGTGGAACTTATGCCATTTACCGTGATTACGGACCATGCCAGTTTGAAGTGGATAATGTCACTGAAAGATTTGGATGGACGATTAGCTAGATGGGCCCTTAAATTGCAATCTTTTGACTTCGAAATTGAACACCGAAAAGGCTCAGAAAATATAGTAGCCGACACCCTATCGAGAGCCGTAGAGGAAATTCAGCCGGATATACAGAATTTATTAGGATTTGATACGTTAGAGTTTGGGTCCGATGAATACAAGGAATTGGTGGAAACAATCAACAAAAATTCCAACAAATTAGTAGATATTAAAGTTATTAATGGTGTTGTTTATAAAAGAAATAAATTTGCTTCAGAAGTAGACCATTGTGATGAATTTATATGGAAATTGTGGGTTCCCAGTTCTCTTACAGATGCATTAATTAGGGACGCACATGACCCTGAAGATAAAGCTCATGGGGGGGTTAACAAGACATTACATCGCTTGCGAGTAAAATATTACTGGCCAAATATGTTGATACAGGTTCGAAACTTTGTAAGAAACTGTATCGTTTGCAAGGAAACTAAATCGGTAAATGTGAACCTTATGCCCCAGATTGGCGCTGAAGTTGTTTCTTTTAGACCGTTTCAAAAGTTATATATCGACTTTTTAGGTAAATATCCCCGATCGAAAAAAGGTAACACATATATATTTATTGTCATGGATCACATGACTAAATTTGTGTTCCTTAAGGCAATGAAGGAGGCGACTGCGGCCAAGGTGGTGGAATTTCTAGTTGATCACGTTTTTCACGAATTCGGAGTACCTGAAATCATACACTCCGACAATGGCAAACAATTCACCTCGAGAGAATTTCAAAAGATGATAGAAAGGTACGAAATCAACCACATGAGGACTGCTGTTCACGCCCCGCAGTCAAACGCCTCTGAAAGAGTTAATCAGAGTGTATTAGCAGCAATTAGGGCCTATATGGAAAACGACCACCGGGATTGGGACCTAAACTTACCTTCGATCGAAACTGCGTTACGTTCTGCAATACATACAGCCACAGGAGTAAGCCCGTTTTTTGCTCTCTATGGGTATAACATTTTTACGTGTGGGTCTGATTATAAATTAGCTAAGCAACTGAAAGCATTAGACGATAATGAAATACAAATGGAAAGGTCCGATAAGCAAAGACTTATTAGAGAGAAAATAAAAGAAAATTTACATAAGGCATATGAAAAGAGTTCACTGAGATTTAATAGAAAAGCTAGAGTAGTACGTTTCGTCCCGGGACAAGAAGTTTTTAAAAGAAATTTTATTTTAAGCGATTTTAAAAACAATATTAACGCCAAGTTTTGTAAAAAGTTCAGTAAATGTAGAATAAGGCGCGTCATTGGGAACAATATGTATGAAATTGAAAATCTTACGGGTACACCAATGGGAATATACCATGCGAAGGATTTAAAACAATAAAGGGGTAACAAACGGTTATAAAGGTCGAGTCATAAAAGTTTTTGTTACGTTTTTCCAATTTACTAAAGTGTCATGTTAAATTTTGAAATCTTACCTGTAAGGGGTGGGTTATCCTTTGTTGTCCGTAAAATTACGAAAAAAAAAATTATTGGGAAGTAGTGCAATATTCACATGATGATATAGACAAATTAACCCTTATAGTGCAATAAATACTTTAAGTGCAATATTAGGTTAAGTTTTTTTGTGTTGTCATCTATGTTTGTTGATTATGTTTCCAATTATTAAACACATTAGTACCTGAAGGTAAATTAAACAGAAACAAAGTACCTGCTTTATAATAAAAGTAATAGATATATATACTTCCCTAATTATTAGGATATGAAATTTTAATGCCCGGCTAACTCTTTCAAAGATGCAATAGGTAGTGGTATCGTGGGTGTGACCTACGTTGGGCGCTGAGAAAAACCATAATTTAATGAGCGAGTAATAGGAGAAATTATATTTTTTTTTTTGCCATGGCCTTGAATCTCACACTGTCTTCCCAGCGACTTGTCCAGGGAACCCAGAGTTTTGTTGAGATTCTCCGAAAATAAAATATTGAAAAAACTTGAAATGTTGTTTTTATTTACTGCATGTGGGTACCAATAGTTATATTGATATGTAGGGCTTGATTTTGTCATCTATTTGGGGTTGTTAGAAATGCTGTTCACCTGTGTAGGAGTTAGCAAATTATGGTTTTCTTTTGCCTTTGTTGTCCAATGGTTGCTTGCTTCTTATACCTGTGCCCCTATGTACAAATGTGTGATTGTTGTTCTTGTTATGTCGTATTTGTTTGGTTGTGGCCGGAATGTTGCTTGTTGAATCAGGATTGATAGTTTTGAATAATAATAATGTTGTCCGAATTGTCTTTTGCTGTATTGTTTGAGTGAATCTTGTTTATTTGTAGATTTTTTATTTTTTTTATTTATTTATTAATTGCAAATTGTATGCTTGTGCCTGTTTAGTGGTTGAAAATAAATAAAATGTGATGTAGATGTTGCCAGTAAGTAGTGAGTTAAATGTCAAATGTGTTATATGCTAAAACAGTGTTTATTTAGTAGAAGTGGCAAAGTTATAGCCGGGTGGTTAATGCAGTGCTGTTTAAAAAACCGGTAAAATTTCTCTTAAGAGTAGTTTAATATAATTTGGCAAAACAACAATTTAAAGTTCAAATTGGTCATAATTACGCACTTTGGCTTAATGAAGTTTTACTTGGGTACCGCAAAGTTTTTTTTATGTTAAGTTTTGTTTGTAGAAAATTCAGTTAGATTGACGCAGAATTTTTAGGAAAGTTCCATTTTTAAAATTAAATTTCGATACAGTTTGATAGTGACTCTCAACAAATAAAGTGGTGAAGTTGCAAAATAATTTGTTTAAAAAAAAAGAAATTTAAGTACAGTACGGGCAAATAAAAATAGAAAAAAGAAAAGAAAATAAGGAGATATTTGAAAGTTATCAAAAGAATTTCCGGTGAAGTGCGATTTTAAAAATTATTTAAAAGAATAAAGCCTACCGTACGGGAGCTTAGGATCAATACGGCTGTTTAAGGGAACACCTGGTTGTGCTTCAGTTCCTGTACTTGAAGAAATATTTCGGGAGAAAAAAATTCCGTAAGTAAGGTTTTAGTTTTTTTTGTTAAAACAAACAATTTTTTTAAACGGAAATTAGCTATACGTTGATGCTAAGCAAATTTTTATATGTGTAGTGGTACGAGGTGTTCCTGCAAAAAGCCCAAAGGGGGACTAAAAGGCAAAAAGGACCTCTTTAGAAGGCACACAGAGTGAAGAATTTAGTTGATCTTCAGCAGGAAAGTAATTGTGGGTAGATAAAACCAATCATACCGGAAATATAAAAAGGTAACAAAATATATTCAAGTTGGCAAGGCTAGGAATAGTCAGTGGTGCAAGAATCCGTTTAAGTCAAGCTACCGGAATTAAAGCTTAGAATCCACATCGTTGAGAGTAGAGCTAAGAACCGCAAAATAAAGATATAAATAGAAAAATAAAATAGATAAAACAACTCAATAGAGTAAAGTGGCATTAGGGTAGTGTTAAGTATAGTAGATTTAAATTGTGTAAAAGTTTTGTGTAAATTTTGTTATATGTATGTGAGGTTTGTAAAAGGGTCCAACTAATAGTTTATAAAAAAAAATAAAGAAAAGTAAGAAAATATTCTCAAAGGAACTCGTACCCGAAATCTACATCCTTCAGAGAGCTCTTTTAGGGATAGTTAGAGGAGGTAAAAAGATAAAGATTTTAATTGGGGAGCAGATGTAAAGCTTCAAAGAAAGTATTAGTGATCCTTATATAGGTTAATTGTGTGTGTGTTTTTTTTTTGTTTTTGTTTGTGCTATTTTGATAGGGATAGAATTGACAAAAAGTGAAAGAAGTTAAATAGGATATTTAAGATTATTTTTTTATATTTTATTATAACGTATATTAAGAAAATTAATCAGCAAATATTCTAAACTTTTCGCCAGGGAAAAGTTTCAGCAATATTTGCTGAGGTTGGTGTAAATACCAGAAAGAGGAAGTTTACAAGAAGAAATTTGAATATTTTCAAGAAAAAGATTTAGTTGTTTTTACCTGGCGCTACTTTGGTTACAAAAAAAAACCGTTCGTTTAATATTTGAAATATCAAGAGGAAAATATATGAAAGCATAAAACGAGAATAATAAATAATTTTTAACGATATTTTTTTTTTATATATATTTCTGTTATAATTTAATTGATAATTTATTGATTGACTTTTAGACTTAAATGCATGTATTTATTATTTAAAAAAAAAAAATAGCCACTTGATTAAGTTTTAATTTTGTTTAGTTTATAAGGAATTTGTTTTAAAATAAATGTCTTGAGAATATGTGTAAGAGTATGTGTTGCTAATTTGTTTGTGCGAAGGATTTGCGCACAGTGGTTCAAAGAGGCTGAAATGTGAGTGAGAAAATTGTGTGGTGAAGTGTTGATAGCTAGCAACAAAAGGGTCATTTTTTTTGTAAATATAGAAAAATTGGCAATGGTAGGGTGGGTGACGCGGTAGGAGTAAGATCTTTCCTACATAAAATGTTGTTGTGTTCCATTAAAGATAAAATTGTTTTGCATTTGTTTAGTTGTTGCAGTGACGTTCCTTCTAATGTGCTCAGGTGTTCTCTGCACAGCCTAAAATATTTACGTCTATTTAGGTTTTTTTGTAATTATTAAATATTAAGAATTCTTTATTATTGGCTTTACAATTTATATATACATAAATAAGTGGAAGTGAAATAAGTGTATACACACATACATACATATGTATGTATATTGAACCAACATTTTATTTTCATCTTGCATATGGACAATAACAATAATAAAAAAGCAAAATGTTTGATAGCAAACATAAAAAGAAAACAACACACAATTAAAATCTACTAGTTGTTCTTCAAATATAAGAGCACCAATTTACTAAAGAAACAAAACACTTCATGAAAAAAATTTAGATCACCTATACAAGTAAAGCGTTCGCCAATTTAACCAGCACGAAGTGGCTTGGTTGCTGTAGGTTTGAAACTTTTCTTTTTTTTTTGAAAACACAACAGAAAATAAAGCCGCGGGTATTTCAGTTGTTCTTCAAACTTAAGCGCACTCATTTAACAAGGAAAAGCAAAAAATTAAAAAAAAAAAGTACCACAATTTATATGCAGCGAGGGTGCGCTAAGTAAGTGAGCACCTGCTTGATTGTTTCTTATTTCAAACTTTATGTTTGAGTTGTGTGTTGCAAAGAATAAGTAAATGTGTGAATCATTGTTGCCAGCCCACAGCTTAGGTTACACTTTCCAAAAGTGAAAAATACCCAATTTTAATGATAAAGAACATAAAAAAAATATATTTAAAAATAGCTCAAGTCTATCGGCTGTATTCATAATAACTATTGCAGTTCTATTAGAGGGGTATTTGAATGATATATATGGAATAATTGCCAAATAAACCCTTAATAAACCTACAATAATTATTATAAATACAGGCATGTGTTTTTTTTAACATAATTATGTTTAAATTTACAACAAAAACCCCCAGTTCATAAAACGTTTGCACAACAAATAATACAAGTTCTTATGTATGCCCAATTTTTAGTGTTAGTAAAAAAAACTTTTTAATTTAGCCAAAGGTGGCAACAATGGTGTGTATGAAGTTATGTGAGTGTGAGGAACTTCAACTTGTGTTGTTTAAGTCATAAATTCTTCATTTTATGAATAACATTGACGAAGAGCAGACGTTAATTTTAAAATGGAATGTAATTGCGTAATTGAGAGTTTATTAAACAAACCCTTTTCGCAATTAAAAACTGAAGAAAAATCCAATTTTATTTCAAAAGGTAGACCAACACCACCTTTGCCAAATCTCACTTGCACAGTTAATTCAAAAAACCGGACTTTTACTAGGCACTTTTTTGTGTCTAGTTATAAAGAAAAATCTTGGCTATGCGGTTGTCCCGTTATAAATAAGTTATTTTGTTGGAACTGTTTGCTTTTTGCCAAAAATAGCGAAAAGGGTGTTTGGACTGCAGGTTATAATGACTTAAATCATTTAACATCGGCAATGACAAAACATCAAATGAGTCAAGCACATATTAATAACAGCATATCCTTAAAAACATTTGGAGATGTGCGCGTTGATTTTTTACTTGATGAACAAAAACGAATTTCAGTTTCAAGACATAATGAACAAGTTTCAGAAAACCGTCAAGTAATTCAACGACTTGTAGATACTGTATGCTTTTTAGGTACACAAGAGCTAGCTTTTAGAGCCAACGATGAAACTGAGAAATCAGAAAATAGAGGGAATTATATTGAATTACTGCACCTAATTGCCAAATATGACAGCAAACTAGATCGTCATTTATCTTCATCACAATATTTCAAGGGCACTTCTAACCACATTCAGAATGACTTGATTAATGCAATTGGTACTGTAGTTTTAAATAATATTGATATAGAGATTAACAAAGCTACGTTTGTTTCTGCAATGTTAGATGAAACAACAGATATAAATAAAAAGTCCCAATTGTCGTTCGTTTTTAGATACGTTGATTGCAAAGGTATTGTGAGGGAGAGATTTTATAAGTATTTGGATGTAAGTGATGGTCGTACAGCCAAAGCCATTTCTGAAAAGCTTATTGACTTAATAAAAAGTAAGAATTGGGGAGCAAAACTAATAGCTCAGACTTACGATGGTGCACCTGTTATGTCAAGTGATTTAAATGGTACTCAGGCTAAGGTTAGAGAGGTGTTCCCAAGTGCTATGTTTATACACTGCAATGCACATGTTTTAAATCTAGTCCTTTCACAATCAGTAAGCTATATTCAAGAAGTGAACATATTTTTTACCACTTTGAACGGATTGTCAGCATATTTCTCCCACTCAACTAAGAGATCTCAATTTTTTGATCAGGTTCTAAAACGGAGACTTCCTACTATTGCTACCACGAGATGGAATTATTCATCTCGACTTGTTAATATAGTTTTTGCATACCGTCTTGATCTCATATTATTATTTGAGGAGATAATAGATGATCCAGACACTTGGGGCGCGGATGCGATTCAAGCTAGAGGATTTCTTCAGTTTTTAAGCACTTTCAACACAGTTTTCATGTTGGAAACGTTTCATGACATATTTGCATCTACTGACATTCTATTTAATATTCTTCAAACGAAATCATTAGATATTCAATATTGTTTTGAACACATAAAAATAACTAAAGAAAAAATATTGGAGTACAAGTCAAAGTTTGATGACCTTTTTAGTCGGACAAAAAGCTGTGCTTGTGCAATTTTCAAGCGGGGTGAAAGTTCAGATGGTTTCCAATTACGATACAAGTCCTTATTTAATAAAGTAATTGATACTTTATTCACTCAAATGGATACCAGGTTTAGATCTTTTGAAAATATGAAATTTATGGAGCTATTAAATTCAAAGAGATATATTGATTACCAAAGTGCATTTCCCCATGAAGCTTTCGAAAGTCTTCAGAAATCCTACGGATTGTTTTTTGATTTTATTAAACTCAAAAATGAATTAGTTGTATATTATTCGCATTTACAGTTCCGTGAAATATTTATTAAAGATATTCCTGGAACCTTAATATATTTAGATTTAAGAGACACCTTTTCTGAAATTTTCAATTTGAGCACATTAATACTAACAATTCCTGCATCAACCAGTTCCGTAGAAAGATCCTTTTCCGCTCTTAAAAGAATTAAGACTTATTCACGAAACCAAATGCATGAAGAAAGATTGTCTGAATTGGCAATTATTTCAATTGAAAAACAATTTCTTAAAAGCCTAAAAACAAAAAATTCTTTTTATGATGAAGTAATCGAAACTTTTGTAAAAAAAACTCGGCGTATTGAACTTACATATAAGTAAAAATATTATAAAAAAAAAATAAAACCCAAAAAAATAAATAAAAATAAATTAATGTGCTGTTTCTACAAGCCAATTGAGTGATTGTCTTGGACGATTTATGTGTATTTTGTTTGTGTTACAATAACAAAATACACATAAATTGTCTAAGACAATTACTCAATTGGCTTGTAGAAACAGCACATAAATTAAAAAAAATATATAAAAAATCAAAAAAACTTAAAACAAAAAAAAATACAAAAAACAAAAAAACTCAAAACAAAAAAATATTAATTAAATAAAATGGGACCTTTGTCTATCACGTCCTTGTCGTGGTCCTGGAAAAACCGAGTATAGACGTTATATAAAAGTTCAAAAGTAGGAGAGAACACCTTGACAAAAACCTCACGGCACGTCACTGAGTTGTTGATATGTTTTTATTTTTTTTGTTGGAACGATGCTGTACGTGTGTGTATGCGGGTTGGGTTCCCACGCCGATGGAATGAGCTAGTCGAGGCGGCAGCACACTGTAAGGAACAAGATGAAGAACAGCAGAAGAGGTATCGTAACAATACAAATTCTTTAAAAGCTCTGTAAGTTATTATTCTTAACAAATTTTACATTTTTTCTTAAATAAATTAAATTGTCTCTCATCTTAAGCATCATTTGGCGGCATATTATATAAAATAAGACCTTTGTAGAATAAGGAGCGCTGCATTGCCATACTTGCCACTCGTTGTGGCCTAAAGTTACGCGAGTTTCGGAGATCATAGGGCTGTGTTTCGCCAACATATCTTAACTGGTCACACAGATACTGATCTCCCATCTTCATTTTTTGTATAAAGTTCAATGTATTTAGTTGAAGCCTCTGTTGAATTGTCAGCCATCTTAGTGTATCAAGCATAAGTTGTATTGGTGTATACCTATTACATTTTAAAATAGAACGCATTGCTCTGTTCTGGAGTTTCTGAAGCCTATCTATTTGTTGTTTTGTGCAGCATGAATATAAAATAGTGGATCCGAATTCAAAATGCGGTTTAATCATTACATTGTAAATGTCTATTGCCGTCATTATCGAAACTTTATTTCTTAATCTCTTAAAAAACCCGATTTTTTTGCCAATTTTTTTGCATATAAATTCAATGTGTTCCTTAAATTTTAAATTCTTATCTATTATAAAACCGAGATATTTAATATATTTCACTTTTGCAATTTCTTCGTCGTTTATTTTTATTACCAAATCGCTGTCCATATTTATTTCCATTATTTTTGTTTTGTTTTTGTTCAGTTTTAGTTTATTCATTTTAAGCCATGTATTAATACTATTTATATCTTGTACTAAATTTTCTTGACATTTTTCTGCTGTATCCGCTTCCGTAAATATCAACGTATCGTCCGCATATAAAACCACTTTACACATTTTCAATATATTCGGCATATCATTAATGTATATAATAAACAATAATGCACCCAATATCGAACCTTGGGGCACACCGAATTGATTATCAATTTTGTTTGATTTTACATTGTTCACTTTTGCCGTTTGTTTTCGTCCACTTAAGTATGATTTAAACCATTTGAGTTCATTTTCTTGTACACCGTACTTATATAATTTCTGTATTAAAATATCCCTGTCTATTGTCTCAAATGCTCTCTTAAAGTCTAAAAATATCGCCATTATTTTGTTATTTTTTTCAAAGTTTTTCCACTTATTTATCACGTAATTTACAGTGGTTTCGCATGAGAATTTTTTTCGAAAACCCGATTGATATTTTGAAAAAAGTTGGTTATCTTCCATATACTTTTCCAATTGCTCTTTAATTATTTTTTCTAGTATTTTTTTACACGTTTTTAATGTATTAATTGGGCGATATTCTTCGCACTTTTTTGTATGGGCCACTTTTTCAACAGGTGTTACTATGGATTCTTTCCAGCTTTCAGGAAAAATTCCTGTTTCCAGGGATTTGTTTATTATATATAGCATTGTTTTTCCCATAATGTTCCAGTTATCCAAAACAATCTTTACTGAAACTTTGTCAAAGTCAGCTTTATTTTTCATATTTTTACATATTTTTTTAAGCTCTTCAACAGTAATTGCACGAAATTTAAACTTAGAATTCACAGCAGGTACTTGATTTATAAATTGCACATTCTCTATATTATTTCTAATTGTCCTTATACTATCTACGAAGTAGTTGTTAAACTGACTAGCTATTTGGTAATTTTCATTATATTCTTTTTTGTTGAATATCACAGATTGTATCACAGGTTTATTTTTCTTAAGAACCAGATTCTTAATTTCTCTCCACATTTCTTTTTGGTTTCTGGCATTGCTTATTTTACTATTTACGCTAACATTTTTTGCATTGTTGATTTTATTTTTATATATAATTCTTATTATTTTATAATTTTTCAATGCTACATCAGTATTTTCAAATTTGGCTGTCTGATATTTAGCAGTCTTTTCGCGTTTTAATTGTCTAAATGCTCTATTAAACCAATTATTTGTACTATTTTTCTCTCTTATAAGCTGTTTTTTTGTAAACTTCTTAATTGCGTTTTGAATACATAGGTCAAAAAATTTTACGTTATCATTCAAGTTATTATCTTCCCTCAATTTAAATATTGAATGTAGTTCTCTGTTAAATAAGTGTTTGTTGTATTTGAACGTTTCTATTTCTTTGAACATCACTTGGCTACTGGTTTCACTTTCGCTTTCAATAATGATATCGATAGATTCATGATCCGATAATTTGTTACTATTATTGGTTCTTGTTGTCACTTTATTACTGTTCGTTATAACGTAATCAATTAATGTCCTTGTGTGTGCTGTTACTCTCGTATATTCTTCAACTATTTGTTTCAGCCCATTATCATTAAAAATGCTCCTCAAACTGTTTTTGTAGAAACCATCGACCGACCAATTAATGTTAAAGTCTCCTGTTATTACTATATTACAGTTATGCTCGCATATTTCCTCTAAAGCTTGTTCAAAGTTTTCACAAAATTCCGCTTCACTATAACTAGGTGATCTATAAACTGCACCTAATATAAAATAATTTTTCTCATATCTCATCGAGCATACATTTATCCAGTACCTTGAGTCACTTACTCTTTCAAAAATCTTTTTTACGTTCCAATGTTTCTTGTAGTATATTACAACCCCTCCTGTTCTGTAGGAGTTAGAAAAAGTTATTGTTTGATTGTAGCCTGGAATTAATATTTCATCCTCATCTATTTCATTTGTAATGTGAGTTTCTGTAAACACCATGAAGTCCGGGTTTTCACTAACCGCAATAGTTTCCACCTGATTAAAATTGTTTATCAAGCCTTGCACATTTGTACATATACCACATATCTTCTTTAGTTGTTAGGCAATTAGACCGAACCTTTTTCTTTTTTTGTTCAGACTATTTTGGTAAACCGGGCATTCTTTATTTAATGTTTGATGATTTTCATCCAGCCCCAAATTAAGTTTATTATTTATACGTACACAATTTATACATTTTTTAATTAGAATAATAATTTAATTTACGCTCGACAGGTTTCAAAGTTATGAATGCATTTTTCGTACTTTTTTAAATGTTAGACCATTAAAAGCGAGACAGGGTAAAAAACCATATTTTGAAACTGCTTATATCCATTTTGTACCTTTGTCACAGTTATTGAGATACACATATAAATATTTCCATGCTATTAGAGGTTCCACACCCATAATTCACTTCCTGCCTATACAAAGCTCAGTTATGCATATTAGCATAATAAAAAGCCATATAAAATTTGGAGGTTTCAGCTGTTACATTTATTGACATATATGTATATGTAAAAAGATTTTTTCTTGTAAATGAGGTGCCACGCCTATTATTATCTTTACGCCCAAACTCAGCTTAATTGTAAACATCAACATTGTTAACACCTACACAAAATCAGGAGACTTTAACCCATACACAGCTGAACTATGCATATTACCATTATAAACATTTTAACAAAGTTTTGAGAGTTCAGCTGTTACAGTTATTGAGATATATAAAAAAAACAATTTTCGTTGTATTGGAGATGCGACGCCCATTTATTTTTACCCGCCCATACAGAGCACAATTGTGCATATTAGCACTATAATCATCCGTACAAAGTTTGGAGACTTCAGCTATTACAGTTATTGAGATGTATACAAAAAACAATTTTCGTTGTATCGGAGGTGCCACGCCCATTTATTTTTTCCCGCCCATACAAAGCTCAATTATGAAAATTAACACTATAAACATCCGACCGAAGTTTGAAGACTTCAGTTATTACAGTTATTGAGATATATACACAAAACAATTTTCGTTGTATGGGAGGTGCCACACCCATTTATTTCTTCCCACCCATACAAAGCTCAATTTTGCTTATTAGCACTAAAAACATTAGACCGAAGTTTGAAGACTTCAGTTATTACAGTTATTGAGATATATACACAAAACAATTTTCGTTGTATGGGAGGGGCCACACCCATTTATTTCTTCCCACCCATACAAAGCTCAATTATGCATATTAGCACTATAAACATCCGACCGAAGTTTGAAGACTTCAGTTATTACAGTTATTGAGATATATAAATTATGTTTAGTGTTGATGCCTTTATTATTATGTTTAAGTTTGATACCTTTATTATTATGCTTTTGAGTTTCTTACACAAACTAAACTTAATTATCTATTACAATGAATTAAATAACCAGCGGTTACAATGTTTTTCGCTGATACTGCAACTCGTGTGCGAATTGACCTATTTAAAACATTTTGCTTGCTTTATGACATCAGTTGTTACAGACATAGCGCAAGCAAAATACTTTAAAACAATTTGTGGCAAATAAATGAATTGCTAAGCACAATTAACGTCGAGTACGTTAACTCCTCCTCCACTTAAGTGAGATCCGTCCTCGGGTCTCCCAAAACCATCTATTGCAGCCTGAATAATGCGACCTTGGCGTTTCCTCTTTCTACTCTGGTGTAATTTAGAGATTAAGCAATAAGCGAGTAGGATACAAATTATGACAAGTGTGGAAGTAATCGGTCCCACAATGAGTTTGTCTTCGACTTGCGAAATGTATCGCAAATTTTCAATGCCCATTCTTCAGAGATACGGGAGGCTCAATATTTCTTGGTGGCCAGTAATGTTAAGGGTGGTAGCGGCCGCTGGATTTGGTACCTTTTTTATTTCTCCCTTCAAATTTTTATATGTGGACCCGTTAATGCTTACTTCACCATCAAACGTGAGAAGGTACGTTCCGGTGACCAACTTTTCTGGAATTTCAATAGTTTTTATTACTGCAGTGTTATCATTAATAATAACTACACCATCGTCAACAACAACCAGAGGATCCAGATGACTGCATTGGGCTACGGTACCGGAGTGGAGTTGCTGGGCACACGTGGGGTTAAATAGTTCTCTACAGAATGTCAATGTAAGGGTTGCACTGCAGTTCCCTATGGGGATCATCTTATTTCCACAATCGGCTACATTATTATCCTCACCGAGGTGCAGTATCGTTTCATTATGTTGTAGAGGAAAGATAGTAATTTTCTTACAATCTAGCTTAACCTTAGGATACTTAATTAAGAAAACCAAAAAATTGTTATCTAACAGAACTTTTACATAAGATACTTCCATTAAATCGGTTACCGTTACATTTGTAGAGTGCTTTATTTTTATAATTTTGTCAAGGTCTTCTGAATCTAAGAGAGCAGGATTAATTATCCCTATCTTTGCAAGGGTGACAGCTAGCATCAAGGTTTCAAGTTCCGAAACTAATATTCTATTTCTTGCAAGCAGAGTTTCATATAAGTGACTGGTATCTATTTGTTTAATTTTAGAATTTTTAATTATAACGTTTACTGTTTCTGTTAGTTGATTTATCTGGGCCTGTGCCTTTGTGTTAATAGAAATTTGCCTATTTTCCGACTCTATTAGCTCCTGCTGTTTGAATCTGACCTTTTCAAAGTCATTAAAATCCGGTGTACCGGCTACAATCTTCAAGGCGGTGCCCAAAATATTAATACTTCTAGCCTGTCGGTGGTGGATGTCAAATGATGTCAAAATGGTTTTGATTCGAGCTATGTCTGAGTCCAAAATTTTGACCATGTGAGATAAAGGGAAGTGATTTGTCAGATGATTAGTTTCGTCAGCTATCTCAGAGTACATCGTCAAGTTGGTTGTATGTTGCAGATAGTCGAAGTCTTGCCATATATTTACATTCCCGTCCATAATAGGAATGTAGTCCGAGTTAGAATAGTCCGTTAATTTTGAAGTCACGATAAAAGGTGGAAGCACTACAAGCAAAATTCTGTAAGAAACCAGTAAAAGAGAAAAAAGGAAATACAAAAAATTAAAAATTAAATCATTGCGAGGAATATGCTATCTCAGGTTGTCTTTATCGACCACCCTCCCTTTAATAAGAACTGTGGTTCCTAAATCTGCCTCTATTCTCCCTTCCTAGTCTGCTGTTGTTCCTGACTAGCACACGATCCCCCACTTTAAAGGTCCTATTTTGTCTAGAAGGATTGTGCCTATCAAGTTGGTCTCGTTGAGCCTTCATGATCTTGTCTCTCACTTCCTTCCTAATTTCAATTGTTGTACTATGGATAATGTCTATAGGTCTTTTGTTGGTCGTAGAATGGATAGTTCGATTATATTTAGCCGTAGATAGCATTATGAGTTCAATTGTACTGTCAACTTTCTTTTCCAGTTTGATGCACCTCGCAATCTCCATGAGGGTACAATGGAAACGCTCGACCTGACCATTTGAAGTGCTATGGAGAGGAGGCGCGTTTGTCACCTCTACATCGAATTGATTTTTCAACATAGAAGTAATAGTTTCGGATTTAAGCGATGGCTCATTGTCGCAGTATATGTTTCTTGTGTCCGGAAAAAAGTTCATTATCCCTGGAGTACTAATATATTTTTTGTGTACACTAATACTAATTGTTAGTCAAATCGACTAACATAAGTATATATCCAAATTTTTCAGATCTATGTGCGACAATTGGAAAATTTTTTCTTAAAAGCAATGTCTTCTACATGTACGAAAATTAAATATTTCATAAAAACTGTTACTTTCAACATTGTTTTATAAAACCCAAATTTTAAGCATAGTTGTGGATACATGCTTCACTTTATTTAAAAAAAATAAAAAAAAAATAAATGCAGGATTTCAAAATCCAATAAAACTTTAAATTATGATGTCTACAAATACTATTATATAAATACTAGTTTATTTTTTTAATTTTATCACAATTTGTCAGACGCTTAGAATTCATGGTAAATAAAAGGACGTTTTTAAAGCAAATCAACAAAGAAATCAAAAAAACTAATGTCAAAATTATCTTAAAATTAATAATTCAATTGAAAAATACGATAACTAAAATAAATAATTCAATTGTAAATAAAATATAACAAAAAAATTCATTTTCAAAATATTTGCTTGTATGTTGTATACACTGTATCACTAAGCATACTGAAACTTTCATCTTTGTCAGTCTCATCACAATTTTCAAAAAACTTTGTAATGAAATCATTACTCAACCCTTTTTTTGAACTTTTTTTGTTGTCTGTAATAAAACATTTAACAAAATAACAATTTTGATTCCAAAACTGAAATGTTTTTATATATATCAAAAAGTTACGTTGTTACTAATTGTTAGTCCAATTGACTAACATGACCCTTATAACTAAAAAATAACAATACCTACTGTTGAAATTAAACTGTTCACAGCAAGAGAACACCATCGACGGAAATTACAAAAAAAATGAGAGCGATCGGTATGACAACAAAGAAGCTATGCACGAAAAGAAGATTAGTGTTAGTCAAAATGACTAACATTAGTACTCCAGGGTTATGTATGATTGGGGTTTTCAAATCAATGATAGTCCGGGAAGGTATGGGTTGGACTACGGCGAATTTTGAAAACTTATCCACACAAGTGAGGAAGTACTTTTTATCTGTGGAGAATATGTCGATATGCAGTAATTCCCCCGGGTAAGACTGTACTGGTGTTGCACCAATCTCCTGCCCACGCGGATGCCTTTCGTATTTGGCCCTTGCACAAATCTTACAATTTGCTACAATTTCATTTGTTAATCTAGTCATCCTTGGGAAGTAATAATCATCGAGAATTTGTTTGACATTTTCCTGTGCCGCCCTATGGGCACGATTATGTTCCGTGTTAACTATTTCCATTTGCTCATTCTTGTCAAAAATATCTAACACCATTCTTCTACAGTGCCAGAATTTGGTTGCCGGAAAGCATCTGACCAATTCGTGCTGAATACAAGCCAATGTCGGCAAATCGCAGTATATTGCGTTTACCACTCCTGGATTCACTACTAGTTTAACCTCGTCGATAAGCGCAGTCCTATCAGTGAACTCAATCACGTGACGAGATTTTTCGCTAAAGAGTATAAAATTTCGTTTATGCGCGAAAGTTGCCTCTTCTAGAACTATTTGGTTCCTGAAACAGTTGAGTGGTTTATCTGTTGCCTCAATCGTGTACGTAAACGACATCTCACTATGAACCGTAGCCGCATCAGAGGGAGCCTCCTCCTCCAGGGCATGAATATTCTGTCTTGACAGTGCGTCGGCAACGTGATTCTCTCTGCCGGGCTTGTGGAAAATTTTAGCGTTGTGTTCATCAACAAAAGATTTCCAGCGTTTTATCTTAGCGTTAGGATTTCTGTCCGAAACCGCAAACGTCAGCGGTTGGTGATCTGTATAAATATTCAAATCTTTCACACCATAGAGGTAGTTCCTAAGTTTCTGCAGAGACCACACTATAGCTAGCAATTCGCGTTCGTTAGTCGTATAATTTATTTCCCTATCCTTTAAAGTTCTGGAAATCATAGTAATCGGTCTACCTCCTTGTGACAGTACTGCCCCTAAACCCAACGAAGAAGCATCCGTCGTTAAGTCAAATGGTTTCCTAAAGTCTGGGTAGAGTAACATCACCTCCTCTGAAGATAATATTTCCTTTAGTTTCTCGAACGCTTGAACCTGATCTTCATCGAAATTCACTTTATCCTTTTTGACTGGTGTGCGCTTACCTTGCCGTTCTCACCTTTTAAAATATCGGTCAATGGTTTTGCTATCGAAGCAAAATCCTTAATGAAGCATCTGTAGTAACTAGCGAGTCCCAAGAAAGATCTAACATTAAATAGTGTTGTGGGTTGTTCGTAGTTGCGGATCGCATTTACTTTATCAGGGCTTGTTTTAATACCCCCCCTGGATACAACGAAGCCAAGATATTTGACACCTTCCTTAAAAAAGTGTGACTTTTCCCGAGAGACTCTCATATTTGCCTCATGTAGTTTACCTAAAACCCACGCAATGTGGTCGATATGGTCGTCCTCATTCTCCGAGAAGATTATCACATCGTCCACATAAACATAGCACATCTTTCCTATCTGTTCCCTAAGCACGTCATCAATGGCTCTCTGGAAAATGCTGGGGGCATTCTTTAAACCAAAAGGAAGCCTGCAAAATTCGTACTTCCCATTTCCCACAGAGAAAGCCGTTTTTCCCCTATCCTGTTCAGCGAGCGATATCTGATGGAAGCCTGATTTGAGATCAAGCGTTGTAAAATATTTTGCCTTACCCAGATTTGATAGAATCATCGTAACATCTGGTATAGGGTACCTGTCATCAATAGTTTTCCCGTTCAGTTTTCTAAAATCTATAACTAGCCTTTTCTTAATATTTCCACATTCGTCCTTGCCTTTCTTGTCAACAACCCAGATAGGACTATTATAGGGGGACCGAGAAGGTCTAATTATACCATTGTTCAATAGCTCGCGTATTTCGTTGTTTACAAAGTCGGTAACACCCATCGGATAAGGGTAAAACTTTGAGTAAACCGGGTCATTATCAACCGTGCGGATAGTGGCGACAATGTTTGTATTAAAAGGCAATGATTCATTAGGGTTTGCAAAAACCCCTAGCAGATTTTTCATCATTTTCCGAAACTTTTCAGTAACCCTATGGGGTACTACTATATCTTCAACTTGTGTGAAATTCACATTTGCACACTTCAAAAATTTCATTTTCTCCGAACCGTTCTGAGTTTGGATTTCCTTATCTTCAAGATCCGATTTTGCGCCTAATTTCGTTAGAAAATCGAGGCCGATTATACCATCGAACGTTGAAAGCGACGGTAAAATAAAAAAAGTGGTATTCGTATCAAATATGTTAACGATGCATTTCCTATTAATGGTGTTGAAACCATGGATTGACTTAACTAAGAAAGGTGTTTCCGCCGGAGCTACGTTCTTCAGTTCCCGTAAGGGCTTAATATAGTTCTTCGAAGCCCCTGTGTCTATCAGTAATCTAATAGTTCTCCCTGCGACTGTCCTTTCTATGAATGGGAGTAGGGAGTTCTGTCCCAAAAAATTTATCTGATCAAATTCTACCTCGTCGTCGATTTCCGATGTAACTAAATCTGCCTGTTGTTCATAGAGTTGCTCTACTGAGGCAGTCTGTTGGGAAATATGGTTAATTCTTTGTTGTTTCGGTCCTGTAAATATAGCAGAACCCTCATTTCGGCGTTTTACCGCCGGACTGGAGGTCTGGTTATGACGATAACGACTTTGCGAAGGTATTTCATACCTTAAAGGCGCCCCATTCGTATAGTGTCGAGCTTGAGTGGGGCCATTATTTCCAGATTGGAACTTTGTGGGCTGCCTAAAGCGAGATGAGTCATCCACTTTCATTGGCTCGACCAGTTCCTCCCTTTGGAGAGTCCCATTGCCGAAACCTTGTCGTTTTATGAAATGGGGGTTCTTCAATGGCTGGTTTCCTGCACTTATTTCCCTATTTTGTGGTTTCAGTTCGCTTCTCTTTCGTTCCTTGTCTTCCAGACACCTAGCATAATTGCTGGCAAATAGATACCGTTCATGGTTTGACTCAACTTCCTGAGCTAATGCCAGAGCTGAGGGTAAATCCCTCGGACGAGCCGAAAAAAGCACATCACTTAACCCCTTCCTAGTGCCAGATATAAACACTCGAAGTGCGTCCATTCTATATTTTTCGTTAATAATCGCGGCGGTGGCCCTATCATATGTCATTATAGTTTTGTTTGTCAATAATGTCAGTTTCTTCTCAATTTCGTCATAGAATTGTAAAAGCGTCATGTTTCCTTGGCGTAGGATTGAAAGTTCCTGTTCAATTAAGTAGATTGGTCGCTTGTCTGAATATGTAAAGTCCAGACGAGCGATAGTTGCCTTGAAATTCAAAACGGTGTTAAATGATGATAGCACCATATCAGCAGGCCCTTTTATTTTATTCCGGATGATAGCCACAGCCTGGAACTACCATTAAAGTTTTCAAAAATTTTGTAGGCAGTATGCGCCGCCTGACGCCACGAAACATAAGTTTCTTGTCTGCCCTCAAAATCTGGCAGTGATTTCACTATATCAAGTGACTCATCACACTGCCGCCCCTGCTCTATTTGTATCTCCTCATAAGTGTCGACTTCAGGTGCTTGGATAACGCACTCCTCAAGTCGTTTATTAATGTCCTGGATCTGTTTGTCGAAAGTAAGCTTTTGAGACCTTAATGCCGTGCTAATGGCAACCTCTACTATTGCCCTTAATTGTTCTGCAGTTGCAGTAGTCATTGTTTTTTCTGCCCACCAGTTGTCAGTCTCTAAACCACCTGTGTTCTGTTTCCTATCGACCGCTAAACTATTGATCCTCTCTAAAAGCTGTTCTAATTGATTATCAGATTCGCTCATAAATATTAAAAAGGGCACAAAAGGTGTTAAAACGAGAGGCTAGCGTTACCCGTGCAAAGATTTTAAAATCTCGAACTTTAACTTTGTGATTAAATGCAATTATTTCGGTAAACAGCTTAAATTATTATTTATTATTCTTAATTTTTTTGTATGCTTCTTTTCTAATTATTATTTGTGTTTATTAAGAATGACCATTCAAAATATGGGATGACTTCAATAACAAATTGAATAAATTTAACACCGAATGTTAACAAAATTAGGTTATGCGATTTAAAATTCTTACTTAATTACACTTTTACTTATCTTAACATTACTTACAAATATTTATATGACATTGTTGAGTAGATTAATAAACTTTGTAGTCGTAGAGTCCAGTATTCTCCAATAGTTAGATAGTGTTTATTGTAATTTGTTTCCTTTAGCGCAGCCCAGGCTATTTCGAAGCTCTGGTGACTTCGTGCAAATGCGGGAAATGTCAGTTAACTTTAAGTTAATTCATTTAGCACCTTGCTGCTAATTTTTTTCATCAGGCTTTTTACTGCACTGATTTATTTGAATAGTTATTTAAAAATTACTTTTTATTTTTTACGTTGGGCGCCAATTATGTTTAGTGTTGATGCCTTTATTATAATGTTTAAGTTTGATATCTTTATTATTATGCTTTTGAGTTTCTTACACAAACTAAACTTAATTATCTATTACAATGAATTAAATGACCAGCGGTTACAATGTTTTTCGCTGATACTGCAACTCGTGTGCGAATTTAAAACATTTTGCTTGCTTTATGACATCCGTTGTTACAGACATAGCGCAAGCAAAATACTTTAAAACAATTTGTGGCAAATAAATGAATTGCTAAGCATAATTAACGTCGAGTACGTTAACTTATACAAAAAACAATTTTCGTTGTATGGGAGGTGCCACACCCATTTATTTATTCCCGCCCATACAAAGTTTAATTATGCATATTAGCACTAAAAACATCCGTACGAAGTTTGGAGACTCCAGCTTTTACAGTTATTGAGATATATACACAAAACAATTTTCGTTGTATGGGAGGGGCAACGCCTATTTATTTCTTTCCGCCCATACAAAGCTTAATTATGCATATTAGCACTATAAACATCCGTACGAAGTATAGAGCTATTAGAGTTATTGAGATATATCAAAAAAACTATTTTCGTTGTATGGGAGGTGCCACGCCCATTTATTTCTTTCTGCTTATACAAAGCTCAATTATGCATATTAACACTAAACATCCGTACCAACTTTGGATACTTTAGCTATTACAGTTATTGAGATATATACAAAAAACTTTTTTTGTTGTATGCGAGTTGCCACGCCCATTTATTTATTTCCGCCCATACACAACTCAACTATGCACATCAATAAATAATTTACCTGTACGAAATTTGGAGACTTTAGCTATAACAGGTATTGAGGTATGTAAAAAAAATTGTTCAATTTGTATGGGAGGTGCCACGCCAAGTCGGAATTTCAAAAAAAAAAAATAGCTTAAAACGCATTCCGAGATATCGGGTATGTCTGTTTTTCAAGTTTTATTAAAATCGGTCCAGCCGTTCTTCAGTTATAAGTGGTGTCACTAACACAAAAAAAATTGTTCTTTTATATATAAGAAGATTAAGTACGATTGTTGCTTAATAACAATGGTCCAATGATTAAAAAAACAAAAACGAATAATTTCTTGTTTAGCAATCGTCAAAATTACTCGTAAAATCATAATTTTTAAGAGCCAAACAGCAATCGTCGGGGAGATTAAAAAGAGTTGCGAAAAAATCGATCGTGTTAAATAAACGTTTAAACTTCAGCTGGGTCACTTCATGCATATATGTTTGTTGGGTTAGCTATCTAGTTTGGTAGTAACTTAACAAGCTTTTTAAGAAAAAAATTTAAAATAGAATTTTATATTGAAAAATCAGTACAATCAGTACTTTTTCTCAAATATCAGTACATTTCAGTACACAGATTTTTAATCAATACACCAAAACCAAAAATCAGTACATCTACTGATGAAATCAGTAGGAATGGTCACCCTAAGTTAGGTTAGGTAGAACAGGCAGACGTAGAAAGAAAGGATTCGGCTCACCTGGGGTTGCTTAATTCGGTCCCTTTGTGTTACCTGGAGAAGCAGATATAATATAAAGAGTGAGATTAAAAAAACCTTAACACACTTGTTCTCTTAAAACTTTTTACCCAAGTATTTTTTGAATTTTTTTTTGATCAAGTTACCTTTGAAAAGTATGTCAGTTGTTATGTTAAATGTCAATTTTCTTCATTTGTTGTTAAATTAAGTAAAATGAGTGACGAGAAAAAAGTGCGTACTACAATTATTAAATATTTTCAACAAAACCCAACATGGTCCTACAAAAAGTTGGCCAAACAATCAATGGTCTGCCGTCAAACTGTTTCCAATGTTATTAAACGGTATCAAGAGAACTTGTCCGTTGATAGAAAACCTGGTTCGGGTAGAAAGAAAGGTCCACATGATGTTTCTAAGGCCAAAAAAATAGAAAGGATTTTCAAAAGAGCTCCCAACACATCCGGTAGGAAAGCAGCCCAGTTAGCTCAGTGCTCAGACTTTTTGGTACGAAAAGTTAAAGCTAATGCAGGTTTAAAAACATACAAGGTTCAAAAAGTTCCTGACAGGAACGCTGCTAAAAATTTAGAGGCCAAAAATAGAGCTCAGAAATTGAAGGCAAGTTTTATAAAAAAATATTCCTGCTGCATAATGGACGACGAAACGTATGTTTTGGCAAATTTTTCCAGGTCAAAATTTTTATGTTGCTAATGCTCGAGGGAATGTTGAAGAAAAGTTTAGGACCCAAAAGCAGACAAAATTTCCCAAAAAGTTCTTGGTATGGCAAGCAATATGCAGCTGCGGCAAAAGGAGCCAAACATTTGTTACAACGGGCTCTATAAATACCGAAATTTACATCAAGGAATGTTTACAAAAAAGGCTTCTTCCGTTCATAAGAAATCATAAAGTATCCACTTATTTTTGGCCTGATTTGGCATCTTGTCACTATGGTAAGAAAGCTCTTGAGTGGTACAAAAACAATAATGTGGTATTTGTACCAAGAGAGGCAAATCCTCCAAACTGCCCGGAGCTAAGGCCAGTGGAGAGATATTGGGCTCTTATGAAAACAGAACTGAAGAGCACAAAAAAGGTGTCCAAAAGTGTGATAGATTTTAAACGGAGGTGGACTACCAGTTCCAACAAAGTGACAGAAATCACTTTAAAAACCTTAATGGAAGGGTTTCCGGAAAAGTTTCAAAAATTCATCACTAGTGATAAGAACTATAAAAATAATTTTTTTTTTGTAATTTTAATAATAATTTCAAACTAATAAAAATAAAATCAAAACTGTTAGTTAAGTAGTTTTTTTTTTATTTACATTTATGTATGTTAAGATTTTTTCGATCTCACTCCTTAGGTTGAGACGGAAGGAAAGAAGAAATTTAGAGAAGGATAGATAAGAAAGAACAGAAGAATGATTAAAACTTACCGGGGTCTCTGGTGGGAATCGAACCCACAACCCCCTGACTGGTAGACTCGTGCACTTACCACTGACCTACCGGGTCACCCTAAGTATATATGCATTACGTACTACACCAATAAAAAATTTACTTGCAGAATTAGGCCTACCATCCAGTTATTGATAACGACGTTAAAAAACATTTTACTGCAAAAAAGGGCTTACAGATACAAATCTTCGATACAAAAATCTATTCAATCGGCAAAAGATTTGGATATAAAAATCAAAAACCTTTGTCCCCAGCTATCCACCGTGGTTTGTTTAAAATAATTTATGTGATCTATCCCTCTCAAAACTTTGCAAAAAGAACACTTCAGGCGACATCTTTTTACTACACTTTATAGAAAAGAATACAAATGGTCTTTTTTTTTTGTTTACAGACGGTTCAAAAAATATTAATAAGTCAACATCATACGCTGTTGTCGATCACAATTAAAATATCCTAAAACTTAAATCACTCCCAAGCTACACGTCAATGATAATGATAAAAGTAATAATAATAATAATAATAATAATAATAATAATAATAATAATAATGATTAAAATTTTTTATTTTAAAAATAAGTTTTCTTAAAAAATTCTAAATATCTCCAGGTAAAAATCAATGATTACAAAATTAAAGGCTATTTAATTAATGATTTTATTATGATTTTGGTTGTTCTATAGAAGAGCTGGTTCTCGATTTATCGCAAATTATGTGACACAACCTATATCACGGTAAATCTCTAGAGCCTCAGTCAATTCCAAAAAGGTAATATGCGGAATTTGGTTGCCATATGTATTCAAATTTACCATGTGACATAATAAAACACAGTATTTTTATTTCAGTTGGGTTTATTTACAGTTTTTTATGTACGCTTAGTTTTTTATTCAGTGTTTGTTTTATTGGATTGCTTAGCATTTAAATTCTAATTATTCGGTTATTCTTTACTTAGTTTGTTATTCAGTGTTCGTTTTATTTGATTTCTTAGTATTTGACTACTTTCGCTTGCTGCGCGCACGTCTTAACTTCTCGACTGCCTCTTTACTACTCCTCTCTTTTTCCATATGTTTTGTCGTACTTATATTTAATTTGTGTGTCTCTTGTTCATTTTATATTGCCCGTCACTTTTCTCGTTAATTCTAGTAATATTAAGGTGGCATCCTACATAAATATACATGAAAAGTGGCTTTATCCTACTAAAACTACACTTTTAAATATAATATATAATCAAATTTTAAACAAAATTTTCAGAGACAAACCAAAGCTTAAGTGAGGCGCAGACAGTTATAAAAACTTCTGAAATGGAATTACGACATTGCAGAAAAGCTTTGCTACAGAAAGAGAATGAGACGCAAAATAATGATACCGCATACAAAAAGGATAAAATTTTACATGATAATCTTTCTGCTGATGTACAAAATCTTCTTTTAAAACTAGAGGGTATTGAGTATGAAGATGGTTATTTTGAAAAATTGCAAGAGAATAAGAGACAACTTCAAAATGAAATTAAAAAGCAACAATTTCAGTTAGAACGTCACAATTCTTATCGTTATGAATTGCAGTATTTTGACCCAGAGCCAGGTTTTGACAGATCCAAAGTTCACGGCATGGTTGGAAAATTATTTAACGTTATTGACGAGCGCCACTGTTTAGCACTTACGATTACAGCAGGAGGAAGCGTAAGTAAAATTATTTTAATACTGATTTTGTATGAAAATTACTTTTAAAACCACGTGTTTACGCGAGTATTATTTACATATATCGAAATTTTTAGTAATAGGGTGAAAGAGAAAATAAATTTTTTTTCATATATTATTATTGAATCTTCGCTTATGTGAACTAACAATAAGTATTAAAATCTTAAGACTAAGTTATCAATAGTAGTCCAGACAGTGCCAGACTAAAATTTGAGTTCTCATAATAGACTTAATTAATTTCATCTAAACGCAATAGTATCCCTTCTTTTCATACGGGAGTGCCCACTATGTTGCAAGATGTTTCGAGCGAGCGGGTTTGGATGTGTTTTCAGCTTATTAAAATACTTGTCCACATAGTTCAGGATTTCGCATTTAACTAGTGGAACTTCTAGATCCTTATGGATGGTTGCTGTTTTTGACATATCACGGAGCACCCGTTATCATTCTTAGGATTTTATTTTGACGGCGTTGTCTTTTTTTCTATGTTATAGACTGAAGCAGTGCCCCATAATTGTAAACCGTAGCACCAAATTGATTTTAAAATTACTTCTACTATAATAGAAGTTTACAATTCAGATGAAGCACAGAGTTTCTACACATTAGCCAGTGGATTTGAGCAGCTTAAAGTCTCATTTGCGTCAGCTTCGGATCTATATGAGGCTTCCCTGTAAGGCGGCAATCCAGGTGAATACCAAAATATTTTGCAAGGTTGGCAACCGTTACCGATACCGTTTAAATTTGGTTACCGGTATTGATACCGATACCGAAATAATTTGTTTCGCAAAATACTGGTATCAAAATACCGTTTTCTTTGATACCGGTATTGCGATTATATGCTTTGGTAATAAAAATCCAAGAAATAATGCAAGTAGCAAAAACTAAACACGTGCACATATTGCATTATGTGTCACATGAATTTACACTGTTTCTTAATAATAGCATTGATAACTTCACCTTCCACAATTGCAACGCTGTTTGTTTCCTAACAAAGCAAACTTATAAAGACGATTGATTATAATTGCAGTTTCTTTTTGCAACAATATTTTGTCTTGTAACTTTATAAACAAAAAGCTTGGTGTTAGCTGTACCAGGTACACAAGTTAGCGTAGAAAGATTATTTTCAGGGGTAAAATGTATATTCAGGGTTGGGCAGTATTTCAAATACTTGTATTTGAAATACAAATACGTATTTTGTATTTGTATTTGAAATACCACCTTCTAATGTATTTTGTATTTTGTATTTGAAATACCCAACACTGAAGTATTTTGTATTTTGTATTTCAAATACTTATGATGGCAAAATACATTTTTGCAAAATACATTTTTTTGTTATACAAAAAGTTGTCATTAGAAAAATTGAAAAATGTTACAATTTAAAGAAAAAAAAAGTATAGAAACTTTGTCTTCGTATTTATTCACGTCTTCGCCTTAGCAAGGCACGTTCTTTCACAGGTCTCACTCATTCAGGTAATATCAAGAGCTTAGCGGACATTTGGAAATGTGAACATTCGTATGGATAATAGAAATAGACGAAGAAGATTTGAGGTCGAGAGTTATTAAAGTTTTCGACATTATTCGTCTTAAAAGGTTAATAAAAGTTGATAATTTTTATGGGATATTCTAGTAGGTAGGTCTTTTCATCGAATTACTTTTGTGGAACACTAGAAGTCGATAGCTGTTATAGTTTCCGAGATATAGCATATCGAAAATTTCATAAAAATTGTTTTTTGTATGGTAGCTACCCCTTCTTCACCCCCACCCAAAAATTTTTTTCTTTAAAGCGTAGGTCTTGTTGTCGAATTACTCTTTGTAGAACATTTGATATCGGCAGCTGTTATAATTTCCGAGACATAGCGTTTCGAAAATGTGATAAAAAGTGTTTATTTGTATGGGAACTAACCCTTCCCCTGCCTCTACCCAAAAAAAAATTTTTTTCAAAGTGTAGGCCTAATCATACAATTACTTTTTGTAGAACACTAGAAGTGGATAGCTGTTACAGTTGCCGAGATATAGCGTACGGAAAATTTCATAAAAGTTGTTAATTTGTATGGGAGCTACACTTTCTCCTGCCCCCAATCAAAAAATTTTTTCTCAAAAGTGTAGGTTAGGTCGATAGCTGTTATAATTTCTAAGATTTAGCGCATGAAAAATTTTACAAAATTTGTGCAATTGCAAAGAAAAAACCACTTCCCTTGATCCTATCTGAAAAAAACTTTTTCCTTTTGAGGTCGCTATTTTCAGAGTATCCGTGCCAAGTTTTGTGGCAAGAATGACTATATTCACTGAGATGGGTTATTTTGATTTTTCGTTTATGTTTTGGTCAATAGTCAACCGGTGTTGCTAATTTTAAGTATAGATTGTCTCCAGAATATTTACAAAAGTTTGACACCAATAACTGATCCGTATCACTTTATTTGACTCCGGAAACTTGATTTCAACAGACTGACAGACAGACATGGCTATATCAACTTGCCTATCTATAAGGATCCAGAATAATAAAACTTTATGGGGTCGAAAATGGAAAATAAAGAAATTACAAACGGAATGACAAACTGATATATGTATACCCTTATCACTATGTGAAGGGTATACAAAAGAAATGCAGAGGGCGAATTTTTTGAATTCGCCTTGGGTTTACCTTGTTGAATGTGCCTTGCAGAGAACTGTTTTCATAAAATTTAACACCTTTCGCTTTTCATAAGGACCTGTAGAAAGATTGTTTTTTTTTAGCAGGATTTATATATTCTTCAACAAGAGGCTGCTTGTCTGGTTAAACTTTTTAAAATCTTGTGCTCATGATTAATGGTTATAAATGTATTTTGTATTTTGTATTTCAAATAAAAGATACTAAAATACTGTATTTTGTATTTGAAATACTCGACTTGAAAGTATTTGGTATTTTGTATTTGAAATACAAGCGGAAAAAGTATTTTGTATTTCAAATACAGCAAAGCATGTATTTTGCCCAACTCTGTGTATATTGAACTCTACCCTCAATAGGTTAGAGGAGGATAGTTTAAATGCAGACATTGTGATTCGATCCAACGCGGAGATGTTTTAGTCAACCATATACTATGTTTCTTATTATTAACATATGCATCTAAAAAAGTAAATGCTTTTTAAATATCCCAAACAGAAAACTTAAATGTATTTTTCAAGGCTATAAATGTTTAATTAAATTTTAATTTATATTCTTTTTTCAAAAAAAAAAAAAAAAAAAAAATGACTGCTTTAGAAGCTGAAAAAATGTTTTTTTAAACATTTTACCTTAAAAAAGTACAAAGTATTTATTTACCAGGTACTGGTACTAGTACTGGTAGTATCAAGATGAATTCAAAAATTCGCCCTCTGCATTTCCTTTTTGTGTTTGAAAAAGTAAATGTTAAAAAACTTAAAACTGAATACAAAATTATTTAATTTGTTATTCACTTTCTAAAATATTTAAAGTCAGCTAGGCTCTTGAATAAGTGTACCCTGGTATTTACATATTTTTATGAATACTGATTTTTTATTTATTCTAAAAATATTTTTTGTTATACAAATGTTTGATGCAGCGTTGCCAGAAGCATTAGGAAGAAAATCATAATATTTCTTAAAAAAAATCATATATTGAGGAAAAAATTCATCACATTTTTTTGATAAGGCGTGCCAAAAAGATGCTGACGATAATCACCTTGTTTGTTTATTCTTTGATTTGTGTCTTTTTTGTGGCTTTTTGTTGTGTAGTTATCAGGGAAACAGGAAAATAAGCAAAGCAATGTGTTTGGGCGTCGCACAAGGTATATTGGCATCGATTTTTTGATGTCATATTTTTGCATATCTTGCATACAACAGCATATTTTTGCTTAAAAATGTTAAGGTTTACATGCTTCGCCGACCACTTTAAAATGACTTTTTGACTGCTTTACTTTTATATTTAAAAAAGTGCGTTTAAGTTTTAGATAAAAATTTTATTATTATAATAATTGTTCATAAAAAGCAAAATTTTATAGAAAAAACAGTCTTCTTAGTTTTTTTACATTTTTAATTCATAGATTTTTAATCTTCAAATTATATTTTTAATTTCTAACGGCATATTTTATGTGCATCAATCGATTTTCAAATCAAAAATTCAACTTCAGGAGCTTAAGGCACAAATAGGAGCAAAGATTAATTAAGTGACAAACACATTTAACGACAAACAAATTTGGAAATATTTTTAAAATCAACAAAAACACGGAGGAGAGGAGCGATGGCAGGTTTAGAAAACAAGAGAATGAAATATTTTATTTGTCTAGTTTTTTGGTAAAAAAATTACTGTTTTTTTTTACTTAAACACAAAAAGTGTTTTTTTTATAAAAAATTAGTTTACAACAACCTTTTTTCGAATTTACTTCTTATGTGTTTAAGAGATTTTGAAAAAGTTCTCGAAACTGTTCACGATGCTATGAGGTGAGGAGTTCAAAACTAAAATCTCTTGACAATTATAAAATCAAGATAATTTTTTGGTTTTAAAGCTAAAAAAAAAATTAAGTATTAAAAAAGTGAAACCCTTCACGCGTGACATAGCGTAAGCATGAGTCTTCCGAAGCATAAATTAAAAAAATCAAATATATTGTGCTTTTCAAAATAATTTTTTATGTGATTAAATATTGTTAATACATTACAACTGTCCACCTCAATTAGAGTAATAATAAATCATTTATTCTAAAGTTAATAGTTACCCGAAATCTTAAAAAAAGCGAAAATTTTCTATGTCATATTAATATCCAAAGACAATGGTGTGTTTTATTGTATACAGGACAAAGGGTACATATGTAAGGCGTAAAGCAAAAAACCAAAAGTTGACACAAAGTTTTGCTGTTTTAAAAATTTACTGTTGATAAACGTTATATTGATTTATTTGTAAATACTTGAAAAAACTAGGTATAAAAAACATTATTTTCTAAAATAAAAAATCATCATTTGAAGAAAAAAATCATCAAATCATATTTGTGACAAAAAATCATCAAAAATATGATAAAATTATCATTCTGGCAACGCTGGTTTGATGTTTGAAATTCTATTTTATATTATATAATATATTAGTTTTTAAAAATGTTTTTAAACAATGTACCTACTTCTACAAGTCAGCAATTTACTTTTTTTTTTATTAGCCTAATAAAAAGAGAACATATAAATAAAAACTTAACTATGTTTTTAAATTGAATACAGTTTTTTTTTTTATTTTTTGTAAATACCAATACTGATATAATCAGAATACCGATACCAAAATCAAAGAATTAATACCGATACCGATATAAAAATACAGATACCGAAATGAGATATTTTTAAATACCGTTACCGATACCATTATTCGTTTCGGTTTCCAACCTTGATATTTTGTCTCGGTTGCTAATAGTGATTGGAGGGCTTGCGTAAGGTAAAAGTAACGTGTGTACATTTTTGTTCATGTATTTTTATTCCCCATAACATTACCCATTTCTCAACTTGGGTTACGTGTTGTTGCAGCTCAAACCAGCCTATTTCGGGTCTTTATGAATACTAAGAAAAGAATATCTGTTATATAAAGCAAGTACAGAACTGGACCTAGTATACTTGAGGTACACTATCCCTAATTGGTTCAAAAACACTTATCTGATTTCCTTCTTTGATCATAAATTGTCTGCCGGTTAAGTATTTTCCTAGCAGGTTAGAAATATTAGCTGGTAGATTAAGTTTTAATTTGTTTAACAGGCCTTCATGCCATACTTTGTCGAATGCTTGAGAGACACCGATAAAAAGCGCGAAGCAGTACTTCTTTTTCCTAAAAAGCTTTTCTTATAACCCGTACCATCCTGTGGGTTTGTTAGATGGTACTTTGTTGACTTCTAAAGCCAAATTGGTGGCTAGGAATGCAGTTGTTGCCATTCAAGATCGAGCCAGCTCGTTTTTAAGCAGTTTCTCAAACAATTTTGACATTGTGGGTAATAGACTTATAGGCCTATACGACTCTACCTTTGCAGGATCTTTACCAGGCTTAGGAATCATCTTCACTACGGCTACTTTCCATGTTGGTGGGAAATGTTTAAGCTGTATTATGATATTAAAAATTAAAAGAATTATTTTTTAAGGTATAAAGGGTAGCTCTAAGATCATTTTGTTGCTTATTTTATCAGCGCTTGGAGCTTTTTTTTTTTCATCTAGACTAGCGATAGCCTCTACAACATCTGAAAATCGGAAACGTATTTCTATAGTACGCCTGGCAACAACAGGCGGCATGCATTGGGAGTAAACACGTTCCTTAAATAACTTGCAAGCAGAACGTATTTTTCTTTCCCAGAATCCTCTCAGATTTCGCAGTGATGATTTTGCGATATCGGATCTTTGAAGACGTTTGGCGAAATGTCATAGAGCATAATTCGTTTGGGAAGACGCATGTCTTCGGAAGATTTTAGAGGTTGGTGTGACGAACAGTGGGTGCTGCTAAATTTGTTATTATTTAACCAATTTTTTATTTGTGACAAAAAAATATCACTAGTTGCAATTTGGTGAGGACTGCAAATAGTGAATATTGAGGGTGAGTGATCAGAAAATAAGTCCAAAGAGGCTTAAGCCTCAATTAGCTCAGGAGATATTCCTTTTGCTACCCCAAAATCTATTACGTCTGGTATTTTATTGTGGCCAGTTGGCCAATATGTTGGTTGTACAGTTGAAATAACTGACCTGCTTTCCTTGAGCAGAATCCTCCCCTATTAATTCCGCGGCCTTCATCACCGTCAGAATTTTAACCTGGAAAGCGCTGCATTCGTCCGGAAGTCTGTAGGCCATTTCTCCCCCCGTGTCCATTATATAGACACCAGCTCCGGTGCCTACCTCCATCTTCGATCCATCAGTAAAGACTGCACACCCCTTATACAGCTTCTCTGATCCCTTTCATGTCTCCCTATTTTGAAACACTACTTAGTGCAGGATCCCAAAGTCAAGTTTTGCTACCATATAGTCCGTCACACCTGACCGCCGCAGGAGTCGACCATCCCCGATCCTTCCCAAAATGCCGGCATGTCCATCCTAACCTACCCCACGCATACCTGACTCACTAAGTCTAAACAAGCTCCAATTGCATTACAGCCAAAATTCTCGATAGAAAGAAGATGTAGAATGATATCCAGCGCTGCCTGTGGTGTACTATTCCTGGCCCCTGTAGTGCCTAGTACAACACATCTCTGGACATTCGTCAAGAGCTTCCTTATGTCACCCTCTCTAGCGCCCTCAACCATACAAGGCAACCGTACGTAAGAATTGGTCTTACAACGGGTGTGTAAATCCAGTTCACCATAGGCGGCTTTAACCCCCAGATTCTACCTATGGTGTTCCTACAGGCAAAAAAAAAAATGTATTCATTTTCAAGGTACATTGAACAAGGTCGGAGCAACTGATCAGCTGACTTTTAAATACGCTATATGTTTTTTAGCTTAGATTGGCAAATTTTTTATGTTATATTACGGTTGGCAGTTGCATTCTTAATCTTGTAGTGTACTGACGTGCCTACGCCAGTGTAATATTGGTAATAGGTGTTATTAGTAATAGAGTGGCAAACGAATTTATTATATACATACATACACATATTAGTGAGAAAAGAAAATAACAACAAACTTAATAAAAAAAGCGGACGGTAACCGTAATCGTAGTTCTGATAGCAGAAATGCATACATAGTGTTAAGCTCCACTAGTGTGCGCAATGATAATATTAGAGACCCTGAGTATAATAAAACTATTTCAATGCAAAACCAAAAATAGTTATGAAAAATCATAGTTCAAATGCACCTCATTAAAATAAAAGTTTTAAACAAGAGACAAACTTAGCCCAACCTCTTTTTTAAAATTATAAAAGAATTACCTTTGTCATCGCGCTCAACTTTAGTAAGTTCTGGATTTTTACAAAAAGCTGCTAAATGCACATTAAGCCCAATTACACCGTGTGCTCCTAAGATCCAGGTAGGAATGGACCAATAAGTTACAGTTCTTGAAAGGGGAAGAAGCCCGAAGTCAGCAGAAATACATCAACTTGCAAAAATTATAAAAGACGAGGAAAGCCAACCACATCGAAAAATCGTTTTGCCATTCTGCAAGCAGATGATAATGATAGTCCCGTTACGGAAAAAAAATACTTTTAAGCCTCCTCCAATTTATTTAAGAGAAAAAACTCGAACGTCCTTATTAAATTTTTAGTCGGAATTATCGGCGAAAAGAACTTTTATGTGTCGAACATAAAACGTGGTAACATAAGTTAGACCAAAATTAAGGTGAATCACGAGAACGCTTACCGCGCCACGGAGTTTGAATTTGAAAAACTTAAAAAAACTTTTACTCTTACCAGCTCAAAAACGCAAAAGGGTCTAGTGGTACGATTGAGTAACTTATTTTAAGAATATTCGCAACGTTAAAATAAGTTAACAATGATTATAACGATTTTGCGATTCAGTAAAGTTTTTTAATGATATTCGCTATCGTTAAAGTCAGCTGTTATTGTTAAGTAAACCTCAAAATTTTTTATCGATTTTTACAATCGTTATACTTGTTAATTTAAAGACAATAATTTTTGTTTTGTAAGTTTTATCGATAAAAAGGTTATTTTGTGTATAATATATTTTTTATTCTATAATTATATTATGCTTTTCGCTTTGTTAAAATTTATTTTGCAACCAATTTTTTTTAAATAAAATACATATAAAAATCAACTTGTCCACTTTCGTTAAAAAAATCTTAGTGAATCATTGAACCGTAGCAGCAAACGACAATTTCTGTCGCTAAATATCGATCGTTAAAAGTTACTGAATCGCACTACAGGTATTCATAAAAGGTATTAACTGAAATGTTGATCCGGAAGAAATAAAGACCAGTTTGTGCAGCGATGGTTTTAAGGTCGAGACTGTGACGAATGTTAGAAACAGGGAAAAATACCCTCAACCCTTGTTCCGAGTGAAACTTGAGCCTGGTTATGCTAAATTAAAAAAAAATTAAACTCACCACATTTATGATTTAAGATATATTATGCACCGTAGAGTTACAGTGCAAGTTCCGCATAAGCGATCTGGGCTTTTACAGTGCTTAAATTGCCAGGAATGTGGCCACACAAAACTTATTGCAGTGGAAACCACACTGCTAACTACAGAGGTTGTCCTGTCTTTGATTTAGTTAGGCGCACATCTAAGCCGAAGGTAGTTCCTGCCCCTCCCCAGCCGTTAAATACACCAACAACAAACATTCCCCCGGTAGCACAGCCAACTACAAGTCTAGTTTCTTACGCCAACGCACTAAAGTCTAACCAGTCCAATGCAGATAGGCTAAACCAACCAACAACACAACAAGAAGTGCCAACAAGTGAACCAACCGGTCCAAATTTTAGCTGCCTAGAAGCCGTAATTGACAATATGGTTAAACCATTTACGCAAATAATGGCGCAAATGGATGGCATGATGCAGGAAATGCAAAAATGCAGTGTGCTCTTCTGCAGGCCATGCTTAAAAGACCATGAACTACCTCAGGGTTTGTTTCTGGAACGCAAACGGCATCCGCCAACACAAAAACGAGTTCGAATATTGTTTAATACACCAAAAAATTTATGTCATGATGATTTCCGAGACTCATGTGGCATCTAGGAGCCCTTATAGAATTAGTGGATACAATTTTTATGATTCAAATGATCCCAGAGATAGATCCTGTGGTGGCGCTGCTATAGTAATCAAATTAGGAATTAAGCACTAATGGTTGGGTGGCCTATCCGAATGTTATATGCAAGCAACAAATGTCTGCAGTGATGAAATTTTCCATAACCTACTTATTTCGTCAGTTTATTGTCCACCGAGATTCTCCTAAACGAAGGATCAGTACAACAGTTTTTACCAGGGACCGAAAATAACAGTTATTTTTAAAATTTAAAATCAAAAAGTCAGGTGGATATAATTTGTCTATCAGATATTTGAATACAGCATATTGATGATGTTATGCTAAGGAATAATAAACTTAAAAGACTTTAATTTTTTTGACTTTTATCAAAAAGTCAAAATATAATAGTTATTTTTTGACTTTTATCCTTTCGGTCAGAAATAAAAGTTAAAATTTGACTTTTATTTTTTTGGTCAAAAATAAAAGTTAAAATTTGACTTTTATTTTTTAAGTCAAAAATAACAGTTGATTTTTATTTTTTCGGTCAAAAATAAAAGTTAAAATTTGACTTTTATATTTTAAGTCGAAAATAAAAGTTAAAATCTGACTTTTATTTTATAAGTCAGAAATAAAAGTTAAAATTTGGCTTTTATTTTTTAAGTCAGAAATAAAAATTAAAATTTGACTTTTGTTAAAAAAATTACGTTGTAAAATATTTGTCAACTGCAATAAAATGAACTGTTTACTGATATGCAAAGCAAAGGCAAAGAAGAGTTGATAATAATGATATAACAATTCTACTGTCCTATCACAGTAGTTGATATTTCTTAAATAAGTAAAGTATAAATAACGGTAAAATAATATTGTCATCAGTGTTGCCGCGGCCTTTAAATTTTTGTAACCCAATTTGAGTAAAAAAGGAAGTACTGCAAAAAGGGTATCATTTTGTGCCTAATCAATGAACAATGCTTTTACTTCTTCATTAATCTATTAAAAATGTTGTTGAAAAGCTTTTAGATCTATTATTAGAAAATAAGCATTCCAATGAAAGAAATATCTTTTTTTTTTCTTTGGAAAAAAATGTAACCAAACTGAAACCATGTAATCAATTTTGGTTAGAAATAACCAAAACAACAACACTGATTGTCATCGATCTTATCTTTCTTATATTTCCATTCCATTGTTATTATTATGGCATAGTCATTTTTTTTCTGGCTTAAAAAATAAATAAAAGTAAAATTTTAACTTTTATTTTTGATTTAAACAATAAAAGTCTAATTTTAACTTTTATTTTTGACCGAAAAAATAAAAGTCAGATTTTAACTTTTATTTTTGACTTAAAAAATAAAAGTCAAATTTTAACTTTTATTTTTGACCGAAAAAATAAAAGTCAGATTTTAACTTTTATTTTTGACTTAAAAAATTAAAGTCAAATTTTAACTTTTATTTCTGACCGAAAGAATAAAAGTCAAAAAACAATTATTATATTTTGACTTTTTTGAAAAAAGTCGTAACTGTTACGGTTCCTGGTTTTTACAAATATTTAGGTGCCCGTTTTATAGCTGCTTGATACTATAACGCCAAGCATAAGAACTGGGACTTCCACCTTATAATTCCCAGAGGCCGTGTCTTGTATAATGCCGTGTCTGAAATGGGACTTAATGTATTTCAACTGGACAACCAACCTACTGGCCAACGGACCATAATAAAGTTCCAGATGTGAACGATTTTGGCGTAGGAAAAGGTATATCCTCGGAGCTTATAAGGCTTAGTAAAGATAATTCCTAAGCCTGGAAAAGATCCCTCGAAGGTGGAGTCTTATAGGCCCATAAGTTTGGTACCCACAATGTCAAAATTGTTCGAAAAACTGCTTAAACCTGCTGAATCCGATCCTGAATTACAAAAATTGCATTCCAAATCACCAATTCTGCTTTAGAAGTCAACATAGTACCATCGAACAAACCCATAGATTGGTACAGGTTATAAGAAAAGCCTTTGAGGAAAAGAAATACTGCTCCGCGCTCTTTATAGATGTCTCTCTAGCGTTCGACAAAGTATGGCATTAAGGCCTGTTAAACAAACTAAAGCTCAACCCTCCAGCTAATATTTTCAACCTTTTAGAAAAATACATAACGGCCGACCATTTATGATCAAAAAGGGAAACTAAATAAGTTCTTCTCAACCAATAAGGGCTGCGGTTTCTCAAGGGAGTATACTAGGTCCGATTCTGTACTCGATTAACACAACAGGGGGTCAATTCAGGTTCTGTGGAAAGGTAAAATAAAAAAAAAGAATTTAATTTTCGTTGTCATAAGAACTTTTCATATTATAATTTCATAATTACACAAATTGCAATTCCCGTTCTTTTAATGAAAAAGCGTTTTATTCCATTGTAGACATGAAATTTTTGTATGTTAATAAAATGTATATGCCACATGCAGATATCAAAATTTATTAGTTTTGAGTCTTCGATAAGCCGCAAATGAGTTTTTTTTAACTGCTTAAACCGTATGTATTTATTGTTGTTAAACATTTGTAACAATTTTTTTAAAACAATTTTTGTTAAATTTTTTAATTGAAAACATTTCGTGCTACTTACAATGAGAATGCATATACTAGATTTAGGCGAAGTATGATCTCTAGCACGGAATTTCTTCTCCTTCCATTAAAATTAAAAACCACGTAACTAACCAAAAACTTTGGAACAAAAAACAAGTTTATACTCTTCACAATCTTAAAATATATTTTCGGACAGGCATATGATGAAAAATATTGTTGCCAGCAACCTTTTTAATTTCCCAGCAAAAAATTAGAGATCTGATTCCTTAAAAACCACATAATAATCGCACCCAAGAATGCTGTATGTACATGCTTTTCAGATTTTTAATAGTTATTTTAAAGTGAATATTTAAAATAATTCAGCAACTATGTTGTAGACTTACATTCTCTTATGTCCAGTGAAAGTGATTTTTCTTCACATATTAAATGCAAAAAAAAAGGTAAACAAAATTTTTTTATTGAAATTTTTTAGCATCTGTATAAACGAACAACAACCCCATGTATGATTTTAAAATATATAAAAAATAAAAGGCCAAGTAAAGATTAATTAATCAAAGTGCTGTTACATGATAAAACATAAAAATATTGTAGGCGTCGCTAAACTGGTATTCTTCACCGCCGATGGTTATTAAATATCTACATTGACTTTTCATCAAGTGCCAACCTATTTATACAAAAACACAACAAAAATAATAAATATAAAAAATGTCAGGATTATTGGTTTTAATTGAGTTATCGCAAGAAATTCGGGATGAGCAAACTATTAAAGTTTTACGTTTGAAATGTTGTGTATATTTTTCTATTTTATAGGTATATATTAAGAGTTTTAAAGCGCACATTACGCGATGGCCAAAACCCGTTCAAGGTGACGACTGAAGAGTACTTTGTTGACCTATATCGGATTCCAAAGATATTGTTAATAAACGAGCTAGTTACATTCATGCCAAATTCGTGTCGCATTCTATTTCAAGTCAGGTAATGGTATTAAGTGCTCTACGCTTTTTTGCAAGTGGTATCTGTCAAAGAAGTGTGGGCCAAGATACCCTACCAGAACAGTGACGGTCATTTGACCGGTCATATGACCGACACAGATGACCGGTCATTATTTTCTATCATTTTCTTAAGGGCGATGTGAAAAAATTACCGAAACTTTGTGTACGTGTGATCTTGCGTCTCTCTCGCACCTTAAGATGTGATAGAAATATTGGTCACAAATGACCGAAAGAAAATGTTTAAGTGTTAGTTTCGGTCACAAATTTCTTGTAGGGTAGTTTATCTGCGTTGTCTCAAACGTCATAAGTACATTAAGTTTCCAAAACGAGATGAGTTTCCGTCGATTAATTTTAAATTTATGGAAAAGTTTCAATTCCCTGGAGTAACTGGGCTAATAGACGGTACGCACATTAAAATTTCTGCACCCAAAAAAGACAGAGCACGTGTACTATTGCCGAAAGGGTGGACATTCAAAAAATGTAATGATTTTTTGCGACGCCGATTATGCCATTCTAGCCGCAAATGCTCAATTTGGTGGAACTGCCCATTACTCGTTTGTATGGCGTCGTTCTCGTGCTAACAGCTTACTATAAGAACTTAACGATACAGTTGAACGTAGCTTTTGGCTTCTAGGGGATAGTGGGTATTCATTGCAGGTATTTTTATAGCTTAATTTCAATGAAAAATACAATTTTTGTATTTTTTTAAATAGCCTTGGTTGATGACACCAATAAATGCAACATCAAGTGTCCCGGAAAAGCGCTATTATGTAGCTCGTAAAACCACTAGAGCTCTCGTGGAAAGATGCATAGGCATAATAAAAAGTCGTCTTCGATGCATATCAAAGAAACGAGCACTTTTTATAGCCCTCCAAAAGCAGGACTAATAATCAATGCTTGTTTAGTATTGCATAACTTTTTAATTCGTTAAAGAGTACGTACCATTACCAGAAATACATGATGACTACTTTAAGGAAGCTAGAGAAAACGTGAGCTCCACTGGTGAATCTTTATCGTCTACTATATTAAGTCCTGAAAAAAGATAACGTTTAAGATGTATTTTTTACTAGCATCGAAACCTAAATTATATTGTGCAAGTGTTTCAAGTTCATATATTGCGCATATAGGTATTTCACTTTTTAATTACATATACTTTTTTATAAAAAAATTAATACTAATATGTAATAAAAAACTACAAATAAAAAAACATAAAAAATATAAAAACTTTAACTGAAACAACTAATTCATTTAAAAACAAAAACTATTTACAAAATGTACACACTATTTTTGGCCGTATTTAAAACTTGTTTTAGATATTTTTTTCGTATGTTCGAAAAAATTTAAGTATGTATGTAGTTACTTTTAAAAAAGGCATTTCCACTGATTATAAAAATATTTTTAGTGTATTGTTTAAAGTGTTTTAGTTAATGCAATAATGCTATTAGCAAACAATTTGGTGGGCATAGGAAATTACTGTTTTCAAACATGTAAATGTTTGGCCTTGAATGTTTTTCAAATAGTAGGCAATAAGTACATTTGTAGTAATGAATACATATGCGTGTATACTTATGTTTGTGTTATTATGTAGTTTTTTCAACTAAAACATTAACCCTTTCATGTCAGAATTAAAGTGGGCGTGGTTAAAAATATTTCGAATATGTTAGGCTATTGTTGGAGCCTTGAATATGAACTGATATTAATTTCAAGCCTCTACTACTTCTGGCTTTACCGTTATGAGATGTTGCTTATAAGTAACATTGAGCATTGGTGTTACATTTTAAAACACAAATTTACATTGATATTTTATGTTATTTTTATTAATTTTTTTATACACTTTATGTGTGATATGATACAAAACAATTTTTTTGTGGATTACAACATAAGTGTACCTTACATTTTGAACATTTTGATTTTGGAATACCGGTTTGGCATAATCTACACCTTCCTTTTGCTCCCCATTCAACCCAATGACCAACTTGATCAAGACGCATGGATTTTGGAGGTTCCGATATGTATGATCGCTTTGCTGACGATGAACCTTGTGATGAAGCGTTTAAAATGTCAGATGGTGCTGGAGACGGCGAATCAGATTGCATGCTTGGAAGGGTTGCCAATGGGCGTCCTCTTTTGCGATGGTTTACTGGCGCTATATCAGACGCGTGTAGAAGCTCGTTTGCTATACTCAATTGAAAATCCAACAATGACATATGTTTCGTTCTTCCGTCTTGATCTTTGAGGTCTCTTCTATACAACAACCAGCTATTGACTACTGCTGTGCTGAGGCACCAGTATACAATACGCATATACCATTTCTTTGAACGGTGGTTGATTTTATATAACTCTAACAACATGTCAGCCAGGTCTACGCCTCCCATATGCTTGTTATAACACTCAACAATAGCAGGTCTAGGTATATTTATATACTTCTTTTGTTTACGACACCAACGTTTGCATTCTGAAACTGGATCTTCAGCTAAATAATTTGAGACTAGTAGAACGCTCTTGTTGTCGTACCAGCGACAGACAACTAAATTGTATGCTGCCTCAAATTTAAAATCATAGGATCCACGACCTTTTTTCATGAGCTCCTTTTCATTCATAAGGCTACAGTGTTTCATTCGATTGCTTCGAATTGTACCTGCTGCTAAAATACCTTTTTCCTTTAGCGCAATCATCAGACTTATGGAAGTGAACCAGTTATCGAAAAATAATTTATAATTTTTGTTTTGTGGAACATTAGAAGCTAAGTGCAACACAATATCTGATGAGATCCCTAATCCAAAAGAGGGGCACGTTCCTTCTACATAGAGAGCAAAATCGTATACGATACATGAAACTCCAGCTCTTTTAAACATTTTAAACCCCCACTTATTGGGCTTCATTGGTAGGTATTGTTTTAGATTGTGACGTCCTTTATATTTAATCATTTGTTCATCAATGCTCTGGTGCTCCTCCTGGTCTATTTTGTTGCATTTCTCTTTCATTTTATCCAGTAATGGTCGTATTTTATAAAGTTTGTCGTAATTAGGTGATCCACGTTCCGGCTGTTGAGTATTATCATTTATGTGAAAAGATTCTTTTATTTTCTCAAAGCGTGCTCTTGATAAAGAATCTGTAACAGCTAATAATCTGAAGTTTGGCATCCAAGCCATTCGTAAATTTGGAACTTGTATTACTCCTAAATAAAGAAGTACACCGAAGAATCGTCTGATCTCGAATGGTAAACAATTTAGCTCTACACCTTTAGTTTGCATCGAATATAGATTTGTTTCGTTGCAAATCTTGTTTATAACTTCATCATCGAAGAACTCACTGAAATATTTTATTGGATCTTTGACTTCTCCACAAACTGTATTATTTCCAAGCAGTTTCGCAATCGGGTAGGCTTGTGTTCCTCCTATTTTCCTTCATTTTCAACTTCTTCTTCAATAATTCTGGTAATCAAATTTATTTCAACGTTTTCTCCTCTTTTCTTTACCTGTACGGAATTTTATTAGATCAACATAACTAAATATATAACTAACTATTATATTACATTACACTTACCTGATCAATTGTTTCTTCAATGACTCTTTCCAAATTGGCATCATTTAACTCTTCTTCTTCTTCTTTCTCTTCACCTTCTTCATCATCAGAATTATTCCAATCGAAATCGAAAATTCGTTTTATTTCAGTTTCTGTAAGACCTTTCGGGCGCATTTCTAAACAAAAAACAAAACTAAATTTATTGCTACTATGGACAAATGTTGCCTATAAGCAACATTGTGTTCAAGAAATTCCTGACAACAATAACAACTTTTTTTAAGTTTTGCAAACTTTATTTAATTTTCTTGCCTGTTATTTATAATAAAATTCACTTTTTATAAAAAAATTCTTGCGTATTTAGATTTTATTTGAACTTTTGTAAAACAACTTTTTCGACTTTTTTTGCACACGTCTGAACCCCACTTCAACTCGTTCTCAAATTAACACTTGTAATGATTTTTAAAATGTAACATCGTAAACAAATGCTCACACATGTTAATTTTAGTTGGAGAAAAACCGTTAGCAAAAATATTAAAAACTTTAGTAACTATGACCGAAAATATACAATGTTGCCTATAAGCAACATTTGCTGTAGCAGCGTTTCTACGAGATTTTGTTTAGCTTACGTTTTGGATTTAATTGCTTCCGTTTGAATTCTTGTTGCTTCCATTTTCATTTTGCTCGCGTTTCAGGTTGTTTGCACTTTCTAATCCCTCTAGTTTTTTTTCGTCCATTTTAAAAAATGTATCTAATGGAAGGGACTTATGTTGCTGCTTTCTTTGCCGAGTATGCGTTCTACGGGTTGGGTACACATTTGAATTGCTGGCAGTAGTTAAACACTTGCAGCATTCGATTTTTTTTTGATTTTGAGAGTCATTTGCAAGCGTGCAACTAGTTGATTTGCCCTCTTCTTTGTTTTCATCGGCCACAATATTTGCGCTTTTTCACAACCATCATTGTGTTCTAAAAAATTATTTTCAAAAATTACTTCCGGAGTTCCATCTACCGCTTCCACAGTGGTGATTTTTATAATTCGCTCTTCTAAAGACAAAAGTTCTTTTAGGCGGCTTAAACCATTAACTCCACTTCTTTGCTCAGTTTTTTTTTATTTCGCAGTATCTTGCACATGATACATGATTTAAACGCAAATGTAAAAAAAAATACTTCAATTACTCCAATACTTCTTCCATTTTTGGCCATATTTTTGGGTACCACCGAGAGCGTAAAGGCTAGCCGCTGGCGCACTTGCCTCTTGTTGTTCTCTCCATTTGTTCACCGTTAAAATGAAAGTGTAAAAGTATGTTATAAATAAAAAGCTTTTGAAACTTCTGTGCACTGTTACAGAGAACAAGGATCATATTTTTGTGAAAACAATTTGTTTCATTCCACTTGTTTTGTTCACATGAAAACATTTGAATTTATTTATAATTTTTTCACTAAACGAGAATCGGAAAGTCTATAAAAATATGAAAAAGCTTTTTATTTCACTTTTTTACAGAACCAGAATCGACCCCCAATAGTTTTACACACACGTCGAAATCCGCTAATGATACCGCTTTCCTTAGTATTCATAAAGACCCTAAAGAGGATTTGAATCAACTGCAACAACACGTAACCCAAGTTAAAAAATGGGCAAAGTTATGGGGAATAAAAATAAACGAAAAAAAAAATGTAAAATTGACGGAAATGAAACTTAAAGCTGCTCAAATCCACTGGCTAATGGGTAGAAACTCTGTGCTTCATCTGGATTGTAAGCTTCTACTATATAACTTGCATAGATGCCAGATTTGACGATTTTTGCCACCAAAAATGGGTTGTGATGATTGGACGATTTTTGCCATAAATTTGACGATTTTTATAAGTACATAAGTATGACTTTAAAATTTCATATAATATCATAAATAAACGTTTTCAGAGAAAATGCTATTAAATTTTCTGTCAATCTTTCGCTTCTCTTTCACAAGTTGCTATATAAATCTTGAAACATTGGTATCAAACAAAAGGTTTCAAAGGCCCTTTAGTCTTAATACTCTACAGTCGAACACACCTAAAATATCCTATTTGTATATATGGGGGATTTCATGTCAAGTGACCCAACTTTTAAAACCGATGTCTTTCGATTGGAAAGAAATTTGGACCAAAATAAGTTCTTGCAGAGAGTAGTTTAGACACAATTTTTTAACACGATCGGTCAAGAACTCTCTGAGCTAGAGGGGTTCAAGATTTGACGTTTTCGGCAAATAGGTGTTTTTTTCTCATACATGTAGTTTATTACCTTTTGCTTTTAACAAAATTCGTCCCAAATACTTTCGATAGATTTTTTTTCAATATTCCAGAAAAAAATATTTTTAAAATTAAAAAAAAAATTTTAGTTTTAAAATAATTAGAAAAAAAAATTTTTTTTCCAAATGTGCCCATTTTTTATTTTTTATTTTTTGCTCAAAAGAAAGCTTAGGTCTTTTGTTTGAAGACCTTAGAAGTCGCTTAGTGGGATGCGAGTGGGATATCTATAAAAAATAATGTTTTGTAACTCAAGGTAGAGGTTTTCCAATTTTCGCGTATATTCTATTTTAATTTTTTCCCCATTTATGTAAAATTTTCTCTTAAGCAAAAAAGAAAAATATTTTATGCTAAGAAACAAAATAATTTAACCTTTCCGACGGTATGCATTGAAAATAAAGTCTCATACACTCGACACTGCATTACCAACAAAATGGTAGGCCTCTGGAATAAAATCACTTTTATATGGTAATGTCTGAACACATTTTGTTAATATTTTAAATGCATACCGTCGGAAAGGTTAAATTATTTTGTTTCTTAGCATAAAATAATTTTTTTTTGCCTAAGAGATAATTTTACATAAATAGGAAAAAAAATTAAAATAGAATATACGCGAAAATTGGAAAACCTCTACCTTGAGTTACAAAACATCATTTTTTATAGAATCCCACTCGCATCCCACTAAGCGACTTCCAAGCTCTTCAAACAAAAGACCTAAGCTTTCTTTTGAGCAAAAAAAAAAAAAAAAAAAAAAAATGGACACATTTGGAAAAAAAATTTTTTTTTCTAATCTATTATATAAAAATAAATCGGGTTTTCCTTCCTGACGCTATAACCCCAGAACGCACGAACCGATTTCCACGGCTTTGCATTCGTTGGAAAGGTCTCGGGCTCCGTGATGTTTGTAGCAAAAAAAAATGGGAAAAATTTCAGCAGAAAAGCGAGAAGTCTTTTTTCACATACAGCGCCATCTCTTATACATAGCATGTACTACAAACCAATATTTTAAGTAGATGGCGCCGGTGGTGATACATTGTTTGACATTTTGTTGTGTTCACTGTGAAAAAAAAAGTAAAAAAAATAAGTTTTTCGTTTCCTAAAAAAAATCAATTACGTGTATTGTGCAAATTTTTATTCAATTTCAACAGCAGGAATTTGTCTCTAAGGTGGTAAGTTGAACTGTGTAAATTATGTGGATCGTGCATTTGAGGTTAAATTCACCACTCTGTCCATAGTCCAAAATGCCTAGAGGACCACGTGCGAACATCGGCCGCCGCACAAGACATGCAAGCCAGCAACAAGTGTATTCACAGAATTTAAGCGCAGAAAGACAAAATATAATAAGAGAAAATGCCCGATTGAGAAAACGCGTGAGCACACGTAGATCATTGGCATCATACAATCGATTGGCATTCCAATATGATCCCACTGCGAACTACAGTGATGATGAAAATTTAGATATTGGACCAATGACGACTATATGCCGATATTGCAATGCGTTAAAGTTTAAGAGAGAAACGGCTAGATTGTGCTGCGCAAGTGGAAAAGTCAAACTGGATCTATTACTTACACCACCACAGCCACTGAAACCATTGTTCGATGGGAGTGATCCCGATTCCAGCCATTTTCTTCAACACATCCTTGAATACAATAACTGCTTTCGCATGACTTCCTTTGGAGCTAATATCATTCGAGAAGGCGGCTTCATGCCGACTTGCAAGGTAAAAAACACAACACACATAACCAATCACTCAGACCAACACAATGAATTGCAACACATAACAACTAAATATACACCACACACTACACCATCACACGATCAGAAGTTACACCGTATTCTTCAACAAATGATTGTTTGCAATTACAGATACAAGGACAAATATATCATTTGCATGGTTCAATGGTGCCAACACCAGATGAACCGCATCAATTTCTGCAAATATATTTCATTTCGTCGATGGTGGATCAGCCAAAAGTGCGGTGCAATATTCAGGGAACACAACAGTTTAAGAGAAGAATTATTGAGCAGTTACAAGCATTTTTTCACGCTAATAATGCTGTGGTTAATATGTTCAAAACAGCATTGGAACGAATGCCATCGGATACGCACAAATTTGTCATAAGAGCGGATTGTACCCTAACACGTGAGCATGTGCGAAGATTCAATGCACCCACCGTTGCTGCAATTATTGTTGGCGATCAAACTACATCGCGAGACATTGTCGTTCAGCGAAGAAGCAATATCATGCATCGTGAGTAGTATATTTGTGGGGATTCTGGAACAATAGGATTGCGCCGTACACGTTTTCCATAAGGAGTAATCCGTAGACGTTTTCCATTAGGAGTAATCCGTAGACGTTTTACATAAGGAGTAATCCGTAGACGTTTTCCATAAGGAGTGGGGTGGGGTGGCGAGAAAATTTTTCCAATTAGAATCTAATTAGAACCCAATTAGAATCCAATTAATGTGTTTTCCAATTAGAATTCAATAAGAATCTAATTAGAACCCAAATAGAATTTTTTAGCGTTTGTAATTAGAGTTCTATTTGAGATCAATACGATTTCAATTAGAAGGCAATTGGAACCCAACTTTAATCCAATTAGAACTCAATTAGGATTGATGTGTGTATGCGTTCCTTTAAGCATTGATCTGTATAGGTTTAGCAATACCAGTGCATATATTTATCCAACTAGGATTATCATATATCGATTTCCCCATAAGAAATAATGTGTATTTGTACACAGCACCCATAATTTTTATTTTTAATGTGTGTTTTTCTCTTAAATAACAATCATTTATTCTCTATGAATTCATTTAAACATTGAGTTTTTAATGCTTAGTTAATTGAGAGTTTTATTGTTTGTTATAAACTTGATATAAAAGGCTGTAAAGTGGTTTACTTAAGTTATTTCTGTTATCATCGCTTCAAAGTACACGTAATAGAATGGTAAGAATAAAATTTCTTAAAATAAAGGTTTTCGTTTATTTATATACATACATTAATTTTCAGATGTATCAACAAATAATTAATATTGCCCAAGGTATAAAGCCAGAGTACACCAGAATTGATGATATTCCATTGAATCAAACTTACGAAATTATAAATTTCGAGTGGAAGGTCACACAGCATGGATCAAAAGTTATTGTATATTTAGAAAATAATAAATGGTTTTATCTTCCACAAAGGATTGTAAAATATTTGAACAAAGAGGATCCTTACTTAGCCAAAATAAATGAAAAAACCTGGACAGTTATTTACAAAGGACGTCAATCACCGAATGGTTTTGCAATATTTGAACTTAAATATAACTAACATTTTTAGGAGCCTGTACTTTATATATAGAAAATAAAAAATTTTTTACAAAGGAAAAGTCTACCATTTTTTTTTAAATGTAAGAATTTCAAGGTAAGGTTTTACTTAAAACGCAACTAATTCAAGGTCACAGTTATATATTCTTTTAAGAACAAATTACATCAAAAATATAAGACAGGCATAAACATGCAAAACTCTTAATGATCTTTTACATTTAACACCTGCAAAAAATTAAAAATATCTCCTGTTGCTTATTCGATATCTTTGTTATATTAATAAATGCATATACAAAACTATAAATGACCTTTTTTAGGTTTAACAGACACTTTCTATGCATTCCTTAATACAATAGTTAATAAAGGAATTGAAAAAATTTTCTCAAACAAAGCAATGCTTTCATATAATGTTAATTGAAAAAAGGTAGGTGTGTTTTTCTAGTTTTTGGTTACACTCATTAACCGAGAGGATCATAAATTTATTTGTTTTCTATTTATTGCTTCAAAAGGATATTGAAAATTCCTTTGTTAAGTAGCTTTGTTTTAGGGATAAAATATACATTTAAAACTATAAATGACCTTCATAGATTTAACCCCTGCAAAAAATTAAAAATATCTCCTGCTGCTTATTCGGTATCTTTGTTTTATTAATGAATGCATACACAAAACTATAAATGACCTTTTTAGATTTAACACCTGAAAAAAAATTTTAAATATCTAAGGTTCTACTTAAAACGCAACTAACTCAATGTCACAGTTATATATTCTTTTAAGAACAAATTACATCAAAAATATAAGACAGGCATAAACATGCAAAACTCTTAATGATCTTTTACATTTAACACCTGCAAAAAATTAAAAATATCTCCTGTTGCTTATTCGGTATCTTTGTTTTATTAATGAATGCATATACAAAACTAAAAATGACCTTTTTAGATTTAACAAATACCTACTATGTATCCCTTAATACAATAGTTAATAAAGGAATTGAAAAAATTTTCTCAAACAAAGCAATGCTTTTATATAACGTTAGTTGAAAAAAGGTAGCAGTGTTTTTGCTAGTTTTTGGTTACATTCGTGAACTGAGACGGTCATAAATTTATTTCTTTTCTATTTATTGTTTCAAAAGGATATTGAAAATTCCTTTGTTAAGTACCTTTTGTTTTAGGGATAAAATATACATTTAAAACTATAAATGACCTTCATAGATTTAACACCTGCAAAAAATTAAAAATATCTCCTGTTGCTTATTCGGTATCTTTGTTTTATTAATGAATGCATACACAAAACTATAAATGACCTTTTTTAGGTTTAACAGATACCTGCTGTGCATCCCTTAATACAATAGTTAACAAAGGCATTGATAAATTTTCTCAAATAAAGGAATGCAGAATGCATTCATATTATTGTACTTATGTATGTAGTAGTGCACTTAGAAAAATGTATATAAACTCTACTCTTTTAGAGCAGTGATTCAGTATTCTGTGCTAAACAGTTAAAAAAACAATTTAGTATTCTGTGTTCAACTAAGTATTAAAACAATCTTATTTGGTAAGTAAAAACTATTTAGTGTATATTATTTAAATATTTAGTCAAACCAAAAAATAATCATAGCATTAGTGCTTAAAAAAAAATTTATTTTATGTTTGTATTCATAATAATTAAAGTAGGCTTACTAAGAGCTTATTTGACAATTATGCTAAAAACATCTGTCAAAAAAGCCCTTAATAAGCCCATTTTAATTATTATGTATATGATGGCTAGTTTATAAGTATGTTATTTTGTTTATTTTTAGATCATATAAAAAATATAGTAGAAAAAATGGAGTCAAAAATATTGTGCCCTATATGCAAAATTGTAACCTTTTCGAATGTGTCGAATCAGAGAAGACACATTCGAAAACAACACAATGAGGCATATAACTTATATATGACGGGGAGAACCCCTTTATATTATAAGTTAAAGACGTATCACAACAAAAAACGTATAATAGAAGACACTTCGTCAACAGCAACATCATCATCAACATCATCAGCATCATCTTCAACAGAAACAACAACATCATCAACAGCATCCTCAACAGAAACAACAACAACATCATCAGCACCATCCTCAACAGAAACAACAACAACATCATATGAAGCAGTGCTTCAGCAATTCATGGAAGAAGATGATGATTTATTTATGCATACATTAGCACAGGAACCCCCTATTAAAATAATAAAAATTGAAGAGTTACCACCGATAGATGTGGTAACATTCTTGGCCATGAACGACGGTCAGGATGAGCTTTTATTAGAAGCATTAAAAAAAATTGAAGAAAATTTATAATATTTTTTTTTGTTTTTTTTTTTTTATAATTATGTATATATATATATATAAGTATAAAAATATTAAATAATAACAATAAAAGTTTAATTTTATATAATAATATTTTTGTTTCTTTATTTATTAAGTCTTATGGAAATTACAATTTTTACATTTGGTAATATTATAAATGTTGTAGTATGTTTGCATAAGCTGTTTTGCTTCTTCTTCGACTGCTAATTTTCTTTTCCTATATTGAGAACATGAGCAGGTGTCTGGTCCACATTTAGCATTTTCGTCTGACCAAGAGCAGTCTTCATAGTGTTCACCAAACTTATTTTTGAAGGTTTTTAAATTGTTTTCATACTCAAGATGTGACTGAATATTTATAAGCTTAAATTTGTCTTCATCAGAAACAATATGGGAACATTTTTTGAAAAAATCGTATATATCTTTTATTATCATTTTTCACTAAAAGTATGACTCTTTGCTACAACGAAATGTTTGTTAATAATCATATAAAGCAATAGTTTCAGCATTTATATTATTTCAAAAATTTGTCTATATGAGTTTTTTTATTTCGTTTGTAAGAGGAATATATTCAAACATTTTATCATGTATTATTAAACAATATGCAGATGTGTTAGCTGGTATATTCTTTAAAGTTTTAAGTTCAATACGAATATCTATCGGTCCTGTTTTTACTGATTCATTTTGATGTGTAACATCCAAAACAATAATTGGCGCTATACTTTTGAAATTTTCTCGTGTTAATAATGGTTGTGGATCTCGTGAATAATAACTCTGCTGAAATTTTAAATACATATCGTATAGTAGAGCAAACCGATTAGAATCAAATTTAAGATTTAGATCATCATAAGGATATGTATTAGAGTTAAGGTGTACTTTTATATCAGTCAAATCACAATGTTTATATATATTTTCATTATTTCGAAGTCCCAAGAGTAGAAAACGAGGTCTTTCATTTTCATTTGCAAGTTTAACATTCCATAAAACTGTTGTACTTTCTGGAAGTGAAGGGTAAAAATACATATCCCAACTTCTAAATGCTACACTTAGTGGATGACGATTATTTACAGTTTTATATATTTTTAATTTATACGAATCAGAGAGTTGTACATGTGGTACTTTCCAAGTAATATTTAAAATGTTAATTTTAATATTTTCAGTTAGAACATCAGAACTTAAAACTTGTTTATCATCCTTGGATCGTAAAAGAATCAACTCATGCTTAGAGTTAACTATTACTTTATTAAAATCTTCAGCAAATCCAAGTAATAACTTTAATGGTACACAAAAATTGAAATATCCATTTATAAGTTTAAGATCAGTATTATTAAATGGTGACCACCCCGCATTTAATAAATTATCGCTTTCAGATTTATTAAGCGATACATAGTTTTTCAATTCTGTTGCAATTCCTAAATGTCGTGTACGATCAATTTCTACACCATTAATTTCATATCGAATTTCATCAAAAAGGTGTGCCATACAGTTATTTAACAGATGTATAGAAGATGAAGCCGTTGAATCTTCCTTTGTTGCACGTCCTTCAATATATAAGAGACTTTCATGTGGTAAAACATATAAATCCTGGTTTTGAATTGTGATACGTATTTCATCATTGTTTTTAAATGATTGTAAGTAAGAGTTATAGCTGTGATACTCTTTTTTGATGATTGAGTTATCAAATTGAGGTTTTTGTAAAATATTTATAATACTACTCATTTTATTATAATTGTTTTGTATTACACTGTGTAATAATTTTTAATTTTTTAATTTGAATCCTAGATTAATTAGAATCTCCTTATTGGTCTTATTAAGAATGCTAGCCTGTTTTTTAAGGGCTGTAAAATTTTTTTTATTGTTTTCTTTGAAGCGATTTTTAAAGTATAAAGGTTTTTCTATTTCACCTTCAGTTGATGAAGAAAGAATGAATGCCGAATCTTTTTGCAACTCGTTTTTGTTAAATATGATCATACTCAAATAGGTTTTAAATGTAATCGAACAGTAATTTTTTCACCACGAAAATTTATAAGATTTCCGTCTTGATCGACAACTTTCAAAACAATACTACTAATAGTTCTCGAATTTACCGGTAAATATATAACATTAGCCGGAGCTTCAGTTATTTTATATCCTGGGCTAACGTTAAGTGAAAACTGATGCAAAATATGTGCAGACGTGTTATTTATATATGACCCACATACAATGTTACATTCAATGCCTATAGTATTTATTTTCGTTATATCTATTGTTTTATCAGAATAATGTTCCACACCTGCGTTTAACACTCTTTTGCTAAAACCTAGCAAAGATCCAATTGACCTCGTTTTGTTAAATAAAACTGGGTCTAAACTGCTTTTAATATATGTCTGAAGTGTGTTATGATTTGCTTCCAGAGAAAGAAGACCATTTTCATTTAGAATTTGATATCTTTTAGTGAGTAGTCTCGCTATATCAGAAAATTCATATGATCCAACGGGAATCTCTATTTCATAATTACCAATATGAAACAAATTATTTTCTATATCGATATTAGGAATTGAGTGATAAGTATCAAAACTTATTAGACCACAAACATAATTTTCTTTAAGTTCAATTGATGGAAAATAGTTTGCAATCAGTAAAGAAGAATCTCCGTTTAATGTTAATGTTATTGACATTGTAACCGCTGGCGAATGAATAAAAGATCTACAATTTTGTAATAGTTTTTTATTATGCAGTGTTGACGTTTATCCAAGAGTTGTGTTGTGATGAAAACCCCAACCATTTAACAAAGACCTTATTTTTTTTTCTTTTTAAAATTTTTTCAATCAAATATGATTCTGGAAATTTAGTTTTCATAATCTCATATTCATAAAAAGCGCCTTTGATTTCATGTCCTTGATAATCTTCCAATAAAAATGTATTAGGATTGGTGTTTTTAATAGTTTTAATTTTGAATATTTCTGTAGTCCAATTTGGTGTATATCCTTTTTCGAAAGTATGTTTATATTTACTTATTCGAACAAAATCGTTAACTTTAAACTTAGGTCTTTTAAATATCTTTAAATTGCTGTATACTGTGTTAAGTAAATTTTTTTCATTTGAATGGTTTACTTCGTTAGGAGTCATCTTTATTGTTCTATGAAATGTATTATTATATTTGGTAACAAGTTCTTCATGTTTGTTAATCCATTTATATGTTCCTTGATAACTAAACTCTTTCCACATCAGTCCTTTTAATGTTCTATTAAATCGTTCTACTATTGATGCTTTCAGAATACTATATGTTGAGTAATGATTTATTTGATTATTATCCATTAATTGCCTAAATTGATTATTAAAGAACTCTTTGCCATCATCTGTCTGCAAGTTTTTGGGTTTTCGCTTATTGATTTGAAAGATATTTTTTAATGCGTTAGCTACACAAGCTGCAGTTTTTTTTTTATGGCTGCAGTCCATGCTTTTTTTGAAAAAGTATCTATTACAGTTAGAAGATAACAATATCCCTTGTTATATTTAGCATAATTCCCCATTTCAACTAGATCAGCTTGCCACAAATCATCAATTCCCTTCATAACTACTCGTCTTCTTTTAAAATTTTTTCTAGCTTGTTTGTGTAGCTCGTCAACTATTTTTTTCTTATCAGTATCCGCAATCATGTTATTAATATGTATGCATACAATCGACTGGTTCCTTTTTTTATCTTTTTAAATATATTGAATTTTTTTATTTTGCTACTTTAATTCTAGGGAATTCAATTTTTCGTTTTTTTACATCAGTTTGTTGATTTTCTACATTCCATTTAGAAATAAAACCATCAATTTTTTTAAACCTTTCTTCAATATTCTTTATTAAATTCTTATTTACAAAGTGCATTTGTTCAACAACGATCTTTCTAATAACTTCAACATCTCTAACAATTTCTGTTGTAATTGATTTTTTTATATCGCTTCTTATAATATTTAATTTATAATCATATTCGTTTTTGATATTTTCTATTCCAAATATATAATTTTCTATTTCATTGAGCTTTTGTTGTATTTTAGTTAAAACACTTATATCCACATTATCTAATTTATTTTGAAAAGCCTTTATTATATTGTTTATATAGTCTACGTCCTTCTTAATATTTTGAATTTGTATATTATGGGAGCAGACCCTAAATGTGGGATTACTTATTTTATGTTTAATTGAACTTTCTCCAAATTTATTTATATAATTCATTTTATTTATTTTATTTTATTTAATTTTTTTTTTTTTTTTTAATATATTACGTTAGCTTCTCTAAGTTCTTCCACAATAGAAATTATTTCGTTCTTATGGTTATTATGACCAGCTGCCTCTGATGAAATAAGTAAATGTAATCTATCGACTAACTCATTCGGATCATTCCAATATATATAGTTAGGTTTTCGGTTGTTAACAGATTTTAATGAAATACCCCAACCTTTCGTTAAATCATCTGGTTTTGTATTAAATAAGTTTTTTATGATATGAAGATATTTATACGCTCGTGTACCCTTAATTTGATCATTTGATTGATAGCAACGCTTATGTGCGTTTGTATAAATTAAAAGTTCTTTGTATTTTTTTAAATCAGTTTTAGTATAATGAATAGGTTTCGAATGAAAAACTAATTCAAATAATCCTGGAGTCATTTCCCACATTGGTTCTCCTATTTGAACTTTATTATCTCTACTAAATTTAAGTTCATTATTAGCATATCGCCAATTACCATATTTATCAATGTTAAAGCCATAAACTTTGTCAATCGTATTGTTTTTTAGGAGTAATTTTATATTTTCAACTAGTGGGAGTTTTTTATTTTCAGATATGGATTCATAACTCTCAGCATCATCATAATTATCAGAGCTACCCTCTGATGATAATGGTGGAACTTGTGTTACTGAAGTATCATTCTTTAATTCATAATCATCTATTTTGTTATTTTTCATCCCTTCATTAGTTTGTTTATTTATAATGTATGACTTTGTTGTTGAAGGTTTAAAGTTTTTTTCTGATAAGTCATCCTGTTGATAACTATCAATTTTTTTTATAATGTGTTTTAAAGGTCTTGTTATAGGTTTAAGTGTTTCTTCTAACACTTGAACTCTATCTTCGTTATTTAATTTAATTTTTTTAAACTTTTCTTTTAATATCTCTCTTGTCTTAACAATATCACCCAAAAATTTATTATCCATATTTAGACGTTTCAATATGAACTGATCAACTCTATACCTAAAAGCAATCTACTTTCTAACTGCTTATGACCTTCTTTATATCTGCTTATTATCTGTTTTCTATTTGCTTGTGATCTGCTTTATATCTGATGATGATCTGCTTTATATCTGCTTATGATCTGCTTTATATCTGCTTATGATCTGCTTTATATCTGATGATGATCTGCTTTATATCTAATGATGATTTTTTTTTTTTTTTTTTTTTTTTTTTTTTTTTTTAATAATCTGCTTTCTTTCTGACTGCGGTCAACAGATATTAAATTATAACCTTACAACTGAATATATTTATCAAAACCTTTTCTATATCGACCATTATCGGTTGAGTTATCCTTACTAATAACAACAAACCCATACTTATCTTTCCAACACTCACTACATATGTTTGCAAATTCTTTAAATGACATATCACCGATAACATGATCATTATATATATGTCGTAAATTCATTTCATCCTGTTTAAATAGTACTATCATGTTTGAATTATCGCGTATGAGATGCTTGGGAATCTTTGTATAAGTTTGACATAAGTAAAAACAATCTATATGTCTATGTCTACCCATACAAAAGTAGTCTCTTATAGTATCTTGCTTTCCACAAATAACATCGTCGAATATTATTATTGAATGGGGATTTGCTTCAGCTGGGCTTAGAACTTTTTCGTTTTCCGCAAATGTAAAAAGGTTGATTTCTTTGATTGGAGTAATTAAATTTTTGAGATAACAATATTTTGGTTGATATAAAGATTTAGAATATATGTAAATATTTTTAAAGCGAAGACCATTAGGGCTTTCTATTAGACTGATCATAACATTTGTTTTACCACAGTTTGAGGGCCCAACAATTAATGCTCGTATTGTATTTGGTAGCAATACACTATGATTAATTTGAAATTGCTTATGTTGTTCCTCGTCCGCATTTCTTACTACGATTTCTTTTGCTTGCTTTACCAATCGCATATTTAAAACTAATTTGTTTTGCTATATTATTCCTCTTTTATAATAAAAACTTATCATTTGAATTTAGAATATCAATAGGATTAAACATTGACACATCTTTAAATAATTAAAGTATAAAATGGGTATAAGCTACAACAACAGATCTGAACATAATCAGTATAAAACTGGTATCGGTTTAGTAAACAACTTAATAAACAAATTGCCTATTGAATTACATTTACCTGGTTATGAGTTTTGCGGACCTGGAACAAAACTTGAAAAACGTTTAGCAAGAGGAGATAAAGGGATCAATTTATTAGATGCAGCTTGTAGACAACACGATATTACATATTCAAAAACAAACAATATAAACAAAAGACATCAAGCCGATAAAATATTGGCGGAAAAATCTTGGCAGCGAGTTATATCCAACGATAGTAGTTTCAAAGAACGAGCGCACGCCTGGCTTGTGACAAACACGATGAAAGCAAAAGTTAAATTAGGATTAGGTATGAAGAAATACAAAATTCAGAAAAAAAGCAAATCGAAGAAAAAGTTAAAAAAGAGAAACAAATATAACAAAAAATTATTTTCTACTACTGTTAAAAATGCATTGAAGATATTAAAAAAAGAAAAACCTGAAAGTATCAATTCTGCTATTAAAATGGCGCAAAAAATCATAAACTCAAAATTCAAGAAGAATAAAAAATCAAATGTAGTTATTCCAAGGGTAATACCAATGCCAAAAATTGGCGGATTCCTACCATTAATTCCAATTCTGACAGCATTGTCTGCACTTGGAGGCTTAGCAACAGGAGGATCAGCTATTGTTAAAGCAGTTAATGATATAAAAAAAGGAAAAGAGCAACTAGCAGAAGCAACTCGTCATAATAGATATATGGAATCAATTGCTATGGGGAAAGGTTTATATCTGAAACCATATAAATCTGGATTTGGACTTTACTATAAATCAACTCCAAAAAACTTTTAAATAATCTACCCAATCAGCCATTAAATCATCTACATTTAATAAAATATGGTAAACACCTAAAACATTTCAGAGGTGTTTTTATGCGTGACAGTTTACCTAAAAAACCATTAGTTCAAGAATGTGGTATAATTAACTTAGATAATTCTAGTGGTCCTGGAACACACTGGGTAGCCTACTTTAAAAATCACAACTATAAAGAATATTTTGATAGTTTTGGAAACTTACAGCCACCTCTAGAACTAGTAAACTATTTAAAAACTCCTATCAAATATAACTATGAACAAAAACAAAAGTTTAATACGTTTAATTGCGGACATTTATGTCTTAAATTTTTATTTAATAAATATAATTTGAAATAAATAAATAAATAACTAAAGATTTTACAATATTGTGTTCTTAATTATTTACAAAAATTTGAAATTTGTTGTTTAAGATTATTCATTCGCCTTTATACATTGCGAATTGTTATTAGTAATTACTAAAAACTACTAAAATTGTCCGCGACTGCTTATTTTATTTTATTCGCAGCTACCCAATATATTTACTGGGCGTTCCACTATCCGCAACCTGTGGACGCGTTCGGTAGCATTTTAGCTTATGCTTACTAGTTTGATTAAGTATAATCCAACGTGTTAATTAAAATGTTAATTAATATGTTAGATTACACTTAACAAATCTAGTGACCGAAACCTACCTAATTTTTTTTTCTTTCTTCTTATTGTTATTCATTATTTACATAGTACAAAGCTTATATTATTATTATTATATCTACTAGACTTATTATTCACTAACATATTATAAATATTAATAAATAATGATGATAATTTTTATTCAACTTGCATTAAAATATCATCTCCATCATTGTCATTCATAAATTGATCTCTACAATTTATAAATTCCTGATCGTTATCTATTTCCATAAAAATATCATCTTCATCATTTTCATTCATAAATCGATCTTTATAATTTTGAAATTCTGCATCATTATCAATTTGTATGAAAAAATTATCATCATCATTTAAAAATTTTTCATTATAATGACCCCAAGCTAATGTATTAATATTGTCACTACATACATATCTCTTATTATCTAAATAACTTAAAGATATCTTATTAATAAGGGATGTATATATAGTATGTAATTTTGATTTAAAAATATACATACTTCCATAGAATATTTTCTTATTATATAAACAGTCTTTATAATCGGATAAACTTAAATTTCTGGATATATTACTTTTGATACCCTTAGCTTTTTTGACTTCTTTCAAATCTTCAGTTTTAAATGAATACATTTTTGCTCGTAATCCTACAAATTCCTTCATAACCTTACCATTATTTTCATCCTTCATCATACCTAATATTTTTTTATTTTTTTGTGGAATACTAAATTTATTATTAGCTTCATATTCTGACGTATCAAATTTTTCATCAATATCGTTAACGATATCTTTATAAAAGTCGTTAGTTTCTATTGTGTATATAAATGAATCTGTATCCATATAATTTAGTTCTGCTTTCAAATTATATTTAGGAAGTATGTAATCGTAATGAAAGTCATACATTTTCCACTTTGAAAGTTCTAGAATTGTAAATCCGAGATATATAGGCTTATTATAAAGTGAATAACTTTGATTAAGTTCTACTGCTATCATGTTTTCTTCAAATATGCTGTAGGAATGAAATTCTGGTTTTGCAATAAGGAAACGAGCTCCAACTTTCCTTCCAACACTTTCCCAACTGTTTACTATTTTAACATTCTTTCGCTTGTCTACGTTTTCCATGGTTTTACCATATACTGCGTTATTTAGTAATTTGAAGAAGTTTTTTTCAAAAGTATTTTGAGCATTGATTCTATGAGAATTGTTTAATGAGATATATGTTTTTAACCAAGCAGACTGCTTAAACTTTAATATTCTATGAATTTTTTTTAATTTTAACCCATGTTTTAAGCATTGTTGCAAATTTTTATAATAAATTATGTATTCATATTTATCATTTAAGTCAGTTATTTTTGATGTAATTTGTTCTTAAAAGAATATATAACTGTGACCTTGAATTAGTTGCGTTTTAAGTAAAACCTTACCTTGAAATTCTTACATTTAAAAAAAAAATGGTAGACTTTTCCTTTGTAAAAAATTTTTTATTTTCTATATATAAAGTACAGGCTCCTAAAAATGTTAGTTATATTTAAGTTCAAATATTGCAAAACCATTCGGTGATTGACGTCCTTTGTAAATAACTGTCCAGGTTTTTTCATTTATTTTGGCTAAGTAAGGATCCTCTTTGTTCAAATATTTTACAATCCTTTGTGGAAGATAAAACCATTTATTATTTTCTAAATATACAATAACTTTTGATCCATGCTGTGTGACCTTCCACTCGAAATTTATAATTTCGTAAGTTTGATTCAATGGAATATCATCAATTCTGGTGTACTCTGGCTTTATACCTTGGGCAATATTAATTATTTGTTGATACATCTGAAAATTAATGTATGTATATAAATAAACGAAAACCTTTATTTTAAGAAATTTTATTCTTACCATTCTATTACGTGTACTTTGAAGCGATGATAACAGAAATAACTTAAGTAAACCACTTTACAGCCTTTTATATCAAGTTTATAACAAACAATAAAACTCTCAATTAACTAAGCATTAAAAACTCAATGTTTAAATGAATTCATAGAGAATAAATGATTGTTATTTAAGAGAAAAACACACATTAAAAATAAAAATTATGGGTGCTGTGTACAAATACACATTATTTCTTATGGGGAAATCGATATATGATAATCCTAGTTGGATAAATATATGCACTGGTATTGCTAAACCTATACAGATCAATGCTTAAAGGAACGCATACACACATCAATCCTAATTGAGTTCTAATTGGATTAAAGTTGGGTTCCAATTGCCTTCTAATTGAAATCGTATTGATCTCAAATAGAACTCTAATTACAAACGCTAAAAAATTCTATTTGGGTTCTAATTAGATTCTTATTGAATTCTAATTGGAAAACACATTAATTGGATTCTAATTGGGTTCTAATTAGATTCTAATTGGAAAAATTTTCTCGCCACCCCACCCCACTCCTTATGGAAAACGTCTACGGATTACTCCTTATGTAAAACGTCTACGGATTACTCCTAATGGAAAACGTCTACGGATTACTCCTTATGGAAAACGTGTACGGCGCAATCCTATTGTTCCAGAATCCCCACAAATATACTACTATCGTGTAAACGAGACACATCGTTTGTACGATGCGTTACAATATCCAATCATTTATTGGCAAGGGCAAGACGGATACAACATCACGTTGAAGATGGTCGATCCAATTACAGGTACAATATTCACACACTAATTATTGCTATTTTTGGTTTCCATTAACAATTCATTTAATTTTCCATTTCCAGGCGTATAAACGAATAAAAATCTAAGCGCAATGAATTACTATGCGTGTCGTATGATGATTCGTACACATGAGGAGGATGTTATTCTAAAGTGCCGTCGACTATTCCAGCAATTCGCTGTCGACATGTATGTCAAAGTCGAGACCGAACGTTAAGCGTTTATCCGATTCAATCAGACAAAGGTTCGATCTGAGGACTATAACACTTGCGTTGTGCTATTCATTCAGATGGTGATGTTCAGAATATTGGACGTCTGACGATTCTCCCATCATCTTATATCGGAAGCCCACGCCACATGCACGAATACGCTCAAGACGCTATGACGTACGTGCAAAATTATGGAACACCGGATTTATTTATTACGTTTACATGCAATCCTAAGTGAACGGAAATTGAACGTGAGTTGGAACCGGGCCAAAAACCGCAAGATCGCCATGACATATTCGCCAGAGTATTTCAGCAAAAACTCAAGGTTATGATGGATGTGCTTATTAAGTATCGAGTTTTTGGTGACACACGTTGTTATATGTACTCAGTGGAATGGCAGAAGCGTGGACTACCGCATGCTCATATACTAATTTGGTTGCTGAACAAATTACATTCAAATGAAGTAGATGACATCATATCAGCTGAAATTCCTGATCCAGTCATTGATCCCCATCTACACGACATTGTGACTACACAGATTGTGCATGGACCGTGCGGTGCATTAAATCCATTATCGCCTTGCATGGCTGATGGAAAGTGCACAAAACGATATCCGCGACCGTTAGTTGCTGAAACAGTCACAGCAAACGATGGATATCCAGTTTATCGTCGCACATAGGGGTTTTTTGCCAATCTAGCCGGACATTAAGCAAAAAATGAAATTTAAGAAATGTAAAAATTAAAGTACGCAGATCGACAGATAACCAAATTCTGCATCGGATAGTGAATTTTTAGGGCTTTTGCTTGAAATTTGTCGTTTTGGGGCGCTGTTAAAGTCAGGAAAGTTGAGTATATTGCATGCGCTTTTATTGACTTTTTACGGTTTTGAGAGGTTTACAACATATTTTTTTGTGGCTAATTGAATAAAGATTTTACAATGATTTTTGGTTTTTTCTATCAAAAACCATATTAGCAGTTATGCTGTTTTATTTTTTTATTTTTTTTAAATTTTTATGATAAAAAAAAATTCGTTTGAAATCAAAAAAACGGATTTTTTATTCACTTTTTTGTAAAAAAAAAAAAAATAAAAAACTTTTTGAAAGTCAGAGTAATCGCGATCCCAAAAATGTTATACTTCACGATAAAATTTGAAGTCTCTATTTTTAGATTGTGAAAAAAAACGTTGCGCGTTTTTGCGCCACTTTTTTTGGCGATTTTTTGAAAATTTTACCTTTTTTCTGTTTTTGCTTATCTTGTATATTTACATATGAATACTTAAGAAACCCTTTGTCAGTCATAAAAGTTATTTATAATTGTACGAATGTAGATGTTTTTCATATAATTATTGCAGGTACATTGAAATAAATTTTTAATATGTATATCTGTTTTTTACCTGAGTAAAAAAAGGAATGTGGAAACAGTAGTTTTTACCCACCCATAAATGGGTTTTAGCCACCTGTGCAGCTGTTTTCTTAATGATGCTATTTTATGGAACAAAATAAATGTACCTGTCTTAAATAAGTTTTAATTTAAAAATATTCTTTGGAAAAAAACAAATCTGTGCTTCAGGTGCTCAGTTTTTAAATATATATATTGTGGGCATTGCACAAAATTCTTTTCAGAACCAATTTAAAGCTTCGAAAGTGAAATGGAAAAAGTGTATACAAGATTAGAGTTATTCCAAATAGTACAGGAATGTAAAGATAAATCTGTTGAAGAAAAATTTAAATTTTTAGATAGAAAATTGTGCGAAATTTCAAAATGTCAAGGAGATAGTGACATCTCAGCGGTAAAGGAGTGTATAAAGAATTTTAAAAAATTTTTTAAAATACATTGGCAGTCAGCACAAAGGAAATATGACCGATTTTTAAGCTTGAATGCCACATGGCTGGAAGGAACAGTGACAGTCCCTCTATTTGGCAGTTCGTCCTCAAAACGACTACAAAAGCCATTCGTTGAACTGACCGAAAGAAGTAAGAGAAGAAAAACTGAAAAATTGCGAACTCAGTTCGATGCTGATTTATTAATGCATGCAGCCCAAACACAATTACAAACATGTGGGAAAAAAGATGCATCAAGTCTGCTTAAAAAAATTGTGTCTTCCCCGACAAGAGCTTCAAAGTTGAAAAAAGCATACAAAGCTGTACAAGAAGAAAAAGTAAAACAGCTAACACCCCTTAAGGCTCTTTCTATATTTGTGGAAGCTGATCTTTCTCGAAAGCAATATGAGATAATCCGCAGTGCCGATAAGAAGGTTTACCCTAGCTACAGTGTTCTGCAAAAAGAAAAAAGTAAATGCTATCCTCCAAAAGAATCGTATGAAATAACAGAAACATGTGCTCAAATTAATCTTCAAGACTTGCTTAATCATACCGCAAGTAGATTACTAACATATTTAGAAGATGTTTTATGTGATTCAAAAACAGAAGATTGCAACTCCTTTGAACTAATAAGCAAATGGGGCTGCGATGGCTCACACCAGGCACAATTTAAGCAAAAGATGGAAAATGATGGCTCAGATTCTCATATTTTTCAGAGCAGTTTTGTCCCAATTCGACTGATATGTGGTACAAAAAAAAAAATACTGTGGCAAAATCCAACCACTTCATCACCCCGATATTGTCGACCTATTCGCATCAGATTTATTAAAGAAACTGTGGACGTAATCCAAGAAGAAATTGACTATGTACAAGATGCTGTTAGTAAATTACAAGAAACAATTTTTTTACTGGATGGAAGTTTGTATTCCGTAAAACATGCAATGCTATTTACAATGGTTGATGGGAAAGTATGTAATGCCGCAACGCAAACCACGTCCACAATGAAATGCTATATTTGTGGGGCTACTTCAAAAGAATTTAACAATTTAAGCATCAAAAGAGATATAGACGCAAATGCCCTTTCTTTTGGATTATCTACTTTGCACGCCAGAATTCGTCTATTTGAGAGCATAGTACACCTGTCATATAAGCTCACAGTGAAAAAATGGCAGTTAAAATCTGATGCGGACAAAGCAATTGTTAAAGAGAGAAAAAAAAATATTCAAGCAATATTTAGAAGTGAATTAGGGCTATTAGTGGATGTACCGAAAACTGGATTTGGAAACACCAACGACGGTAACACCAGCAGAAGATTTTTTTCCAATCCTGAATTAGCTGCAAAAATAACTGGAATTGAATTTGATTTCATCTACCGAATCAAAGTTATTATTGAAGTAATATCAAGTGGTCACAAAATCCATCTACACAAGTTTGCCGATTATTGCTTGGACACTGCAAAACTTTATGTTGCTCTATATCCCTGGCATCCTATGACACCTACAATGCACAAGATTTTAATACATGGAGCAACTGTTATAAATGAGGCATTGTTGCCTATTGGGCTTTTATCAGAAGAAGCGGCTGAGGCACGAAACAAACATTTTCGGCTTTACAGGCAGAGGTTTGCAAGAAAGTTTTCAAGAGTTGAGTGTAACAGAGATGTTTTGAATAGGCTTTTGCTTAGTTCTGACCCACTGATGACTAGCATAAGACCAACTCCAAAAAGAAAGTCATTACCATTCACGAAAGAAGCCGTTTCTTTGATGCTTCCACCTGTACTTGATTTCGAAGAGGATTCAGATTCAGAAGATGTCTTTGAAGAAACAGACGAAGAAGAACAGTGGCACCCATCACCTTAGTGCAAAAGAGGAGTTTATTTAAAAAAATTAGTTGCTGTTTTTATATGTACATATATAAAATTTATTGTTACTATTTTAAATAAGTTTTTGTTATAAATATATTAATTATTTTCAAATAAATTAAATACTATAAAATACAAAAAAGCGGCAAACAAGCTTAAAAATGAATTTTTTGTGAAAATTAGCAAAAAAAAAAATAAAAAAAAAATTTTTTTTACAGGATCGTTTCGTGAGGGGGGGCATTGGAGAAGTACCCCCCTCCTCCCACAAAAGCTTAATAAGATATTTTTTTTGGTATTTAGGCTTAAGTTATCCATTTCTATTATTAAAAACATTATTTTTGCCAATTTCATTTTATGGAACCGCCCACAAAGAGGGGGGGGGGGGGCAAAATGAAATTTTACCATCTCCTGTACCAAAGTTTAGATTTTTTAACTTTCGCCTGTGTTTAAAATTGCATTTGCTTAACGAAAGTTCAGGAAATTTAAATAAAAAGCTGAATTTTTCAGAGGTAGCATTAGTTCTTCTAAGGGGAACTTTTTTCCCCTTGGTTCGATTTTTGTTTTTTTTTTAAGCTTAGTCAGCCTATGACCCCAATACATGTTTCTGCCAAGTTTCATTGATCTAGGGGCACGCAGTAACTTTTAAGAAGTAATATAAATTAAAAAAAAAAGTGATGTCCGGCTAGATTGGCAAAATACCCCTATGTGCGTCGGCGTTCAGAAGAAGATAATGGTCGAACTATCAAAGTGAAAGTTCAAAATCAAGAGATTGAGATCGGAAATGAATTCATTGTACCAACTTTCCCGCTGCTATCACGAATTTTCGAAACACATGCAAACGTTGAGAGTTGTCATTCGGCCAAATCAATCAAATATTTGTGCAAGTGCGTCGGAAAATGCGAATGACGAAATCAGCAACTTCCAAATGGGCAGATACGTCAGTACTAATGAAGCACTGTGGCGATTATTGTCATTTCAAATTCATGAAAGATATCCCACAGTTGTACATTTAGCAGTGCATTTGGAAAATTGCCAAAGAGTTTACTTCACTGAGGCTAATGCGGCACAACAAGCTGAGAGACCACCATCGACAACATTGACTAGCTTTTTTGCAATGTGTGAAGCAGATCCATTCGCAGCGACGCTGATGTACGTTGAAATGCCTAAGTATTACACTTGGAATCAATCAACAAAGAAATTCCAACGTCGCAAACAAGGAACCCCAGTTCCAGATTGGCCACAAGTGTTTTCCACTGATGCACTAGGTCGCATGTATACTTTTCATCCTAGAAATGATGAATGTTTTTATTTGCGGCTGCTGTTGGTAAATGTACGTGGACCAAAATCATTTGCGCATTTGAAAACTGTGATTGGCCACCAATGCCAAACATATCGAGAAGCATGCCAACTATTGGGTTTGCTGGAGAACGATTCTCATTGGGATTTAACACTTGCGGATTCAGTTGTTTCATCAAATGCGTACCAAATACGAACGCTGTTCGCAATTATCATCACCACATGTTTTCCCTCACATCCAATTCAGTTATGGAACAAATACAAAGACGACATATGTGAAGATATCTTGCATCGCTTTCGCATTTAAACGAATAATCCTGACATCCAAATAACCGATGAAATCTACAATGAAGGATTGATTCTGATTGATGATCAATGCTTGACTATTGCAGTAGGAATGATTGCGCCAAATCGAACGATGCACGATGCATTCAACCAAGAATTAAATCGAGAGCTGCAATAAAATGTTGATACATTACAGAAATTCGTTCGAAATAATGTGCTGTTGCTGAATAAACAACAAAAACAAGTATACGAAACATTAATGCAAACGGTGGACAATAATACTTGTGGCCTATTCTTCCTGGACGCACCTATTGGCCACTATTCGATCAAGATGTGACATAGCTTTGGCGTTAGCATCATCTGGAATTGCGGCGACTCTTCTAGATGGCGGTCGTACTGCACATGCTGCGCTTAAGTTGCCACTCAATTTAAACACAATTGATACTCCAACATGCAATATTTCCCGATCCAGTGCAATGGGAAAATTGTTGATGCAATGCAAGCTCATTGTTTGGGATGAGTGCACAATGGCACATAAGAAATCACTTGAAGCACTTAACTTCACACTAAAGGATCTTCGGCGAAATAACAACATATTTGGTGGCTTGATGATATTGTTGGCAGGCGATTTCAGGCAGACGTTGCCAATAATTCCCCGTGGAACGCCTGCAGATGAATTGAATGCTTGCCTGAAGGCATCACCTTTATGGAATAACTTAAAAAAATTATTGCTAACTTCAAAATGATCAAAGTGCTGCACAATTTTCCAAGCAATTGTTAGCTGTTGGAAATGGAAAAGTCCCAGATGATGCGACATCTAGATTAATTACTCTTACCAACGACTTTTGCCGATTTGTAGACTCTCAATTAGCTCTTATTGAAAATGTTTTCCCAAACATTAGTGATAATTATCAGAATTATGCTTGGTTAAGCCAACGAGTAATTCTTGCCGCAAATAATAATGATGTACACGCACTGAATTTCACCATTCAATCAAAAATTGCTGGCGATTTGGTGACATACAAATCCGTTGATACCATAACAAATCCTGATGATGTAGTAAATTATCCAACGGAGTTTTTGAACTTTGCAACGGTACTCGACTTTCGGTAAAAAGACTTATGCCGAATTTGATTGAGGCAACCATTATTAACGGAAAGTACGCAGGTGAAAATGTATGTATTCCTCGAATACCAATGATTCCGAGTGATCTTCCGTTTGACTTCAAACGATTGCAATTTTCAGTTCGCCTTGCGTTCGCAATGACAATTAACAAGTCCCAAGGTTAGTGTTTGCGGGATAAATTTAGAAAATCATTGTTTTTCACGTGGGCAGTTATACGTTGCGTGTTCATGAGTTGGGAAACCATCCGCTTTGTTTGGGTTAACGTCAGACCAAAAAACAAAAAAATGTGGTTTACCAAAGAGCACTTCAATGAAACGTATAATTTGCGGAAACGTATAACGCTTCGATTCAGTATTTACTATAGATTCACTTTCATTTACTTAGCGAAGTTTAACTAAATAACACTTCATTTTTGTAATCGAAATGAATCCACTGTTGTGAAATGAAATAAAATTTTTCCTTTTCGTATATAAAACAAAAAAAAAATTTTTTCTTTATCTTTTAATCACCAAACGAAACGTTATATAAAACGAAGCCATCTGGTGGCAAAACGGAGTTCGCCGGGTTTGCTAGTTATTTTATAAAAAAAAAAAAAATTTTTTTAATATTAAAAAAATTAAAAAATTTTTTTTAATTTTAAAAATATTTTTTTCTGGAAGATTGAAAAAAAGCTATCGAAAGTATTTGGGACGAATTTTGTTAAAAGCAAAAGGTAATAAACTACATGTATGAGAAAAAACACCTATTTGTCGAAAACGTCAAATTTTGAACCCCTCTAGCTCAGAGAGTTCTTGACCGATTGTGTTAAAAAATTGTGTCTAAGCTACTCTCTGCAAGAACTTACTTTGGTCCAAATTTCTTTCCAATCGAAAAAAAAAGTTGGGTCACTTGACATGAAATCCCCCATATGTATGTGCATGTATGTACATATATCTAGCCTGTTCGTCTTAGAAGAAAAAAAAACAAAAATAAGGTTCTTCCGCTTCGAAAACCCATTTTTAGCCTTTCCATATTAGCCATTGCATGTTTATTTAAAAATATTAAAAAATGTTTGCTTTTCAATTTGGCTTAAGTTCATATAATTTCTTTTTATTAGAAGAAATTAATATTTTCCGTTAATGTTGAAAGAAACTTTTATATGAAAAAAGCAGGATTTTCTACCGATACTTGCCGAGTAGAATGCATTTTCGGGAGCAGCTACGCAATTTCATCATCAGTACTCTTTGAACGGTAGTAGTGTCTTAGTTGTAAACATCACCTATTTAACTTACATGTAACAGAGAAAGGAATACGGTATAAGTGTCCTCCTTCTGTTTTATTTTGTAAGTAGAGACGAAGTTTACTCTTCATATACACTATGCTTTTTTCCATTAAAAGTCTCTTTGGCAACACTTGACTAACGGACAAGCATAAATCCATCTCTCAGATGGAATTAAACGCTTTTTATTATTGTAAATCATACAATACAATACAATTATTGTAAATCATACACTATGCTTTTTTCCATTAAAAGTCTCTTTTGGCAACACTTGACTAACGGACGAGCATCATCCATCTCTCAGATGGAATGAAACGCTTTTTATTCTTGTATGTTATATACAAGGGGAGTAAATCATTTTTAATTTCTTGTTTTGTCAACGACAAATGGACAGAAATTATTAAAGATCATATTGCAATGTGCCATGTGTGAGTTATATGCTAATTTTTATTTATTGTTGAACTAATTGTTTTTAATACAAATTTTTGATTTTAGGTTTGGCTTAAGTTTATATAATTTTTTTTTTATTAGAAGAAATTATTATTTTCCGTTAATGTTTAAAGAAACTTAAATTTAAAAAAAAAAGATTTTTCTACCGATACTAGCCGAGTAGAATGCATTTTCGAAAGCAGCTACGCAATTTCATCATCAGTACTCCTTAAACGGTAGTAGTGTATTTGGTTGTAAACATCACCTATTTAACTTACACGTAACAGAGAAAGGGATACGGCATGACTGTTTTCTTTCGTTTTTACTTTGTAAGTTAGGACGAAGTTTACTTTTCATATACACTATGCTTTTTTCCATTAAAAGTCTCTTTGGCAACACTTGACTAACGGACGAGCATCATCCATCTCTCAGATGGAATGAAACGCTTTTTATTCTTGTATATTATATACAAGGGGGGTAAATCATTTTTAATTTCTTGTTTTGTCAACGACAAATGGGCAGAAATTATTAAAGATCATTTTGCACCGTGCCATTTGTGAGTTATATGCTAATTTTTATTTATTGTTGAACTAATTAATTTTAATACAAATTTTTGATTTTAAGTTTGGCTTAAGTTCATATAATTTATTTTTATTAGTAGAAATTATTATTTTCCGTTAATTTTAAAAAAATTTTTATTTGAAAAAAGCAGGGTTTTCTACCGATACTAGCCGAGTAGAATGCATTTTCGAAAGCAGCTACGCAATTTCATCATCAATACTCTTTGAACGGTAGTAGTGTATTTGGTTGTAAACATCACCTATTTAACTTACACGTACCAGAGAAAGGGATACGGCATGACTGTTTTCTTTCGTTTTTACTTTGTAAGTTAGGACGAAGTTTACTTTTCATATACACTATGCTTTTTTTCCATTAAAAGTCTCTTTGGCAACACTTGACTAACGGACGAGCATCATCCATCTCTCAGATGGAATGAAACGCTTTTTATTCTTGTATATTATATACAAGGGGGGTAAATCATTTTTAATTTCTTGTTTTGTCAACGACAAATGGGCAGAAATGATTAAAGATCATTTTGCACCGTGCCATTTGTGAGTTATATGCTAATTTTTATTTATTGTTGAACTAATTAATTTTAATACAAATTTTTGATTTTAAGTTTGGCTTAAGTTCATATAATTTCTTTTTATTAGTAGAAATTATTATTTTCCGTTAATTTTAAAAAAATTTTTATTTGAAAAAGCAGGGTTTTCTACCGATACTAGCCGAGTAGAATGCATTTTCGAAAGCAGCTACGCAATTTCATCATCAATACTCTTTGAACGGTAGTAGTGTATTTGGTTGTAAACATCACCTATTTAACTTACACGTACCAGAGAAAGGGATACGGCATGACTGTTTTCTTTCGTTTTTACTTTGTAAGTTAGGACGAAGTTTACTTTTCATATACACTATGCTTTTTTTCCATTAAAAGTCTCTTTGGCAACACTTGACTAACGGACAAGCATCATCCATCTCTCAGATGGAATGAAACGCTTTTTATTCTTGTATATTATATACAAGGGGTTAAATCATTTTTAATATCTTGTTTTGTCAAAGACAAATGGACAGAAATTATTAAAGATCCTTTTTGCACCGTGCCATGTGTGGGCTATATGCTAATTTTTATTAATTGTTGAATTGTTTTTAATACAAACTTTTGATTTTAAGTTTGGCTTAAGTTCATATAATTTCTTTTTATTAGAAGAAATTATTATTTTCCGTTAATGTTGAATAAAACTTTAATTTTGAAAAAAAAAAACAGATTTTTCTACCGATACTAGCCGAGTAGAATGCATTTTCGAAAGCAGCTACGCAATTTCATCATCAGTACTCTTTGAACGGTAGTAGTGTATTTGGTTGTAAACATCACCTATTTAACTTACACTTAACAGAGAAAGGGATACGGCATGACTGTTTTCTTTTACATGTAAGTTAAATAGATGATGTTTACAACCAAAAGACACTGCTACCGTTCAAAGAGTACTGATGATGAAATTGCGTAGCTTCTTTCGAAAATGCATTCTACTCGGCTAGTATCGGTAGAAAAACCTGCTGTTTTCAAATAAAAGTTTCTTTCGACATTAACGCAAAATATTAATTTCTTTTAATAAAAAGAAATTATATGAACTTAAGCCAAATTGAAAAGCAAACATTTGTGTTAAAAACAGTTCAACAATAAATGAAAATAGTATTAAAAAATGTTTTTAGTTAGAATGCTGTATATTATAACAAGGATTAAAAATAGAATCCCTGAAAAATAATTTCTGTAAAAAAATTGTTTCGAATAAAATTGTTTTTAACTAAAAAAATATTTATTTATGTATAGTTAAACTATTAATTTTTAAGACCATTTTTAATTTTTAGGCTCAAATTCAATGCTTACTAAATTCTCATTATTTTGCAAATTAGTATTTAAGTGTATTACTTTATTAGCGTTAGTTAAAAAAGGAAAAAATGGTATTGAAAAAACGTGTTTCTATTAACCGATACTAGCCGAGTAGAATGCATTTTCGAAAACAGCTACGATTTTCATCGTCAGTACTCTTTGTTCGATTTTTAGTTATTATATTTGGTTGTAAACATCAGCCGTTTAACCCATTCTCCTACTGTGGCGTGGGGAGTCGGCACGAAGTTTTTCCATTCAACACTAACTGAATCAAAGCTTTTTCTTTATTCAATTTTTTTATGCACTAACGCCATCTAGATTTAGTTCCTTGACCATCTGTCAGACAGTATTAAAGACTACGTTATTTTTTTAAATTTACAATTTTTAAATTGTTAGTTATCACCGTGCCCATGTGTGTCTTATGCGTTTATTTATGTATAGTTGAACTATTAGTTTTAAAGACAATTTTTAGTTTTAATTTTTTGGCTCAAGTTCAATGTTTACTAAATTCTCATTATTTTGAAAATGAAGTATTTAAGTGTATTACTCTATTAGCGTTAGTTAAGAAAGGAAAAAAAATATTTGTATTGAAAATCCGTGTTTCTATTAACCGATACTAGCCAAGTAGAATGCATTTTCGAAAACAGCTACGATTTTCATCATCAGTACTCTTTGTTCTGTTTTTAGTTATTATATTTGGTTGTAAACATCAGCCGTTTAACCCATTCGCCTATTGTGGCGTGGGGAGTCGGCACGAAGTTTTTTCCATTCAACACTAACTGAATCAAAGCTTTTCTTTTTTTATGCACAAACGCCATCTAGATGTAGTTCTTTGACCATCTGTCAGATGGTATTAAAGACTACGCTATTTTTTAAATTTACAATTTTTAAATTGTTAGTTATACTGTGCCCATGTGTGTTTTATGCATTTATAATAGTTGAACTATTAGTTTTTTTAAACAATTTTTAATTTAAAATTTTAGATTCAAGTTCAATGCTTACTAAATTCTCATTATTTTGCAATTGAAGTATTTAAGTGCATTACTCTATTAGCGTTAGTTAAGAAAGGAAAAAAATTTTGTATTGAAAAACGTGTTTCTATTACCCGATACTAGCCGAGTAGAATGCCTTTTCGAAAACAGCTACGATTTTCATCATGAGTACTCTTTGTTTGGTTTTTAGTTATTATATTTGGTTGTAAACATCAGCTCTTTAACCCATTCGCATATTTTGGCGTGGTGAGTCGGCACGAAGTTTTTTCCCATTCAACACTAACTGAATCAAAGTTTTTTTTTTATGCAATAACGCCATCTAAATGTAGTTCTTTGGCCATCTGTCAGACGGTATTAAAGATCACGTTACGCAATTACGCATTTAAGGTCTATGTGTGAAAATGGTATAACACTAATAGACATGCAATTATTTACGTTTTAATTGTTTTGCAAATCGTTGTGAATAATTTTTAACATCAAAAATTTTTTTTAAATTAGTATTTCTTTAATCTCTTCTTTCTCTGTTCATAAAAATATTGCCAGATTTAATAATATTAAAAAATAACCCTAATGAAGTTAGAAAATAACTAACGAAACGTTGACAAAAATATTAAATGAAAATATAGTCCTTATTTACATTAGAGATACTATTTATTTAATATCATAAAAAAGAAAAAGGTCAATAGACAATATACGTATAGAACTGTCGGAGGACCCGCTGATTTGAATAATTGAACACAGCAACACAATGGGATTTTCTACATACGTAAGGAAGAAGTACAACGAAGAAGCTTGTTCAATACTAAGTATTATTGTTTAATGAAATTAGGTTAACATAGAGAAAGACTGAAGTATTCACTTACCTGCAGCAAAAAGGGTTTGACGCCGAAGCATTTATGTACTTAATACGACCAAAATCACAAGACAACTATTGACATCGGGAAAAATATTAAAATTGCTAAATAACGTGAATATAAATTTCACATAAAAATACTTAATTTGGAAAAGAAGAAATTAACTATAATTTACATGAATTAAAAGAGGAGATGCGCTATGACGAAAGTATTATAACGCAATACATAAATAGGGATGAGTACAAACAATGTTTTAAAATGCAAAACTCTAGATATAACAAATCAAAGCCACATATTAAAAAGACACTCAGCAAAAATTTAAAGATAAAATTGGACTAATACAATCTAAAATACATCCCAGAATGTTTTGTCAATAAAACGTCAGTGAGCATTCCTGAAGAAAGTAAATGGCTTCTTTCATTGGGATCAAAGTTTGCCTTGCTAATATAGGGCACAAAACTAACTACAATTGGTTTTATAGCTGCCCTAGAGCAATTGGAACAAACTATTACAGATGATAGAGGAAAGAAAGTAACTAGACCAAAACTAGCTAATAGAATTTTGGCACATAAAAGAACAATGAAAAACAACAGAAAGGAGAAGTTCATACTTAAAATTTATAAAGGTACAGGGAGACTTCTGTCAAATACAGAAATGATATAAGCGGTAGGTTAGGTAGAACAGGCAGCCGTTGAAGGAAAGGATACAGCTCACTTGGGTCCGCTTAATTCGGTCCCTTTGTGTTACCTAGAGAGGCAGATAGATTAGGTTGAGATGAAAAGAAGAAATTTAGAGAAGGAAAAAAAAAAGAAAGAACAGAAAAATTAAGCAGACTTACCAGGGTCTCTGGTGGGAATCGAACCCACAACCCCCAGACTGGTAGACTCGTGCACTTACCACTGATCTACCAGTGCGGTAACTATAATGTGCTTTAACTAACTTAAGCAAAAGTGCATATACACATATTCAAATGAGTATAACTATAATGTACTTATGTACCAATTCGCACGATGCAAGAAAATAAAACAGCTTATTTTCAATTTCTTCTTTGAACTCTCATTGGCGTTTGCACAATACAAGTTTAATTGCTTAAATTGTTGTGATTTTTTCATAATTTACACACACACTTCTGTGTTTTTTAAATTTTTTTTGTCCATCAAATTCAAGCAAGCTGAATTGCAAGTACAAGCAAGTCTGTACTGATTTAACTTTACCTCACCCCGTTTCCTAAAGCCTAATCAGCTCAGCTTAAATACTTACTTAAGTTCACAAAGTAAAATATAGCCACTCAAAAGTCTTCATTAGCATAAGTTTGTTGAGGCACAATATACATAGTTAGCCCTTAAAGATGAACCTACCGGTGAATATGTTCCACATTTTGGAGAGTTACATAACTAGCCGACATTTCATGATCAAAGAGGGAACCCACTTAAGTTGGTCTCAAATAATAGGGGCTGGTGTACCTCAAGGGAGTATATTACACAGCTAATATGCCGCCTTTCTCAGTGTTCATAAAAATCCTAAAGAGGCCTCGAAACAACTGCAACATCACGTAACATAAGTAGAGAAATGGGCAAAGCTATGGGGTATTAAAATAAATGAACAAAAATGCACCCACGTTACTTACTTTTCGCAAGGAAACGTGCCCCCCAATTCTTATTAACAACCAAACGGTGCACAGTGCTGTGTCCCATAGACAAAAATACAATAAAAAAAAATGTTTTATATTGTAGATAAAAATATATAGGTCGACAGATAACAATAATTTTTAAATAAATTTTAAAGAATTTTTTCGATTTAGTTCTTTTTGGTGGCGCTAGGGGGCGCCAAAGTCAAAGAATTTGAAGTAAAAATGGCTTAACAAATACCCGCGTCTTACATGCTTCAGGAAAACAGTTGTAAAAAAATTATTTTTTGGACTATGAGATTGAAATTTTTTTCTGTAGTAAAAAACTATATTTGCAACTAACTGTCAAAAAAATTTTTTGTGATTTCTTTTTTCTAAGTATTTCTTATTGCTTTGAAAAATGCTTATTATTCACTTAAGCTCTAAAAATTTTTTAACTTTGATGGAAAATTAAAAAAAAAGAAAAATATGGTCTATGGGTTTTTTTCTGTTTTCAAAAATTTATACTGTTTTCTAATAAGTACAAGAAAAAAAATTTTAAAAATTTAACCGGAACTTTAAAAAAAATTTTGTTTTAAAAATGGCTATTTTCGTGATTTTTTCTCAAATTTCGACAGTTTTCTAAGGTTTAAAGAAAACAAACTACAAATACTAAAAAATATAAATTTAAATTAATATTGCTTAATAAAAAAACCGCAAAATAGTAAAATTTTTGCGTTTCTATGTATTTTACGCTATAAAATGACACTAAAACCCCAAATTACCTAGGTTTTTTATTGTTTTAAAAAAATTATTGTAAAAATTTAATTTTTTGAACTAGGAAATTCAAATTGTCTCTTGTAATAGCTAACTATATTCGAAACCAACTGTGCAAAAATTTTCATTATATTATTTTGCTATACATAGTTTTTGTTGCTTTGGAAAATGCTTATTATTCACTTAAGCTCCAAAAATTTTTTAACTTTGATGGAAAATTAAAAAAAAAGAAAAATATGGTCTATGGTTTTTTTTCTGTTTTCAAAAATTCATACTGTCTTCTAATAACTACAAGAAAAAAAATTTTAAAAATTTAACCGGAACTTTAAAAAAATTTTTTTTTAAAAATGGCTATTTTCGTGATTTTTTCTCAAATTTCGACAGTTTTCTGGAGCTCAAACTATAAAAAAAACTTACAATATAATAACATATAAAACCAAATTCATACCATAAGATTATAATAATTAACGAGATAAATTAAAAAAATAAGTATAAAATTGTGTTTGCCTCTTTTTGACGCTCAAGATGCTGCTAAATTAACAGATTGACGTTGGTGTTTCATTGTTTACCTCCCACCACTGCTGCTAACTTTTTTTCCCCAAAAATATAGATAAGTTAGTATAAAAAATCGCTAGAAGTTAGCTAAATTTTTAAAATGTAAGCTATGAACTGCCAAAAAAATTTTTTTTTCCAGGTCTGTTGTGACTACTTATAACAAAAACTAGATCAAAATATGACAAAAATTTAATGTTTTTCATAAATCTTATAATACTTTGCATCACAACAAACTAATACAGCAATTGAAAATCGCTAGATTTGACTCCCAGAGTTAGTAATAAAATGTTCCCTTGAGGAACTACATTTTGCAGTGGAAAATTTAAAACGGGAATCTCATTCTGTTTTGCAAAGCCTAATGTCGAATTCAAAATGCTTACCAGCAACAAAAGCTTTGGCGCTATATATGAATTTAGATTTGACCGAAAGAAAATATAGTGTGCTACGTAATACAATAAATTAAATACACCCAAATTGTTTTCCGTCTCTGTATGCATTACAAACTAAGAAAAAAAATTTATTCCGTCTATTGTGGTATCTGAAAATGAATTTCAGGGTGCTTGTCTGAAGAAGCATTGGAAGCCAACCACAAAATCGTGAGAAAAGCAAGACTGTCCCATACGAGAAAAACGTCACGAAAATACACTCATAAAGATTTAATACTATTTAATACTATCTTTAGATCCGTTTTTGACTTCAAAAAGGAATCCAAAGACCAAAAAAATCCATTATTTGCAGAAATTGATATATATATACTTAAAAGAAAATGCTAATGAGCCAGTTGAAGACGACGAGACAAATGTTTCATTGAGCGGCAATATTTTTTGGGAAGATTCTAATACTGAAGAAGATTTATTGTAAAATAAAATATACATATATAATTTATTAAAAAAAAAATTATTTTTAAAAAACGCACTTATACGTATTTTAAATTAAATTTAATTTAGAAAGATTGTCATTTTGTACTTTCACGTTGTCGTCAAAATCATAATGTAGAAGATTTTTAGCCAATTTAATTTTTATTTTCTATTTTTATAAATCAATTTTGATGTAATTTGGCACTAACATTTGTTTGACACATAATAATAACCATACCACCCAATTTAATGAGAATCGGCTAACTTTTGTAACAGTCTTAGCATTTTTGCAAAAAAGGATAAATGGCAGGACCTAGAGTCCTTGCGTCAATCCAAATAAAAATTATCGCACAAGTTACTAGCACGGGATGTAAATAATCTACGGACTATTGTAACTTTCTGTGCAGTTATGCAGTCAAAATTTAAAATTTCGTCCTTTCTATATATGGGCAGTAGGCGTGTCCTTTGCCCGATTTTTTCAAAAAATTTAATTTTTCTTAATTTAAGTATTTTATACTAGTGTACCAAAGGTCTGCACAAGCCAATTTCTTTGGTAAATTAAGCCTATACACGTTAGCATTTTTGCAAAAAAGGATATATGGCAGGACCTAGAGTCCTTGCGTCAATCCCAATAAAAATTATCACACAAGTTACTAGCAAGGGATGTAAATAATCTACGGACTATTGTAACTTTCTGTGCAGTTATGTAGTCAAAATTGAAAATTTCGTCCTTTCTATATATGGGCAGTAGGCGTGTCCTTTGCCCGATTTTTTCAAAAAATTGAATTTTTCTTAATTTAAGTATTTTATACTACTGTACCAAATTTCAAAGCTCTAGGACCACTCCTTCTATTTTTGTCCCATCACTATATGGGATCAAAGCACTGTGCGGTGCCTCAACGAATTGGAACGAAATATCTTGGCATTCACCAAGACCGCCGCGTCACGTGAAAGTCACTTAAAGATGCGAAGTTGGCACAAAGGAAATTTAAAACAGCCCAATTCCACTTGCTAATTGGTAGAAACTCTGTGCTACGTCTTGATTGTAAACTTCAACTCTACAACTCGATTTTAACACCGATTTGGTGCTACAGGATACAGTTATGGGACACTGCTTCCGCCTCCAATATTGAATGATAACTAGTGCTCCTTGGTATGTTAAAAACAGCAACATCCACAATGATTTACAAGTTGCACTAGTTAAATGTGAAGTCCTAAACTATATGGACAGGTATTTAGATAAGTTTTCCAACTGCTCGCTCGAAACATCTTACAGCATGCACGACACAGCCGTTTGAAGAGAAGGAACAATGTGGCACTTAGATAGAACCTTTATAAATGTTTTATACTTTAATTTGAAAATTTCAATTTTAGTCTGGCACTGGAATAATTTAAATTATTTAGCTTTAAGATTTTAATACTTATTGTTAGTTCGCCAAATGCAAAAATTCAATAAAAGAAATGTGGAGAAAAAATGAAAAAATTACATTTCTTAAACCACTGTATTTTTAATAACCAAACAACAGGACTTACTTGAGTAACAACAATCAAAAATAAATAACGTTAAAACTGTATATGTATATATTATTGCACTAAACTTTAGTATTTGTTTTTTTTTAACTAGTTATATGCCTGTAACTTTGAGCACAATTTTCAGTATCGCTCTTAGAATGCATTCGCTTATGCTTTGGTACATTTATTATGTGTAACATTTCCAGTGTGAACCGTTTGTTGTATTTTACTTCTCTCTACAACGTCTCTATATTATTAAAGTTTGGTGTGTGCTTGTTCTCTGCGCAATGGGCTGATAAAGCTGTTTTATGTGTCAAATTTTTCTTTTTATTTTTTATGTCCCATTTATGTCCAGCCACCCTTGTTTTTAGTTTGTTTTAAGTTGTGCCAACGTATTTCTTATTACATTTATTGTTGTTGTCCCCTAAGCAACTAATCTTGTAGACTATGTTCGATTGTTTGTTGATGTTGTTGTATGTTGATTTTATTCATTTTGCTTTTTATGTTAGTAAAAAGTGTTTTTAAGGAAGGGAGTTATTATGAATAAGAATAGTTCTAACAATTAGTGATAAACAATTTTACAACAAAAATATGGAAAAAATTTTTTTATAAATCTTAAAGAAAAAAACATTTCCTGAAAACATCATAAAAAGTTTATTGAATGAAAACAGGAAAAAGAATGCGGAACCAAATCGGACACCTACCATATCCATATAAATCGATGACCTACATACCGGGAATTTCAGAAAGGATAGAAAACATAAAGATTAACAAAATGGAGAAATTTAAATTTACGTCGACATATAAAAACACTTTTTACTAACATAAAAAGCAAAATTAATCAAATGGACTTAGTCTACAAGATTATTTGCTTAGGGAACAACAAAAATAAATGTAATAAGGTATACGTTGGCACAACTCAAAACAAAGGTGGTTGTTAAATGTTTTTATATTATACATTTCTGAAGACGCTATTTGATGGATAGCGAAATATTGAAGCAAATAAAAAATAAAAATAACAAACATTTTATGGCCTCTAGCTTGGTTATTATTTCATATATTACTTATATATATATATATATATATATATACATATAATTTTTTTTATATACCTTGTGCACAGCTTTACAGCCAGGTAACTGCTGACGATATTACAAGCAAAAAGATACTACAAAAAGGAAAACTACAACAGCGTGTGACTATCATTCCAATAAACAAAATTTCGTCTAACTCAATCAGTATCAACACTTTAAATTTTGCTAAAAGTTTGGTGGGAACAGAAAACGTTGAGTCCGCACTATCTCTAATAGAAAACAACGCCTACTTTGATCCAGTAATGAAATTTGTTTTCGGTCATACTCTTATATGTAAAGATTTGAACATAGCTAAACAGGTAATTTTATATCTATTTTAAAAATTATATCAAACTTGTATGTTAGCATTCCATTTCCAGATTAAACTTCTATATTCTGTTAAGTCTTGATTGGACAGTTTTTATATCTCACAATGTTAGTAGAACGCTACTTAAAAGTATTTTACAATCCCAGCAAAATTTTTTGGAATTTATGTAATAGGTTCTCATTATTTTATTGGCTAAAATAGAGTTATGTAATGTGCTTCAAATAACTTTTTTGTTTTATAAACCCTAATTTTTCACTTTTTTGTTGATGGTTGGCAACTAGTTCAGTGTTGTAAAAAGTGATTACCTTTAACTGCTCAATACTACTAGATACTTTTTCAGTTGGGTACCCGACACTACTTAATACACTAACGGAATCTCTGTTTAGAAGTTAAAACACATATACATTTACAAGTGGTTTAATATTACATTTATTTAAACAAATTAAAAAATACAGCCATATCCTCTTTCCTTGACAAGGAAAAAAGAGAAAATAAACGATACACTATTGAGAGTCTACGAATACAACAGAAAATACACAAGACTATGAACACGAAAGAGGATAAGGACAATACAAAGCTTCAATACCCTGTTGCGATAATTTAATAAGTTAAAGTTCTGTGATACTAACATTAAGTATGCCTACTAGTTTGTTTACATGTGTATGTATTTATTTATTATTTATATCTGTGTCGTGAAGTCCAGTTTTTTAGAATAATATAAAATACATGATTGTGCAATGCAAGACAAATTGTTAGTGTTGACCGTGATAGTATATTTGGATAAATAATTATATTAAATTATTATACTTATGCCAGATTTCCAAAAAAACAACAGTAAGGATCCCTGAAGAAGTTTGAGAAAAGCAAACGAACCGTCGGGAAAATAAAAATTGAAAATGAATATATGTATATTTCGTTTTTTATATTTTATTTATATATGAAAGCAATTGACCTTATATAGACCGTGGGAAACCCCCATAGGAACAATTAATATCATCAAATTGGTCAAATCAAAAACAAAACTTATAAGAAATTAGTGTTTGTTTATTTCCAATTGTACTTGCTAACTAGGCAAGGTTTTGCGGGGATGCAGATCTCAATAGACCCGCACACCCGCACATCAGAGACTGGCTTACTCAGAATAAAATTTGCTCATGATTTAATCATGATACGAAAACCTATTCAGTTTGGCTATTTTGTTCAAACGTATCACATGACACAAACCAATGCATGATTTAAAATCATTTCATTCAATCTGTTATTGTTGGATTTTTGATTTTATTCAACGTTCAAAAAAATCAACATAAATTCAATCGTATCAGCATCAGTGAATGAAACTGAACAAAAAATTCTAGCATTTAAGGGATGTTGCACCTAATGAGAATAACAGACAAAAATTGGCGCCATGCTCATTGTTTAACGTAAGTTGACGTAGTTGTTTCTCTTTAACTTTGCCAGCAGTGTATAACGACGGCTTGCCATAGTTCTTGTCATATTTCTTGTTTGGCACTAAAGGTTTCAAAAACAGTGCTAAGTGTTAGTAAAAACTTCTCTTTTGGCTAAAAATGATTGAATAATTGTGTTCAAATTGTCAAAAATTAAATGTTTATACTTTTTAATATTAAATTGATTCACCATTATACATAATTAACGTCAAGTTAATAGTATTTTAAACGTTTATGCATATAAAAACACTTATTTTTATGTGTAAAATTTTAATTAGCTGATGTAATGTGATTTGTTTTCCAAAACATTTTGTAATATCAACTTAGAGCAACACTGATAAAGCTTTGACAAAAGTACAAAAAACACCAGCGGGCAAATTACGGCATTCAACTCGATTCGAAATTCTACTCGATCGATCGAGTTGTCACTGCTTGTATTAACAAACTTTTTAAAAGGTTAATTTTTATTTTATATGCATAGCTTTGGTTTGTTTTTAAAATAAACAGAAATAAATAAAAAAATTCATTATGTAATTCTGGAAATAGTTAAAAAAAGTTTATAATTTTTCCTTTCTGAACTTACAGTTTTCAATTCAAAATGAGTAAAAAAATTATAACTACTTATTTTAGCTGTTATTTGTATAAAAAAGTATCCTTAAAAATTTGCTAAATATATGTGTCGTTCAAAACTTATACAACGGCAACTCTGCTTCTTTCACAGTTTTGTTTACTCTGATTTATTCACTAGCAACCGTTTATTTGTTAAATTCAATCATGTGAGTAAAACTCACACAATGAATAAATTCACAATGAATAAATTCATGCTTTGACCAAATGAAGCTGATTTTATTCAAGGCAGATTTTTATTCAACTCATTCTAATCACTTAAAATTTTAGCATCAGATTAAATCAAGAAAAAATGTGATTTTGCTATTCTCTGCCGCACATACGAATTTGATGTAGCCTTACAGGACCAGCAACTTTACTATGTAATTCGCTAAAGCTAAATCTCTATCGGCACAAATTAAAAAAAAAACTATTAAGCAATTTTTGGCTACAAGATCAATTCTGTAATTTATATTTATTAATTTGGCAACTTCGTAAATTTCAATTCGGCGCAATTAAAGATTTTTGTATCGCTAAAATTTTCTATTCTTAAATTCTCTTGTTTAAAATTAGTGGTTTGATCTCCAAAAAGCTTAAATTTTTAGCGTCAAATATTTTGGCGTGCTAAAATATGTGTGTAAAAAATTATATATCCGTATTTAATATTTTTTATTCAAGCAAGGAAATGAAAGAAACAGCATAATAAATTACAAGGGAGTATATTGCGTTCAATATTTGGAGTAGCACAGAATTTCTCAATGAGAGGAGGAAATTTTTTCGGCTTTAGGCAGTTACAATAAATACAAATTTTGACGGGTGGGCTATTTTACTTATACTCTGTAATTTACAAAACGCCTATAATTTCCAAGAAGTATAAAGCTATATATACTACCTGAGTTATCTGAGACTCATTTGTATGGTGTTATGATTTTATTTGTTATTATTTTTGTTTAATCTCAGTTGAAAATAGAACGTTTTCTATTTTGAAACTACATATTTAACGTCTGAGTTTTAAATTTAAGTTTTCAAAAGTTACCGGTTTAAAGCTTGTCGTTGTGTTGCCATATATGTACATTATAACAGCTCAGCAACTTTAATAATAAGCCGCCTGAAACTAATTCCTTGGATGCAAAATACATGCTTTGCTGTTTTCGAAATACATAATACAGTCAAATCCCGATAATTCGTACCCCGATAAATCGTAATTCCCGATAATTCGTAATAAACCTTCGGTCCCTTGAAAAAATCTCGTTAATTCGAAAAATTTCCATACATTTTGGTCCCCTCGATAATTCGTAATATTTTTTTTCAAATAAAATCTTCTTTACCTCTTATAAATCGTAATTGTTTGCTAACTACCACTTATAGTTCGTAATAAAAACAACAAAAACATTGAAAGAATGATTTTTTGTTTACCGCTATTTTTTTACGTGGCTTTTGCTTGTGTGTGTGTGTTTATTTTCTTAAGTTAAGTTTGTTACAAAAATACTTGTATTTTACGCTAAGTAAGTGAATTTGCTACTTTATTTTATGTATTTATACTATTTATTTTGTATTAATTATTTTTAGCAATTGTTTTTTATGTTTATTTTTATCGTTTTAGTAAATAAATTGAAAAATCCCGTTAATTCGTATTTATTTTACTTTAACCCCGTTAAATCGAAACCCCACTAAATCAAAACCCCCTATAATTCGTAAGAAATGACCGGTCCCTTGCGATTACGAATTATCGGGATTTGACTTACTTTCAAGTCGAGTATTTAAAATACAAAATAAAGTATTTTAGTATCTTTTATTTAAAATACAAAATACATTTATAACTATTAATCAATCGGTAAAACATGAGTTTCCTTTCATGAACACTAGATTTTTTTAAAGTTTAATCAGATAATCAACCTCTTGTTGGAGAATATATAAATCCTGCTAAAGAAAACAATCTTTCTACAAGTCCTGATGAAAACAGACTGGTGTTAAATTTTATGAAAACAGTTCTCTGCAAGGCACATTTAACAAGGCAAGCCCAAGGTAAATTTAAAAAATTCACCCTCTGCATTTTCTTTTTGTGTTTGTAGAATGTCAGAAAAATTCAACATTTCAATATTTCAACAATTCAATATTAAGAGCCCAGTTGATTAAAGTTAATTTAACATTTTTACGTTATAAAAATTGAATTTTATATAAATTTTTGACATTCTACAGTTCAAACACAAAAAGAAAATGCAGAGGGATGGCGAATTTTTTTAATTCACCCTGGGTTTACGTTGTTGAATGTGCCTGGGTTCTCTGTATGTGAAAAACAAATTAAAAGTAAAGTAAAGTAATATCAAGGCGGATTCAAAAATTCGCCCTGTGCATTTCTTTTTTATACCCTTCACATAGTGATAAGGGTGTGCATGTATATACATATATTTGTTTGTCATTCCGTTCGTAATTTCTTTATTATCCATTTGCGACCCCATAAAGTAAATATATTCTGGATCCTTATAGATAGGGAAGTTGATATAGCCATGTCAGTCTGTTGCAATCAAGTTTCCGGAGTCAAATAATATGATACGGATCAGTTATTGGTGTCAAACTATTGAAAATATCCTGGAGACAATCGCTATTTGAAATTAGCAAAATTGGTTGACTACTGACCGAAATATAAACGAAAACTGAAAATAACCTTTTTTTTTTAAGGATAAAATCCGTGCATATATCCCTATATATCTCGGTAAATATAGTCATTCTTGCCACAAAAATTGGCACGGATTCTCTGAAAATAGGGACCTCAATAAGGAAAATTTTTTTCCAGATAGGATCAGGGGAAGTGGTATTTCCCTTACAATTGCACAAATTTTGTGAAATATTTCATGCTCTAAATCTTAGAAACTATAACAGCTATCGACTTAAAATTTTTAAAAAAAGACAAGACAAGACAAGACAAGACACTTTGGCGAAAAAAAGTTTTGGGTGGGGAAAGGAGAAGGTGTAGCTCATATACAAATTAACAATTTTTATGAAATTTTCGATACGCTATGTCTCGGAAACTATAACAGCTATCAACTTCTAGTGTTTTACAAAATGTAATTAGATAATAAGACCTACGATTTGAAAAAAATTTTTTGGGTGGGGCAGAAGAAGGGGTAGCTCCCTTACATATTAACAATTTTTATGAAATTTTCGATACGCTTTGTCTCGGAAACTTTAACAGCTATCGACTTCTAGTGTTCTACAAAAAGTAATTTGATGATAAAACCTACACTTTGGAAAAAAAGTTGGTGAGGAGCAGGGGGACTAGAACATCCCATAAAAATTAACAACTTTTATTAACCTTTTAATATGAATAATGTCGAAAACTTTTATAACACTCGACCTCAAACCTTCTTCATCTATTTCTATTACGAACGTTAAAATTTTGTTAAGTTTTCTATGGACTTTAAAACTGGCACAAGGTATTTTTATTATATTATTTGCAGTACAAAATAACTCGGCTGGGTATATTAAAAAACCAATGTGAAGGGTATATACGATTCGGCACAGCCAAATATAGCGATCTTACTTATTGTGTTTAAAAGTGTGAATATCAAAAAAATACAAGTATTTGAAATACTGCCCAACCCTAGATGCAATGAAATACTAAAAATAAAAAAAAATTGTTTTTTGACACTCAACTCAGACGAGAACTAAGGTAGTGTAAATATAGCTTAAGACTAAACTTTTGTTTCTAAATTTAAGATATAAGGAATATAAATTTGTAATTATATTCTGTAAACACATTTGCCATATACATTGTTGTTCTTAATATCGTAGTGTACGGGCGTGTCTAGGCGAGTGTTAATTATAGCAAATATAACTAACAGGTGACAAACAGAACAAATTTATTAACATACATACATACATACATACATATATCATTAAGAGTAGATAATAAAAACAAACTAAATAAAAAAAAGAACTCTTAATAAGTAACAGTAATCGTCGAAATGCTTATATTGTGTAAGCACTACCAGTGTTAGCAATGAAAACATTAGAGACCTTTAATATAATAGAAACTATTTAAGTAAAAAACCATAAATAAATACAAACAAATTAAGTGCACTTGTGCCAAAATGAAGTTATTGTACTGAACAACGGACAAACTTAGACCGATGTCGACAATAAATATAACGATTTTGCGATTTGAACTATATTCGCTGTCGTTTAAGTAAGCTGTTATAATCGCTATACTTGTTAATTTAACGACAATAATAATAACAATGTTGTTAGTTTTATCGACAAAAGGTTATTTTGTATATTATAATTATTTTTTACTAAAATTATGCTTTTTGCTTTGTTAAAATTTATTTTTTTAACAAAATACATATAAAAATCAACTTGTCTACTATCGCTATGAACTTCTTAGTAAATCACTTAACCGTAGCAGCACACAACGATTTCATAAAACGATCGTAAAATCGTTAAAAATTACTGAATCATACTACTGTACTTGTACCTAGAGCTGCTAAAGGCGCATTAAACGATCCAATTGGGGCCGTGCGAATAGGGTCGATTTTAATGCCCGTAAAACCCAATGTTGTCTTTTGACACATAAATGCACAATGGATGATGCTGCCTCGTTTGTATTAATGGATGGTGTAAGTGTTGAAAAGACAGAGACTCTTGATGTTCTGGGCATGAAAATCCAGTGCGATGTCCGCTGGACGGAACACATTTTTCTTGTGTCGAAGGAAGCATCGAAGTGTCTTGGTTTCCTTAAAAGGTGTAGGAATTACTTTACACCATCTGATCTTCTCAATATTTATACCACCTATATCCGACCGAAAATGGAATACAACTCACTTGTATGGGCTGGTGCCCCAAAGCTACTTGACCGCGTACAGGAACGAGCCTTTGATCGCCTTGATTCACTCGAACACCGTCGTGATGTGGGGTGTGTTTCGCTGTTCTATCGATACTATAATAGAATGTGCTCTGAGGAAATCAGGGAACTTGTTCCCGAAACCCGGAACTTTTTGCGTGATACATGTTGTCCTAGAAGAGCTCACCCATACGTAGTATGGCCAGTGAATCGCACCACTCACTACAGGGAGAATTCCTTCTTCGGTCGCACAGTTCGTATGTGGAATGAACTTCCTAGATATGTCTTTCCTGTCACAGTGAATATCGAGAAATTTAAATCAAATGTCCACAAACACTACTCCATTTATCCTCCTTCCCATAACCTATTTTCCCGATACCAACACAATGCAATGCATGTATAGGGGACATCCCCGGAGTGCTGGTTATTATTAAAAAAAAGAGGATAATGATGTCTCCGTTACTGAAAAAAAAACACCTTTAAGCCACCTCCCATTTTTTTAAAGAAAAACTCTAATGACCTCACTAAGTTTTTAGTTAAATTAATCGGTCAAAATAACTTTTTTGTGTCGAGCATAAAACGTGGTAACATGTTCGAGACCAAAATTCAAGTTAATCACGCTTGCCGCACCACGGAACAGAACTTTAAAAACTCAAGAAAACTTATATACTTACCAAATTAAGAATGCAAATTGTCACTAAGAAATTATTAAATTTATTGGCTCAAATGCTGACCCCGATGAGATTAAACCTAGTTTGTGCATCAAAGGCTTTAAAGTCAAATCTGTATCAAACATTAGAAACAAGATAAAATACCCTCAGCCATTATTCCAAGTGAGCCTGGTGATATTAAATTCAAAAAAATGAGACATACCCAATATGTGACTGAAAATATATTATGCACCGTAGGGTTAAAGTAGAAGTGCCACATAAGCGGTTTGGGCCCGTACAGTGCTTGAAATACAAGAATATGGCCACACTAAAGCATATTGTACGTTGCCTTTTGTTTGTGTTTTATGTGAGAATCTACAAGTTACATTTAGGGGGACAAACCAAAAGATGATCCTATGGTGATAAAATATAGCAATTGCGGTGGAAACCACACTGCCAACTATAGAGGTTTCCCTGTTTTTGAATCAGTTAGGCGCTCATATAAACCGAAAATACTAGCTACCTCTCGCCAGCCGTTAAATCTACCAACTACAAACATGCCTCCATTATCACAGCCTGCCTACTACAAGTCAAGTTTATTACGCAAACGCATTAAAATCTTATCAGCTCAACGCACGTAATCTTAGCCAGACAACAACTCAACAAGAGGTGCCAACAAACGAACCAACCGGCCCCAATTTTAGCCGCCTGTGAGCAAAGGTATATTCCCAAAACTTTTTCAAGCTCACGCCTTGTTGGATTTATATTCTGACCACTCACTCACGATAATTACTATTTTCAGTTTTCACTAGAGGTGAGCGATCCCGTGATTTTTAGGGAATATCGTTAATAGTGAATGCGATTTTAAAATCACCGGTTATTTAAACAGTGACGGTAATCACTGTTTAGCATTTTTCACTTCTTGTAAAAGAGTTATTTTAATCTCTGTTAAATTATTATACATAATGTTATTTTAAGCAGTGATTATGCGATTTTAGGTATTTTTAACGAACTCCTGAACAACGCATTGGAAAAATAATATAAATGATAAATAAGAATTCAAAATATTTTTATGAATTTTAATTAATTAATTAATATTTTTAATTTACTTTAAACAAAATTTTGATACAATTTGAGATAAGTTTTTAAGCTCCCTTGGAGCATTGAGGTAAAGCTTTAATTAGAAAAGCAGCTTACAATTCTTGTTAAATAGATTCCAAACATAAAAATATATAAAAATAGTTTAAATCCATTGTAACAAAAACAAAAACCTAAAAAAAAACAAATAACACAAATTAAGCTGTATATGTATGTACATAACACAACTAAGTATAATATAACACTTGTGCGTTTTCTCGTTTAAACGCGTTCGTCGGTCATTTAGGACTTGTCCAGCTTTTGAAAATATTCTTTCGCATGGAACTGATGATCCTAATGCACAATAATTTTCTTAAGCTTTTGGTAAAGATTCGGATATTTATATTTATTTGTACTCCACCAATCAAAAATATTTTTATTTCTTGATAATTGAAAGTGAAGTTTAAAAAGCCTGATCGTAATAACTAAAATTTCATTTCAGCTAACGATTTATATGCATATATCGCTTATTTACTCAAATGTCGTAATTCTAGAAATGCATTTTTGGCGTTAACGATTCAGAATTGTTTGTTATGCTATGCTTTATTTCGTATATAAGTTTCATATTTAAAATGTTTCTACTTATAACGTGTTAAAAAAATTTAATAATTCTTTTCTATATAACGCAAGCAAACTAAAAACTTCATACGCATTTTTTTCGAAATATTTTTTTTATTACGGCGTTGTTTGCGCAAATGAGGGAATTTTTTATTGTTGTACCCTTACAAAGATTTTCGCTTCTCGTGTAAAGTTATATTTTTGTTAGCTGTAAATATGTGTATAAATCTGTTTTTGAATATTAATGCTTTAGCCGGCTCATAGCCGAATTTAATCCGCCGTCGCGGACAAATAGTGCTCGGCGCAGGTCTCTGACGACATCTTTATGAAAACATAAGCGCTTTACTTCTTTTATAGAACAAAATGTAAACATGAAGCACAAAAATGTTACTTTGCATTTTGCAAAGTTTAACATAATAAGAGTAACATCGCAGGTAAGAGTTACTGCACAATATTTCAAAATGTTACTTTGAGTAACATAATAAATTAAAAGTAACACTATAGGAGAAACAGTTACTTCACGGTTTATGTCACTGTCGTTACATGTCAAAATGTTATTTGAGTAACACATTAAATTAAAAGTAACAGTAGCAGTTACTTCACAGTTTATGTCACTGTCGTTACCAGTGATTTGCAAGTAACAGGTATAAAATCACAGGTACGGAAATATCGCTCATCTCTAGTCCTCACCAAATCGCAACTAGCTATTTTTTCTTATTTAAAAAAGTAAATTGGTGTAAATATACATAATATATATATATGGGGGATTTCATGTCAAGTGACCCAACTTTTTTTTCGATTCGAAAGAAATTTGAACCAAAGTTAATTCTTGCAGAGAGTAGTTTAGACACAATTTTTTAACACGATCGGTCAAGAACTCTCTGAGCTAGAGGGGTTCAAAATTTGACGTTTTCGGCAATAGGTGTTTTTTCTCATACATGTAGTTTATTACCTTTTGCTTTTAACAAAATTCGTCCCAAATACTTTCGATAGCTTTTTTTTTCAATCTTCCAGAAAAAAATATTTTTAAAATTAAAAAAATTTTTTTTATAAAAAATTAGAAAAAAATTTTTTTTTCCAAATGTGCCCATTTTTTTTTTTTTTTTTTGCTCAAAAGAAAGCTTAGGTCTTTCCTTTGAAGAGCTTGGAAGTCGCTTAGTGGGATGCGAGTGGGATATCTATAAAAATTAATGTTTTGTAACTCAAGGTAGAGGTTTTCGAATTTTGTTAAAAGCAAAAGGTAATAAACTACATGTATGAGAAAAAACACCTATTTGCCGAAATCGTCAAATTTTGAACCCCTCTAGCTCAGAGAGTTCTTGACCGATCGTGTTAAAAAATTGTGTCTAAACTACTCTCTGCAAGAACTAACTTTGGTCCAAATTTCTTTCCAATCGAAAGACATCGGTTTTAAAAGTTGGGTCACTTGACATGAAATCCCCCATATGTATATATGCACTCACTGCTCGCAAAACTTTCTGCTAACTACTCCCGAATACATCGATAATTGCTGAAGTAGTCTTAATGAAAACAAATAAAAAAAATGCGTTGAAAATGCTTCTTCCTTTCGTCAGGCCAAGTAAAACAAAATTAATTGTGTCGATGTGGAAGAACTTTTATTTGAAAAAAGGAGAGCCCAAAGGGAATGGAAAAAGTATAGATCGCCCCAACCTAAAACTAAGCTGAAAGAATGTACAAATCTATTAAAAAACTTACTGGAGGTGCACAAAATGGCATCCCTGAATAAATATTTAGAAGACCTAGATGCGACTCACCACACTAATTAATCTCTATGACGATCTGCCAGACGCACATAGGGGTATTTTGCCAATCTAGCCGGACATTAAGCCAAAATAAAAATTTAAGAAATGTTAAAATTTAAGTGCGCAGCTCGACAGATAACAAAATTCTGTATCGGATAGTAAATTTTTAAATCTTTTGCTTGCCATTTGTCGTTTTGAGGCACTGTTAAAGTCAGGAAAGTTAAGCCAATTTGCCTGCAATTTATTAACTTTTGATGGTTTTGAAAGGCTAACAATGTATTTTTTGGTAGCTAAACAAATAAAGATTTTACATTGATTTTTTTTTCTGCGAAAGACTATATAATCAGCTGCTTTACTTTATTTTTTTTAATTTTTTGTTTTAAGTTTTTTATCATAAAAAAATTCCTTCGAAGTTAAAAAAAGAGACTTTTTTTGTTCACCTTTTGATTAAAAAAAATAAAATCAAAAGGTTTCTGAAAGTGATGGCAGTAATTATCCTAAAAATCTTATTCTTCACAATAAAGCCTAAAATCTGTACTTTCAGACAAAGAAAAAAACGTTGCGCGTTTTTGCGCCATTTTTTTTTTTTTGCGATTTTTTGAAAATTTCACTTTTTTTCTGTTTTTTCTTATCTTGTGTGTTTACATATGAGTAAGAAACTTTTTTGTGGGTCATAAACCGTTTTGATAATTGATTGTTTTTTAATGTTTTTTATTATAATTATTACAGGTTAATTGATATTAATTTTTAACAGGTTAAATTGGGGTTTACACTGACATTGCATGTATTAAAGGAATATGCGAGGCAGTAGTTTTTACCCACCCCTAAACTGGTAATGTATACCTGTGCGACAGCTTTCTAAATGATGTTATTTTATGACACAAAATAAATGTACCTGTCTTAAAAACCTTTGAAATTGTTAAAACAAAATTATTCTTTGGAAATAAACAAATCTGTGCTTCAGGTACTAATATTTTTTGGTGTATCTATATTGTGGTTATGGCACGAAATTGCTTCAAAACCCTTTTGAAACTACGAGAGTAAAGTTGAAAAAGTTCATACAAGAAATATAAAATATAAATCTGTTGAAGAGAAATTGCGATTTTTAGATAGAAAATTGTGTGAATTTTCAAAATGTCAAGGAGATGGCGAAATAGAATTATAATTTAATTTACGATCGACAGGTTTCAAAGCTATGAATGCATTTTTCGTACTTTTTTTGGAATGATAGACCATTAAAGGCGAGACAGGGTAAAAAACCATATTTTGAAACTGCTTATATCCATTTTGTACCTTTGTCACAGTTATTGAGATACACATTTTTTTATTTTTTTTTTCATTATTCTTTTATTACTGAATCTTCGCCTGTGGCGAACTAACAATAAATATTCAAATCTTAAAACTAGGTAGTTCATATTAGTCAAAGACAGTGCCAGACTAAAATTTATGTTCTCATATTAACTAACAAGCTTCATATAAGCGCAATAGTATCCCTCCTTTTCAGACGGGTGTGTCCACTATGTTGCAGGATGTTTCGAGCGAACGGATTTGGGTGAGTTTCCAGCTTGTTTAAACACTTGTCCACATAGTTCAGGATTTCGCTTTCTACTAGTGAAACTTCTAGATCCTTGTGGATGTTGCTGTTTTTAACATACCAAGGAGCACCAGTTATCATTCTTAGGATTTTGTTTTGACGGCGTTGAATTTTTTCTATGTATGTTAGAGGAGGAGGCAGCAGTGCCCCATAATTGTATACCGTAGCACCAAATTGGTTTCAAAATCGATTTGTAGAGTAGAAGTTTACAATCAAGACGAAGCACAGAGTTTCTGCCGATTAGCCAATGGATTTGTGTAGATTTAAGTTTCATTTGCGTTAACTTCGCATCTATGTGGGACTTCCATGTAAGGCGACGGTCCAGGTGAATGCCTAGGTATTTCGTCTCAAATCGTTGAGGCACCATATGGTTGTTAATAAGGATTGGAGAGCACGTTTCTTTGCGTAAAGTAAAAGTTACGTGGGTACATTTTTGCTCATTAATTTTTATTCCCCATAATTTTGCCCATTTCTCTACTTGGGTTACGTGTTGTTGCAATTGGCACGAAGCCTCTCAAGGGTCTTTATGAATACTGAGAAAAGCGGTATCATCAGCAAATGTAGACGTATGCGTAAAACAGTTGGTTGGCATATCTGCCGTGTAAAGCAAGTACAAAATTGGACCTTGTGTACTCCCTTGAGGTACACCAGCCCTAATTGGTTGAGAAAAACTTATTAGATTTCCCTCTTTGATCATAAATTGTCGACCGGTTATGTACTTTTCAAAAAGGTTAAAAATATTAGCTGGAAGGTTTAGCTTTAGTTTGTTTAACAGGCCTTCGTGCCATACTTTATCGAAAGCTTGAGAGACATCAATAAAAAGTGCGGAGCAGTACTTCTTTTCCTCAAATGTTTTTCTTATAACCTGCACCAGTCTGTGAGTTTGTTCGATTGTGCTATGTTGACTTCTAAAGCCAAATTGGTGATCTGGAATGCAATTGTTTTCATTCATGATCGGAGTCAGCTTATTTTTAAAGAGCTTTTCGAACAGTTTTGACAAAGTTGGTAACAAACTTATAGGCCTGTACGACTCCACCTTCGAAGGATCCTTACCAGGCTTAGGAATCATTTTAACTAAGGCAACTTTCCATATTGGCGGGAAATGTTCAAGCCGAATTAAAAATAAAAAGAATAATTCTTTTAGCGATAAAAGGTAGCTCTAAAAGCATTTTGTTGCTTATTTTATCAACTCCAGGAGCCTTTTTATCATTTAGGTTAACGATAGCCTTTACAACATCTTAAAATCGGAAACGTATTTCCATAGGGCGTCTAGCAACAATAGGCGGTAATTCCCTCACGTCAGTACACGTGTTGGGAATGAACACGTTCCTTAAGTGACTTGCAAACAGATCGCATTTTTCTTTGTCATTAATAGCCCAGGATCCTCTCAGATAACGCAGTGGAGGGTTTGCGATAACAGGTCTTTTTATACGTCTGGCTGCTCGCCATAGAGAATAATTTGTTTGGGAAGTCGCGTCTAGGTTTTCCAAATATTTATTCAGTGATGCCATTCTGTGCATCTCTAACAAGTTTTTTAATTGGTTTGTGCATTCTTTCAGTTTATTTTTAAGTTGAGGCGATCTATGCTTTTGCCATTCTCTCTGGGTTCTCCTTTTATCAGATAAGAGCTTTTCAACATCGCTTGAGTAAATTTTGTTGTATCTGGCCTAACGGTAGGTAGAAGAAGCATTTTCAACGGCTTTTTTAATATTTTCATTGAGGCTACTCAGGCACTCATCGATTTCTTCGGAAGTTTTTAAAGATTGGTGTTCCGAACAGTGCGTGCTGATAAATTTTTTGTATATTAACCAGTTTATTCTTTTTGACAGAAAAATATCACTAGTTGCAATTTGGTGAGGACTGCAAATAGTAAAAATTGTGGGTGAGTGATCAGAAGATAAATCCAAGGAGGGTTGAGCCTCAATAAGCTCAGGGGGTATGCCTTTTGCTACGCCAAAATCTATTACGTCTGGTATTTTATTGTGGTCAGTTGGCCAATATGTTGGTTGCCCAGTTGAAATAACGTGAAGTCTCATTTCCGATACAGAATCATACAAGACACGACCTCTGGGACTTATTAGGCGGGAGCGCCAGTATGTGTGCTTAGCGTTGTAGTCCCCAGAGCTATAAAGTGAGGACCTAAAGATTTGTAAAAACTGTTGTACTGATCCTTCGTTATGGAGAATCTGGGTGGACAATAAACTGACGAAATAACGAGACTATGGTAAAATTCATCGATGCAGTCGTTTGTTGCTTGTATATAACTTTCGGAGAGACCACCCATCCATTGGTGTTTGATTCTTGATTTAATTAATATAGCTGAACCACCATATGACCTATCTCTGGGATCTTTTGAATCATAAAAAGTATAGCCTCTTATTTTGAAAGTGCTTCTAGATGTCATATGAGTTTCGGAAATCAACATGACATCAATTTTTTGATGAGTTAAAAAATATTCGAGTTCGTTTTTGTGTTGGCGGATGCCGTTTGCGTTCCAGAAACAACCCCTGAGGCAGTTCATGGCCTTTTAAGTATGGCCTGCAAAAGAGCAGACTGCATTTTTTGCATTTCTTGCATCATACCAGCCATTTGCGCCATGAACTGCGTAAACTGTTTTATCATATTGTCTATTACGGCTTCCAGGCGGCTAAAATTGGGGCCCGTAGGTTCACTTGTTGGCACCTCTTGTTGTGTTGTTTGCTGGTTAGGCTTACTTGCGTTGGGCTGGTTAGGCTTTAATGCGTTGGCATAAGAAAGTTGACTCGTTGTTGGCTGTGCTAGTAAAGGCATAGAAGTAGTGGCTTTATCCAACTGCTGGGAAGGGGCAGGAACTACTTTTGGCTTTGACGAGCGCCTTACTATATCAAAAACAGGGCAGCCTCTATAGTTGGCAGTATGATTTCCACCGCAATTGCTGCATTTCTTCACACGAGGATCCTCTTTTGGTTTGTCGCACTTTGTCGTAGCATGCAGATCTCCACACACCACACAAACAGAAGGCAATTCGCAGTAAGTCTTGGTGTGACCATATTCTTGACAATTTAAGCACTGCACGGGCCCAGATCGCTTACGTGGCGCTTCAACTGCAACTCTACGATGCAAAATATATTTTAGGTCGTAGATTGGGTGAGTTTCATTTTTATTCAATTTCACATCACCAGGCTCACTCGAAATAATGGTTGGGGATGCCTTTCTCTGTTTCTAATGTTTGACACAGATTTGGCTTTGAAGCCTTTGCTGCACAGACTGGCCTTAATTTCTTCCGGGTCCACATTTGAATCAATACCCTTAATCACAATCTGGAGGCCTTTTGCGGTCTTTAGTTGGTAGGTGTAAAAGTTCTTTTTCTGTTTTTCAAATTCCGAAGCAGTGGTACGGTAATCATTTTCGTGATGAACTTGAATTTTGGTTTCATAGATGTTACCACGTTTTATGTTTGACACAAAAAAGTTGTTTTCACCGATCAATCCTACTAAAAGCTTAATAAGTTCGTTGGTGTTTTTCTCCCTCAAATAAATTGGGGGAGGCTTAAAAGCCTTCCTCTCGGGTAAAGGAGCATCGTTTTCCTCCTGCAGGATGGCAAAACGGTTTTGCGATGACGTTGGCTTTTCGTCATCTTTCAAAATTTTTGCTTGGTTGGTAATCTCTGCCGATTTGGGGCTTCTTCCCCTTTTAAGAACTGTTATAAAACGACCCATTCCTACCGGGATCTTTGGAGCTTGTGAAGAAAAATGACTGTGACCGTCTTTGGCAGCTGGTGGTACAACTTCAGAACTTGATAAGGATGAGCGCGATGGGGATGGCACCTCGCTATTTTTTTTATAATTTTAAAAAATAGATTGGGCTAAGTTTGTCCCTTGTTCAGTACACTTATTTAAATTAGGAGCACTTGCACTTAAATTGTTTGTAATTGTTTTTGGTTTTGCACTTAAATAATTTCTTTTATATTCAGGGTCTCTTATGTTTTCATTGCTAACGCTTGCGGAGCTTAACACAATGTAAGCATTTCGACTGTTAGGCCCACTGTCACGACGATTACTTCAGTCATTAACCGTTTGTTTTTTTGTTTAGTTTCTTTTTATTGTCTCTTCTCACTTATGTAGTATGTATGTACACCTAATAAAATTTTTTTTTTGTTTTTACTTATTACAAATATTTTTGTTTTAATAATACTCGTAGTACACGTCCGTACACTACGAGCTTAAGAACAACTGTGTGATTTGAGATACACATATAAACATTTTCATGCTATTAGAGGTTCCACACCCATAATTCACTTTCTGCCTATACACAGCTCAGTTATGCATATTAGCATAATAAATACCCATATAAAATTTGGAGGTTTCAGCTGTTACATTTATTGACATATGTATATGTAAAAGATTTTTTCTTGTAAATGAGGTGCCACGCCTATTATTATCTTTACGCCCAAACTCAGCTTAATTGTAAACATCAACATTGTTAACACCTACACAAAATCAGGAGACTTTAACCCAATACACAGCTGAACTATGCATATTATCATAATAAACATTTTAACAAAGTTTTGAGAGTTCAACTGTTACAGTTATTGAGATATATAAAAAAAACTATTTTCGTTGTATTGGAGATGCGACGCCCATTTATTTTTACCCGCCCATACAGAGCACATTTATGCATATTAGCACTATAATTATCCGTACAAAGTTTGGAGACTTCAGCTATTACAGTTATTGAAGAGAGATAAACCCAAAACAATTTTCGTTGTATAGGACGGGCCACGCCCATTTTTTTCCCCGCCCATACAAAGCTCAATTATGCATATTAGCACTATAAACATCCGACCGAAGTTTGAAGACATCAGTTATTACAGTTATTGAGATATATACACAAAACAATTTTCGTTGTATGGGAGGCGCCACACCCATTTATTTCTTCCCACCCATACAAAGCTCAATTTTGCATATTAGCACTATAAACATTAGACCGAAGTTTGAAGACTTCAGTTATTACAGTTATTGAGATATATACACAAAACAATTTTCGTTGTATGGGTGGTGCCACACCCATTTATTTCTTCCCACCCATAGAAAGTTCAATTATGCATATTAGCACTATAAACATCCGACCGAAGTTTGAAGACTTCAGTTATTACAGTTATTGAGAAATATACACAAAATAATTTTCGTTGTATGAGAGGTGCCACACCCATTTATTTCTTTCCGCCCATACAAAGTTTAATCATGCATATTAGCACTATAAACATCCGTACGAAGTTTAGAGACTTCAGCTATTACAGTTATTGACAAAACAATTTTCGTTGTATGGGAGGGGCCACGCCTATTTATTTTTTCCCGCCCATACAAAACTTAGTTATGCATATTAGCACTATAAACATCCGTACAAAGTTTGGAGACTTAACCTATTACAGGTATTAAGATATATCAAAAAAACTATTTTCGTTATATCGGAGGGGCCACGTCCATTTATTTCTTTCCACTTATCCCTCTGTAGCTGACGTCGTAGTCTGACAGACACCGCAAAAACAAAATTCTTATGCAGCTTTGTACAAGTCGAATATAGGAACTCTATACGCTCGTTACCATTTCTATTTTTGTTTCTGCGTTGCTCAGTGTAAAAAAATTGTATGTGGTCAACGCGCCTGTGCAGCTGCACGCAAAAGTGTCTGTAATACCCACACGTCGAGCAGACCATCAAGTCAGTTTTTTTGTGAAATTGCATATTATCTGCAAGACCTCACATCAGTAACATCGTAAAATTGCTAGTATCTTTCAGACCACACATCAGTAATATCGTAAAATTACTATAGTGTCTTTCAGACCTCACGACAGAAAAATCAATGTATATCGTTATTATAACGTATATTGTTTATATATTTTTATGAACTTCAGCCGGAACGTTTAAAAGTAGCGAGCAGCATATAATTGAGTGTCTCGAGGAAATTGAAAAAGATGATTTTAGTGGCGATGTGCCATAAATGATCCAAATTTTGAATCAGAATAACTTATATATGACTATCATTCCTCTGCCTCCAAAAATTCTATCTTAGGCAGCTAGAAAGCTATTTCCGCCTAAAATCAAAAGGAGAACAAAATACAACTGTTGTTACTGCTTAAAGCCTATTTGCTTGCATTATTCTAGTCCTGTATGTGAAAACTTCGAAGAAAAAATTTAGTTTTTTGATACTAAATAAAAAATTATCTCACCGTACGATTTGGTTTAAAATCAAAACATAATATATATAATATGTCAGTTGCAGAGGGTTATATATACAAAGCTGAATTATGCATATTAACACTATAAACATCCGTACCAACTTTGGAGACTTCAGCTATTATATGAGAGGTGCCACGCCCATTTATTTTTTTCCGCCCATACACAACTTAATTATGCACATCAATAAATAATTTACCTGTACGAAATTTGGAGATTTTAGCTATAATAGGTATTGAGGTATGTGAAAAAAATTGTTCAATTTGTATGGAAGGTGCCACGCCCAGTTGGAATTTCCAAGAAAAAAAATTAGCCAGGCCTTCGTGCCATACTTTATCGAAAGCTTAAGGACATCTATAAAAAGTGCAGAGCAGTACTTTCCTCAAAGGTTTTTCTTATAACCTGCACCAGTCTGTGAGTTTGTTCGATTGTACTATGTTGACTTCTAAAGCCAAATTGGTGATTTGGAATGCAGTTGTTTCCATTCATGATCTGAGTTAGCTTTTTTTTAAAGAGCTTTTCGAACAATTTTATATATGTTTTTTATATTTAAACCAATCTACTTTCTTAGTTAAGAAAAAAATCACTAGTTGCTATTTAATGAGGACTGCCAATAGTGATTATTGTTGGTGAGTGGTCAGAAGATAAATCCAAGGAGGCTCGGGCCTCAATAAGCTCCGCCTAAATCTATTACGTCTGGTATTTTATTGAGGTCTGTTGGCGAATAGGTTGGTTGTCCAGTTAAAATAACGAAAAAGTCCCATTTCAGACACGGAACCATACAAATCACGACCTTTCGAACTAATTAGGCGGGAGCCCCAGTACGTGTGCATAGCGTTATAGTCTCCAGCAGCTATAAAGCGGGGACCTAAAGATTTGTAAAAACTGTTGTACTGATCATTCGTTATGGAGAATAACTAACATAATTATAATAATAATATTATAAACTCATGTTATACCCTAAATCGAAATTTATTTTATATTGAGTTCCAGTAGACGTATGCAAGAGAAGGTGATTTTCGGTAGCGTAACTTACATTGGACCTGTGGTAAATAACGGAACGATCATTTTAGAAATCGGCACGAGAGTTGGTGGGTTAAGTTTTTATACAGAAGCAAATGTTCAGGCGATAGAATAATACTTGTGGCATTTACAGCTCCAAATGCTTATTCATAAAGTATATTTGTATGAAGAATAAAAAAATCATTTAATAAATGACAACTTTAACAATGAATTACGTTTGAAGTAACTATTTTTAGTTTTTAATAAACCAGCAACTAACGTGCTACTTCGTAAACGCGAAGAAGTACTATTAAAAAAGTTAAGTTTCCAAAGTTTCTAATTCCCTTTTTTTTAATTAATGTATTTCGAAAGTTATATTTGTCTAACTGTATGACTTTACCTCAAATCTGGGGCCAAATCACCGCATTCGAATCGAAATTAAAAAACTCTTCTTAGAATTCCTATGTATATTTAAAGCATTGACAACTCGGTCGATTTTGATTCGAATCGAATGCAACGATTCAGCCCCTGGTTTATTGTTTAGTCATAAACAAATGGTGCATATTATCTTCTCATTGATTCTCCAACTTTATTCAGGTCCATAATAACAAAAAAAAAATGTACAAAATAAAAGAAAAACTACTTTTTGACCACTTAGTGGCCTCCGTCAGCGTTTAAAAATTTCTATACTCATGCCGCAAAAAATGCAATAAAATATAAAATGCTAAAAACTACTTTTTGTCCACGTAGCCGACTTCCGACTTTTGTTTGAGTCAATAGTCCTTAATTTTATATTTCTACACCGTTTCGAATTGTATTTCAGAACTTTCTAATTGTATTTCAGAAATTTCTAATTCAATTTCAGAAATTTCAAATTCAATATCAGAAATTTCTAATTCAATTTAAAAAAATTCTAATTTAATTTTTATATGCAACAGTTTATAATAAAAAATTTAATAATTCGCACTTTTGACGCTTAAGCTATTTGGCAGCCACTTTTTTAGAAATTTTTATTTCCACTCCTTTTTATAAAGATGTAAAAAATCAGTATTTAATGAACAGTTGAACAATTGTGAGAGAAAGTTTTGCAAAATTCGATAAAGTTTCAACAAAATTAAATACACATTTTCTGGGTATTTTATATATATATTTAAAAAACAAACAAAAATAATTTTATTTTTAAAAGTATGCAAAGAATATTTAACAAACAAGAAATGGAGTAACAAATAAAATTAAAACAAGTAAAAAAACACATTTTGGCATAGTATATTGGCCGAAAGGAATGTCTTCTAGATTAGCCGCTAAAACATGGAATGAGCTGGAGTGTTGTACAGCTCGAGTACAATCGCTTTGCGTTATTTCCGATAATACATCATCTATAACATTCTGTAAATATTGCAGGCGTTGCTCTACGACACCAGGTGGATTTACAGCAGGGATCGAAAGTCTCGATTTAGTTGTGGGCAATACGATCCTAATCGAACTAAATGAACAGGCGTACCTTCAAATATTTTTTGTAGCCTATTGCGAGCAGGGTCATTATCGCATACAATTACAAGGTCGTGCAAAGAATTTCCAAGTTCGACCCATTTCTCAAAGACAGATGCAACCCACTTCAACGTTGCGCTTAAATTAAACGATCCACGTTTTTTATCAAGTTTAACGACACCATTTGCTGATATGGCGCCAATTACATGGACGTTTGGGCCGAGACACGCTGGTAGTATTTGAACAGCTCTTGATCCAATTCTTGATCTTCCCTGGGCTTTTCGTGTTTAGAGATTAAAATTAGTCTCATTGATACACAATTTGTTTGCCCTCCCTTATAAAATCGATTACGGTATTTACATAAAAAGATCGTTTTTGCTTGTTTTCAGGAGAATTCATCGTGAGGGGCTGACGGTGTAGCATTTTTTACTGTTAACAGCTTCATGTCCAAAAAATTTGATATAGTTTGAAGGCAAATTTTTTTTGTTAAAATTTGTCAAAATCTTTTGTTTTATTTCCTTCAATTGTATTAAAGGATTTTCCTTAACCCATCCCAAAATGCACTTGCCTTCTTCATCGTTTAATATTCTTGGTTTTAGGCCCCCTTTTTTTGCTGCCAATCTACAAATATTTCAGCCTTTAGGTATTTTCACCATTGATTAAAAAATTTAAAATTGTATAAAATATAGTGTTTTTTAAACAAATATCTTGCAAGTATGTAATAGTATCAATGACTGGCAAACTAGCAGACATCCTACAAAAAGGCAGGGTGCTTTTATTTTCGTGACAAACTAAATTATGTCCGATATGACCGCAATATAGTCTTATTTATATATAAATAAAATGTTTATTAATAAGCTTTCTAAATAACAAAAATAGTTGTTATTTATGTACATAACCTACCAAAATGTAGGGATAAAAAAAATATTTCTGTTTCATTTAGAAAGTTCTGAAGTACAAATGGAAATTTTTGAAATACAATTATAAATTTCTGACATACAAATAGAAAATTCTGAAATACAAATAGAAACTTTTGAAACCTTTGAAGGCAAATTTTTTTTGTTAAAATTTGTCAAAATTTTTTTTTTTTTTTTTCCTTGAATTGTATTAAAGGATTTTCCTTAACCCATCCCAAAATGCACTTGCCTTCTTCATCGTTTAATATTCTTGGTTTTAGGCCCCCTTTTTTTGCTGCCAATCTACAAATATTTCAGCCTTTAGGTATTTTCACCATTGATTAAAAAATTTAAAATTGTATAAAATATAGTGTTTTTTAAACAAATATCTTGCAAGTATGTAATAGTATCAATGACTGGCAAACTAGCAGACATCCTACAAAAAGGCAGGGTGCTTTTATTTTCGTGACAAACTAAATTATGTCCGATATGACCGCAATACAGTATTATTTATATATAAATAAAATGTTTATTAATAAGCTTTCTAAATAACAAAAATAGTTGTTATTTATGTACATAACCTACCAAAATGTAGGGATAAAAAAAATATTTCTGTTTCATTTAGAAAGTTCTGAAGTACAAATGGAAATTTTTGAAATACAATTATAAATTTCTGACATACAAATAGAAAATTCTGAAATACAAATAGAAACTTCTGAAATTAAAATAGAATTTTCTGAAATACAATTAGAAAATTCTGAAACACAAATAGAAAATTCTGAAATACAAATAGAAAATTCTGAAATTGAAATAGAATTTTCTGAAATTGAAATAGAAATTTCTGAAATTGATATAGAATTTTCTGAAATACAATCAGAAAATTCTGAAATACAAATGAAAATTTTTAAAAAACGATTAGAAAATTCTGAAATACAAATGGAAAATTCTGAGGTACAAATGGAAATTTCTGAAACACAAATGGAAAATTTTAAAATAAAATTAGAAAATTCTGAAATACAAACAGAAAGTTCTGAAATACAAATAGAAATTTCTGAAATTGAAATAGAATTTTCTGAAATTGAAATAGAAATTTCTGAAATTGAATTAGAAATTCCTGAATTTGAAATTTCTGAAATTGAATTAGAAATTTCTGAAATACAATTAGAAAGTTCTGAAATACAATTGGAAATGCTGTAGATTCATGACTTCAAAGAAGGCAAAAAAGTATCAAATATATTTTTAAAGCTGTCGAGTGCAATTTGTATTATTTTTCTATATTAATTTAGTTTGGAAGTTATAAAAAGTACCCAAAATTTGCACAAGGCCAATTCCATTGTAACGGGTGTATCCATTTTATTCACATTTTTTAAAACTCAACATTTTAACTTTGCAACTTAAAAAAAAGCTAAATTTTCCATGTTTTTACGTTTTATTATACTTAGGTTAGCATAACGACTAAAATTTAAATGTTGAAGACTTTTGACTTTAGAATTGTATTGTGCACTCGTAAAATATTTTTTGAAAGGGGTTTATTTATTATAATTTACTTGCTGTTCGAAAGTATTTTTGATCGTATTTGAAACTTCGTTTCATCAAAAAAATTTTTTTAAAGAAATATCCTTTAGAAAATGTGACTGGTGTGAGTAAAATGTTAAAAAAGAAGAACAGATTATTAAGTATGTGATCGTTTTAAACTGTCCGAACTAATAAAAAATTTGTAGCAGCTTATTTATATTTCGATCGTTTTTTTCTTCTTTTTGATGGTTATATAATGGTTTTGTTAAATTGCTTGAGTGCATTTTTAAATAATCACCCTTATTCTACTTTTCGACTCGAATCAAAAATTTTCTCCGTCGGCCTTCTTCACTGGAATAGTTTGGTCACAAATAAATTTTTCTTAGTATATTTTAAGTTTTTCGGCTTTTTGTACTAAAATCTAGTGCTTCTCTATATTAAAATTGGAAAAATTTTTTTTTTATTTCCATTTGGATCTATGCGTATTAGTATGCGGAATCGTAATCGAATTGCAGAATAACCCCCTTAGTTAAAGGGTTAAGAATCTGCCACCGTGGAGACAGAGTCGGGTCAGCACAGCTGAGAAAAGGTGAGCCCAACACCACCACTTTTAGCCGGCTAACATGAAACTGCCCATATGTTTCTTTTTTTATTGGTTTAGAAATTATAAAAAGTCTAAAACTTTCATTTTACAATTTTGTACCCTTTAGGGTTTAACCTTTCAACTAATAATGTTTCTATCTTACTTAGAAGAATTATTAATTATGATTCGAAACATCCTAAGAGAGTTATTATTAATACAGCACGGAATTTATTTGAGAAAGTTTCGAAGATTAGCAATATGGAATTTCATAGGAAGAATATGGAGAAGGTTAAAAATATTTTGATTGACAATGATTTTCCAATTGCACTAGTTTGTAGATTGATAAGACAATATAGGAACCGGACTAATTTGAACAGGGAAACGCCAACTGACCCTAAGGTCTATAAATCACTTACTTATGTTCCTCTTTTATCTGAAAGATTAGAAAACTCGACAATTTATGATAATAGGAAATACAAAATGGCACATAAAACATTTAACACGTTAGATAAATATTTTAGCAAGACAAAGGGTAAAATAGATAAATTTGAAATGTCCAATTTAGTATACATATAAGATACCATGTAAGGGTAGTGAAAATGGCAATTGTAATAAGGTATATGTAGGTACAACAAAAAATAAACTAAAAACCAGAATTGCTGGACACAAATCAGATCAGAAATATAGAGACAGTACCACAACACAAAAAACGGCATTATCATTACATTGCACTAATTCAGATCATTATCCAGATTTCAAAAACACTTCAATTTTGAATATAGAGAACAACTATAAACGAAGGTATATGTTAGAAATGTTACAAATTATAAAACTTCCATCTACACAACGAATTAATTATAAAACAGACACAGCTAATGTAGCCCAAAATTATAGACTTTTAGTAAATAAGATCTGAATATTAGTTTAATTAATTTCCTCACAATTATTGTAATGTTTTTATACTATGTATGTTTTCAATTTTTTGTTAGTTAGATAATTTGTTTAATGTATGTACTAGTATGTCAAAATATTTCTGTTTCTGTTTCCTTTGAAATTGTTGTTAATAATATTTATAATAATTTTTTGAATTGTTTATTAAAAATAAAAAAAATTTTCCTGACGAAGCCTCCCATTGTGGTGGCGAAATATCGAAAAAACAAAAAAACAAAAGATCTTGAGCTTAAATAAATAGGACAAAGGCAAAAAGGAAAAAATATATTTTTTTCCATCTTTCACGCCCTAAGATTTAGTCTGTCATTAACGTTGTTGCTTTATTTACAAATATATGTATATAGATATGGTGTAGTATAATTAATTATTCAGCAAAAATTCATCAGTGATTAGGCATTACAAATTTCTTACTCTTCAACTACTATTACATACCTTCTGTATTACTTAGCAGTTGCTAAATAATGAGTTATTTCTTATCTAAAATTTAGGCAGATTGTTTCAGTTTGACAATTTCTCAACTTGTTCTAGCTTAATATATTAAGCCAGTTTTAACCACAACATCGAAGAAAAAACTTTAAGTGCAACAATGAGTAACAGGAAAAAGATATATTAATGCGAAAAAAAAGTAATAGCTTTTGTAAGTCCCTCTTTGTTAGTGAGCATGGTAAGTACTTATTTAACGCCCTCTTTGTAAGCGAGCATTGTAAGTACATGCCTCTAATGTCATCGCCATGTTAAAATGATGGGTTAAAATGCTATTGAGTATGTTTTTTGGATTTTAGCTCATTACAAAGCAATGTAAGTTTTTGCTGGGATATTTTGTTTCAGAATATTTTTTACAAATAACTTAAACCGTAAATATAAGTTTTAATATTTTTAGTAACCAAAGATCTTCACTTAAATATCTCTGAAAAAAATTAACTGGCAGACCATTAGAAAAGGATGTTTTATGGCGAGGTAGATTAGAAATAGCTTTTTTACAAAATAATGGCAAAAGTGGCATATGCCAGTATAAAAATACCAGACTTTTTATTTATAATTTGTCGTTTTCATATGTGATCCAGACATACTTATTTTACCTAATTTTTTGTATTAACTCTTTCAGGTTACTTATCATCGAAATATACATTGTCGGACAGTAACTCTAGATGGGGATGTTGTAGATCCAGATGGCACATTAAGTGGGGGTTCTAAGCCGAAAGGTGGAAACATTCTTCAAGAGCTAGCTGAAATTAAGCGTTTGGAGAAAGAAATAGCAAATTATGTAAAATCTATAGCTAATATTGATCAAATGTTAGACAGCTTAAAAATTAAGGCCAAAACATACGGAAAATTAAAAGAAACGCTTGAATTACGCCAACATGAGTTAAATTCATGTAAGCAACGTTTAGGCCAGACAATCTATCATCAGCAACAAGAAGAAATTTTATCTCTTAGGGAACGCATAAAATCGTTAGAAGACAAACTTCTAAAAGCTAATGAAACTCAAAATGCGTCTGGTGCTAAAGCTAAAGAAATTGAATCTAAATTATCCGATGCCAAAGGCTTTAGGGAACGTGAATTGAAAGCTGCAACTGAAGCAATGAAGCAAGCAAAACTTAAATTCGAAAAATCGAGCAACAATTGGAAAAAACACGAACAAGAATACGAGACTTTGCAATTAGAGATCGATACTCTAACTAAAGATGTTACTAATTCAAAAGCAATGCAATCAACGCTAGAAGAACAAATTGCAGAAAAGAAAATAAATTTAGCTGAATTACGCTCGAAAAACATATCTGCTGGAGACCAAGTTACCAACATTAAAAAACGAATTAAAGAGCAAAAGGAAAAGATTTCATCTCAAAATAAAGAACTTAAAAATTTGTTGGTTAAAACTGAAAAGCTAAAAACGCGCAATGAAGACCTTAACCTGGAAATAAAAAAAAAAGATAATGAGGTAAACAAAGTTGGTTCTGAAAACAGGGAGTTATTAAAAAGGCTGGAAAATTTAGAAAATAAATATCCCTGGATAATAGAAGAGAAAGAATTTTTTGGAATTAAAAACACTCGTTATGATTACACCAAAGAAAATCCTGGTGAAGCTGGAGAAAAGTTAAATTCCATGATACAGCAAAAAGAAAAGATGGAACGTAACATAAATCTTAAGGCCATGGTTTTGCTGGAACGTGAGGAGGAACAGTATCATGAAACCCTAAGAAGAAAAAAAATTGTTGAGCAGGATAAAGAAAAGATAGAACATATAATATGCAAAATGGATGAGAAAAAGCGTGAAAAAGTGGAAAAAGCTTGGAAAGTTGTTGACGCTAACTTTAGTAGTATATTTAGTTCTTTGTTGCAAGGAGCTCAAGCGTGTCTAAATCCTGTTAATTTAAATAATCAGCTGGCAGGTCTTGAAATCAAAGTAGGTTTTAATGGAGTTTGGAAAGAGTCTTTAGGTGAGTTGTCCGGTGGACAGCGTTCTCTGGTAGCATTGTCATTAGTATTAGCGATGCTTAAATTTTCACCTGCTCCCCTTTATATACTTGATGAAGTAGATGCAGCTTTGGATATGTCTCATACACAGAATATTGGCAATATGCTTAAAGCCCATTTTACGTCGTCGCAATTCATAATAGTTTCTCTCAAGGATGGTATGTTTAACAATGCAAATGTTTTATTTCGTACTAAATTCGAGGAAGGCGTATCGGCTGTAACCCGTACTGCAAATCCAAAATTATCAAATCGCAAATAACTAGAAGTATTATTGACAAAATAATTATTACAAAAAATTAAACATTGTTGTAAACCATAAAAGTTGTAATGAGCAGGACAAGTTAAAAATTGCAATAAATTTTTTAAAAAAGGTATGCAAAAGTGCACCATAAAACTTTGAAAATTGCCAAAAAAAAAAAAAAGGATAAAATTAACATGCAAGATAACCTAAAAAATCGTGGAAAAAGTAAAACCAAATAAAATACATTTGAGTACAGTTTCTTTTATTCAGTTTTGATTGAACACTTATTAGTACGATCATGTGGTTTTAAAGATTTTTAAAACGAAACGATTTTTTTTTACAAAAAACAGTTACACTTTATTGCTAACACATTCAAATTTTTTTGGTTACATAGTAGATATTTTAAAAACCAAAATTCAATTTTTTTTTCAATTATTGCCTTAAAGAAGTAACTAAATAGTCTCATTAAGTAAGTATTATAGTAGTGGAACATTTTTTCCCGAACTGGGACCCCTTTAAAAAAAAAATGTTGTCATTATCGATGATAAGTATCCTTTTGTATCGAATAATTGTCATTTTGAATAGAAATTGCTTGAAGAGTGCGTATGTGTACTTAACATACCGCACGATGCACGAGTTTAGCATACTTTCATTAAAAAGTACTTACTAAAAAAAAATACCAAACTACTTTTTTTCCAACCAATACTACCAGAGTACGTTATTTTTTAACCAAATTTAAAAGTATGTTATTTTAATTCACTTTGTTCCTAATGACACTAAAAGAAAAATTACATCAAATACCATATGTACATACATACATATATATTTCTAGAACCGATAAATTTCGTGGTGCCAAAAATTTAAAAGTGTATTTTGATACAAAAATACCCATAGAATCGATATAGGGTGATCACTTTTGAAAAGTTATTTCATTCCTAGAACCGATAAATTTCGTGGTGCCAAAAATTGAAAAGTGTATTTTGATGCAATAACTTCCATAGAACTGATATATGGGGCTGTCGCTTTCGAAAAATTAGCCGATTACAGGGTATACCCTAGCATACTGTTACATAGCTAAAATACTATATACATATATAGTATTTCCTTCCTCGAACCGATAAATTTCGTGGTGCCAAAAATTGAAAAGTGTATTTTGATACAATAATACCCATATAATCGATATATAGGGTTGTCAATATCGAAAAATTTGCCGTTTACAGGGTATACCCTAGCATACTGTTAAATATATATATATATATATAGGTTAGGTTAGGTTACGAAGGGTAGTAGCGAGTTCGCCACCTCCACTCGGAGGCCCTTAGGCCCATTGTGAATCCCTTCAGAAGAGTTGAGAAGAAAAGAAAAACAGTAAGTCCAAAGATTCATAGATAAGAGAAAAGGATAAAGAAGCAAGAGTACCGTCCGCAAGATGTCTAAGAAAGTCAGTAGTCCTAGGCTCTGAATCACCTAGCTGCCCAGCCACCCAACCTCCTTAATGAAGCCTATGATGCTCCCCAGCCCATTGCCAGGAACCTCACCAAGTCCATCTAAGAATCGTCCTCCAAACCACCTCTGTCGGCGAATCTGCAGACCAGGGCAGTGGCAGAGAAGATGTTCCACCGTCTCCAACTCCTCCTCGTCCCCGCATACCCTGCAGAAATCTGGAGAGTTCCTGTCCCATTTACTCGTCCTGTATCTCACATCGCAGTGCCCTGTGAGAGTCCCAATAATGCGCCTCAGAAACCCCCTGCTCTCCTTGAGCAGCAGGTCAGTGCCCATCCTGTCCAGCCTGGGCCATAAAAGCCTGGAGATCCTCCAATCGGCCCTGTCCCTCCAGGTTTGGCCCACCCTGTCCGTTATCCACGTCCCTATCAGTTCATAACAGAAACTCAGTGGTGGCCTCACCGGCTCACAACCAAGTTCAATATTCCGGGCCGATCCCCTCCTCGCCAACTCATCGGCAATCTCGTTCCCGGAAATGCCAAAATGACCCGGAACCCAGCAGAGCCTGACCCTGCCTGTACCCATAATCGCTCTAAGAGCACGTCTGCAGTCGCCCACGAGTCTAGACCTGACAGAATGTCCCTCTAGAGCCTTAGGCGCGCCCTGACTATCAACGTATATTGTTACGTCACCACTCCCACTCGAATTAATGTTTTGTAGTTGGAAGAGAATAAAAAATATAATTTTTTGGACTGCTGAGTCTTTTTCTTTATTTATGAATTCTCTTAACTTAATTTGAATTAAAAATACTTCGACGTCTATGCGTCTTAAATATACATATATTTTAACTCTATTTGAATTAAAAATGCTGCGACGTCTATGCGTCTTGAATATCTATTTTTAATTGTTTTAGTGATGTCTTAGTTAGTTGTTTAAATACTAGAAATTATTGATAGTTGGTGAATTCACAAGGTCTTGTGAAATCATATATTGTAAAATAATACAACCAAAAAATATGACCGTTGTGAACAACTCTTCGTATATTTGTAGGTGTCGTATTTAAAATCTAAATCAGCTGATACGACCAAACGATAGAAAAACAAACACATATTTATGTACATAAATCTGGTGCTGCTCTTGGCTTAACTTAATAATTTGTAGAGATTAGACCCATGAAAACACAAAATAGTCTATATCTAACCTGGTTAGAATCTCTAAAATCCATTAAAATAAGCAAAGTTTTAGTAAAAAATCACAAGAATTTTGTTATTTTTTACGTAAACAAAAAACAGCTGATGTGTCAGAGAGCAGTGCCGGCTATTTTTGCCGGCGGAGGCGGCTTAAGGAATCTTCTTTGGCGGTTTTGCCTAAGTTTTTAGTATAGACGTTTTTAACGGATGCGAGTGCTAGCGGCTCTAAAAATAAATTAAAAAACTCAACGTTTCGTTTTAGGCGCTTGGCGCATGACTTTGTATATAATATGACATCACAAAAAACATATCAAACAAAGTTGTATTGTTTCACAACAAGTTTCGTATGAAAAGCAACAACAAAATTTTTATGCTATTGTGAAATTATATGACAATAATACAATATGCTATCGTATCGTACCTTGTGAATTCGCCAAGTGTTTCTTTGTTTATACAAAGAATGAACCTTTTTTATCTATTGGTGGTTTACAACTTTTATGTAGATTAGTATTATCTTAATTTAATGTGTTTTTCTTAATTTTAATTGTTTACAATTTATATCTTAACATAATTCTTATCTCTATGTTTTTGTATTTATTTGTTCACAAAGGTTCTTATCATAAATGTCTTATTTATAGGTAGAGATGTTTCATGCAGAAACATGTTTGAGTCCTTATCAATGTAATTGTTATTTTCCTTACCTACATACATTATGTTTCTACTTATACATATTTATAGTTTAAACAAAGAGGGTTGTTTTGTGTGTGTGTGCGAGTGACGTTAACTCTCCCCCTGCTTAAACAAGAGCGTCCCGATCTATTATTAATTTGTCTACCTGTTGTTGATAATAAATTCTAAAGAGTTCTTCTGTTCGTCTTTGTTTATATTGTAGTATGTATTTATAAATTTTCAGTCCGATAATGACTAAGCTAATTATTGTCATGATAGATACGAATGTATAAAAAACTGATCTTATAGGATGTTGTTCATATGGTATTATTAATTGTTTCAATGAGTCTATATTATTAAATGCATTATGGCGGTGTGATTTTAGAATTTTTGCTATTTCGAAGTCTTCATCATGTTTAGTATTAATTGCTTCAATTATACGGTCGTGGATATTCCTGTATATTTTATTGTCTATTGTGACCTGATCTGTATATGTAACTAAGGTTGTACCAGTAGTGGTAATATTGTTAACTGCGTGGTTTCCATCTAATAGTATGAAACCTTCGTCAATTTCCAATAGGTCATCATTATATTCTTGTATGACAGTGCACTTACTGTTCCTGTTGTTGAGAAGAGGTAATATACACGAGTCTGTTTCATTGTTTACTCTACAGATATTTCTTCCCAAAAAATTCTTGCAAAGTTTTACTCTGATGTATTTCCTATCGCATTCGGAAATATGTTCATCTGTTTGGACTTTTCCATGTTTAAAGCTTATAGGCGTAACCTTAAATAATTTACATTGTTCTTTTAGAATGGGATATTTGTAAATGGCTATAAATAAGTCTCCTGTTCCAGCTATGTGTATGTCTGCATATTCTAGTACGTTTATTATTGGCACTGATATTAGTTCGTGTTGTATTATTTCCTGTATGTCTGCCAGGCTTAAGGATTCGGTTAGATATGCATTATTTTTTGCGGCGTTAATTGTTCTAACTAGTAACAAAAGTTGATCATGTACTTGTTCGATGATAAGGTGATTCTCTAATGTATGGCCACTTAAAGTATCAATTATTTTTTCGAATCTTGAGTTGATTATATGCTGTTTTTCGTTGTTGTTTATTAATGTGTTTATAGCTGTCTCCATTTTAATGAAGTCATCGTGGTCTGGATTTCCTGTTATGAATTTTAAAGCTGATCCTAAAAAATTTAAAGATCTTGTGTGTCTTTTATGTGAATTAAGCTGATCTGCTATCATTTCAATTTTCTTCATCCAGATCATTTCTTGGGCAGTAAAATTTTGTTTTCCCATAACAATTTGCCTGTATGGTGTGATTATTTTTGTCAGATTAGTCACGTGGAAGAGGAATGAATATTCGTCGTATATCAGAACATCATCAGTTCTGGTTAGAATGTATTTTTGTCCATTTAAGTTTTTAATTTCTGTGTCTCCCTTGATTTTTGATGTGACCACTGCGAGTAATATCAGGTATACGATCATTATGATTAATGGTATAATTTTTAATGTTGTCCTTATGTACAATTTTCCCCCTTGTAGTTAAGACAGTGTCCTCACGGTCTTCTTTCACAATGTATTTAATATATCTGGCGTCTTTCTTTTTCCTTACTCCTTTTATTTTAACTAATATTTGTTCATTTGGTGAAAATGTTCGGTGTTTTGTACCTTGATTCAATCTTTCAAGAGTTTTTTCGGATGCACTTTTTAATTTCTCACATATGTCTTTTTTATTATAATTAATCTTGTTAAACAAAATGTCAACTGGTTTTTGTCCTGTAACTGTGTGTATGGTGTTATTTAATTCTCTTATTGTTTTATATATTTCTTCGGTTATTGTTGTTTCATTTTGTATTTTAAATATTCTAGCTAACTCGGAGATTGTGCTGTGAGCGCGTTCGACTTGTCCGTTAGAAGTTGATCTGTAGACTGGAGTTTCTATTTTTTTTATTGCATATTTTTCACACATCATTTTTACTGCTGGCGTATTTAAACAGTTTTCGTTATCTGTCATTAATCGTGTGCAGGTCGGATAATTATTTGTGATAACTTCTTCTATTTTCTCAGACATACGTTCTCTTGAATCTATTTCTCTGAGGGTAATATATTTTGAGAATTTATCGATGGCGACTAAAAATGTTTTTTTATCATTAAAGTAAATGTCCATATGTATGTATTTTCCTGGTTCTGTTGGTATGTCAGATTCTCCTACTGGTTCTCTTGTGGGGTTCCTTTCATATTTACCGTATAGGCAAGGTGTACACCTTTTGTTAAATGCCTTACATTGTTGTTTTATTTCAGGCCAGTAATGCTTTTCAAGTATCTCTTGAACGTTATTCTTGTAACCTCTATGTGCTCTATTATGTATTTCCTTTACTATTTCAGTTTGTTTTTCTTCACGAACGTCGATTAATTTTGTTGGTGTATACACAAAGTTTGCAGTATTGAAAGTGTTTTTTATAATAGGGCTGAGTGTATAGATATTTTCTCTCGTGGTGTGTATAGCAGTTTTTTTGTTTGGATGTAATATCTTTTTCAGTTCTGTGATCAGATTTTGTTCATTTGTAAAGTTGATTGTGTGCCTTATTCTATTTGAAAATATTGTACGGGTTCGTGTTTCGTTGATTCTTTTATTTGGGACGAGTTCAATTTGGACGGCATATGAATTGAAAGGTTGTTTTACCTGTTTAATGATTTCTCTATAAGAGCTTTCGGCTGAGTGAGCTGTATCAATTGATGATGTATTTATACATTGTCTTGACAGAGCGTCAGCTACTACATTTTGGTGCCCTGGTTTGTATACCAGTTTTGCTCCAAAGTCTTCAATAATAGCTTTCCAACGTTTTAGTTTTGGGTTGGGGTTTTTTTCAGAAATGGCGTGTGTTAGGGATTGGTGGTCGGTATAAATGGTAAGGTCTGTTGTTCCATAGACATAATTCCTTAGTTTTTGTAATGCCCAAATGATGGCTAATAATTCTTTTTCGTTGGTGGAGTAATTTTCCTCCGTTTTACTAAGTGTTCTACTAAGAAAAAATATTGGCTTTTTCATTTGGCTAAGCACTGCTCCAATAGCTATGTTAGATGCATCTGTGGTCAGCTCGAATGGTTTGTCGTAATTTGGTTGGAAAAGTTCAACCTGGTCTTTTAAACACTGTTTTAATTTGTTAAATGCCTGTATAGCGGCGTTGTCTAGTTTAATTTTTGTTTTTGCACTTTTGCCTTTACCTATTTGTCCGTTGTCTCCTCGTAAATGAATTGTTAAGGGCTTGGCTATACCAGCATATCCTTGTACAAATTTCCTGTAATATCCTGTCATACCCAGGAATCCTCTTAATTCTTTTAGTGTTTGAGGGAGGGGGTATTTTTCGATTGCTTCTACCTTTTCCGGATTAGTGGCGATTTTATTGTGTTTAATTATGTGACCTAAATATTCAACTTCTGTTTGAAAGAATTTTGATTTTTCGTCGGATACTTTTAGTGTTGCTTTATTTAATGCATTGAAAATGATCTCTATGTGTTTCATATGTTCTTCTGGTGATGAGGAGTAGATCAAAACGTCGTCTATGTACACATATGCGAATTTTCCAATGTATTCTCTTAGGATGTCGTCGACACACCTTTGGAATATGAATGGTGCGTTTTTCAAACCGTTTACACAAAAAGCAGTTTTTTCTCTATCTTCCTCTCTTATTTTAATTTGGTGAAAACCTGACTCTAAATCTAATGTCGTAAAATATTTTGCTTTTCCTAAATTCTGTATTGTCATGTTTACGTCAGGTATGATATATCTGTCGGTAATTGTATGGGAGTTCAATTTCTGGTAATCTATCACCATTCTTTTCCTAGGTCGTCCATCTTCGTCTAAGCCTTTTTTTGGGACAGTCCATATCGGGGAATTGTAGGGGCTGTTACTTCTTTGGATGATTCCGTCCTCTATAAGTCTTCTTATTTCCTTATTTACGAAGTCATTATCCGCTATGGGATATGGGTATTGCTTCGTCCAGATGGGGTCTTCTGTTTTTGTTCTTATTGTGGCTTCAATTGTTGTCGTGAAAGGTAACGGTCCTATGCCATTGTTTTCTTTCATTAACTTGTTAATTCTTTCTTTATACATGTCATTACTTATTGTATAGTTTATTCTATTATTTTCTTTTCTTCTTTCCACTGTCAGAGTCATATTTCTTATATCTATTAAGGCATTTAATGAAATTATACCCTGTAGTCCTAATATTAAATCTGATCCTGTTATATTATCTAATTCAAAAAAATCTATATCCTCACCGAGGAATTTAATTCTTTGTTTAGTGTTTACTATTGAAGTTCCATGCATTGAAATAACCTCCATAGGTTTTGCTTTCTCGATTACATTAAACTTTAAGGATTTTTTTACGTAATTATGGGTTGCTCCGGTATCTATCAGTACATTATATGTTTTTTCATTGTCATTCATTAGTATGTGGGGCAACCCGTCTATTAGTTTAAATGCTTAACTACTAACTTATTAACAGTACCTGTTTCCACTATAGTGCTGCTGTTGTCATCTTCTCTGGTGATAATGTTGTTGTTCCTCATTTGTTTGTTGGTTTGGTAATTTCCGCTCGGCTCTCTATCTCTTTTCCATGGTTGCTGATTGAAGGGATTGAAGCGTGTTGGTTGACGATGAATCGTGTTTCCAGAACTGATGTCCATTGGTTCCGGTCGCGGTTGGTGGTTGTTATATCTTGGTGATTGATATTGTTGATTTCTTTCTATTGGTTTTGATTGAAAACTGTTGAAAGGCTGCCTCGGTCTAAACTCCGTCCTTGGTTGTAATTGATGTCTTTGCTGATGCTGATGACGTTGTTCATTGCCGAATGGTCTGTTGAATTTACCTTCATGAGCCAACCTTAAATTCTGATGACGGTTGTCATGTTCTATTGCCCTTGCTATATTGTATGCATGCTCTAGATCGTGAGGTGCATTTCCGTATAGGGTCGACTGAATGATAATGTTATTTACTCCGGCTATGAAGACTCGAACTGAATCTTCTTCTGCTTGAGATGTCATGGCTCTGGTTACAGCTTCCATATGACCCGACATTGAAATTTTTGAAATTATTAGATTTAGATGTTTATTTATTTCATCATAGAACTCCGATAAAGTTTTTCGTCCTTGACTGCAGTTCTTCATTTCGTCTTGGAGAACATATAGTGGTCGAGTATCCGCGTATGCTTTGTCAAGTCTATCACGGATGGCGTAAAAATTAAATATTGTGCCGTGGTTGGCTAGTAACTGTGCTGCGCTTCCTTGTATTTTTGTTTTTATGATCTGCAGTGCCTGGGCGTAAATTGGTTGGTTGCTGAGATTGGATATGGTCTCCATCATTCGTGTTGCGTCTTCTCTCCATATCCTGTAGTTGTTTATGTTACCATCAAAGGTAGGTAACGATTTAAAAACGTCTAGTTTCACCTGATTTTCGTTTGTGATTCTAGGTTCTATTGTAACCCTTTGATTTTCTGGGATGATTTCTACATGTTGTACTTGCCTAATTTGTTCTTCCAAATTCTGAACTTGCCTTTGATGTTCAGTTCGCATGTTCTCAATGGTGGCTTGTAGGGCTGCCATTTGTTGTACTAGTAGACTTAAATCAAAATTTTGTGCCATTGTAGATATTGGGGTTTCTTCAGTAGTTTCTTTAGTAATTTCTTCTAATTGTCTGTTTAAGTCGAATGTTGTTCCACGCTTTGATTTCTTAAAAATGTACATTTGTTTATTATAAACAGTTTCTTGTACTATCCTTCTATGAAGGTTTACTTAGTCGTTTTTAGTTTAAACTTCGTGTCCTTACTGTGATAAGGATTCAGATGGTCCGCCTCGCTGAAGAATAAGTTTAATTATTCTCCTGGCAGGATCGCCAATTAATGTTTTGTAGTTGGAAGAGAATAAAAAATATAATTTTTTGGACTACTATGAGTCTTTTCCTTTATTTATAAATTCTCTTAACTTAATTTGAATTAAAAATACTTCGACGTCTATGCGTCTTAAATATACATATATTTTAACTCTATTTGAATTAAAAATGCTGCGACGTCTATGCGTCTTGAATATCTATTTTTAATTGTTTTAGTGATGTCTAAGTTAGTTGTTTAAATACTAGAAATTATTGATAGTGTTTCTTTGTTTATACAAAGAATGAACCTTTTTTATCTATTGGTGGTTTACAACTTTTATGTAGATTAGTATTATCTTAATTTAATGTGTTTTTCTTAATTTTAATTGTTTATAATTTATATCTTAACATAATTCTTATCTCTATGTTTTTGTATTTATTTGTTCACAAAGATTCTTATCATAAATGTCTTATTTATAGGTAGAGATGTTTCATGCAGAAACATGTTTGAGTCCTTATCAATGTAATTGTTATTTTCCTTACCTACATACATTATGTTTCTACTTATACATATTTATAGTTTAAACAAAGAGGGTTGTTTTGTGTGTGTGTGCGAGTGACGTTAACTCTCGCGTTCTCCCCTATCAATTCCGCGGCCCTCATCACCGCCAGAATTTCAGCTTGGAAGATGCTGCACTCGTCCGGAAGTCTATAAGATCTTCCTTCCCCAGTGTCCATTATATAGACACCAGCCCCGGTGCCCACCTCCATCTTCGACCCGTCAGTAAAGACTGCACTCCCCTCATACAGCCTCTCTGTTCCCTTCCATGCCTCCCTATCCGGAAACACTACCTTCGGCAGGATCCCAAAGTCAAGCTCCGCTACCATGTAGTCCGTCCCACATGACTGCCCCAGGAGTCGACCATCCGCGACCCTTCCCAAAATGCCAGCATGTCCCTCCAGACATACCCCACGCATACATGACTCACTAAGTCTAAGCAAACTCCTGGCCGCCATTCCAGCAACAAAGTCCCCGATGGGAAGAAGATGCAGAATGATATCCAGCGCTGCCTGTGGTGTACTCTTCCTAGCCCCTGCAATGCCCAGTACCGCACATCTCTGGACTTTAGTCAAGAGTTTTCCTATGTCGCCCCTTTCCAGGGCTCTCCACCATACAAGGCAACCGTACGTAAGAACTGGTCTTACAACGGATGTGTAAATCCAATTTACCATGGCCGGCTCTAACCCCCAGTTCCTACCTATGGCGTTCCTACAGGCATAATAGGCATTGAGAGCCTTCCTTACCCTTTCCTCCGCGTTCGCCCTCCAAGACAACTTGCAATCCAGGACGATACCCAGAAACCTGGCCCTATCCGCTAGCTCCAGCTGAACCCCGTCAAGCCTTGGCAGCTCAAACTCTGCCACCTTGTACTTCCTGGTAAAGAGAACTAGCTCTGTCTTCACTGTGTTTACACCCAGTCCCTTGTCCCTGTCCCACGTAGACAAGTCTGATAATGCACTCTGCATTACCTCGCTCACAGTGGACAGGAATTTCCCCGTCACCAACACCACGATGTCGTCTGCATACGCCACTACTTTGATTCCCCTTGAGTCAAGCCGTCCCAATACCCCGTTGACTACCAAAATCCACAGTAGTGGCGACAGTACCCCTTGTGGCATTCCCCTAACCGCACCCCTTTTCAGGCGCTCATTTCCCCATTCAGAGTTGATTACTCTGCTACCAAGCGCAGAATAGATCCACTTAATAAGGATACCCTGAACTCCTACTTCCCTGAGTGCGTTCCCAATTGCCTCCATCGAAACATTGTTAAAGGCTCTCTCAATGTCCAAAAACGCGCCCAGTGTGTACTCCTTCCTGTACAACCCGCGCTCTATGAACCCCACCACATCATGAAGCGCACTTTCAACAGATTTACCCCTAAGGTAAGCATGCTGAGCATTACTAATGACGTGCGTATCAATCGTGTTCCTAAGATAAAGATCGATCAGCCGTTCTAGCGTCTTCAATAGAAAAGACGATAGACTGATCGGTCTAAAATCCCCAGGCTTCGAGTGGCTGGCCTTTCCAGCTTGGGTATGAAAATCACCCTCACCTCTCTCCACCTCAATGGTATGTAACCTAGTGTGATGCTAGCAGCAAACATTCCCGTCAGGTGTAGCAGTCCCTGCGTCGAAAGATTCTGTAGCATACACGGGTAGACACCGTCCAGTCCCGGTGACTTATAGGGCTGGAAGGTATCAACCGCCCATTTTACCCTATCTATCGTGACAATGTCCCCTGCCACCCCTGTCGAATCCGCCATCTCTCCGAGACGTGCACCCACGCCACCCGATAGCTCCACTGCAGTCGGTACCCTGCACCCTGGGAAGTGTGTACCCATCAACAATTCAAGGGTCTCCGAGCCAGACTCCGTCCACGATCCATCCGTTTTCTGAATGTACCCAAGTCTGATAGGACCCTTGGATAGTATTCTCCTGAATCTTGACATCTCGTTCACGGAGTCGATAGGCTCACAGTACATCGCCCATGAATCCTTTTTCGCCCTCCTGAGATCACTCTTGTACTTATTGAAGGATATCCTATACCTCTCCCAATCCGTATGGTCCCTTGTGAGCTTTGCCCTATTGAACAGTCTTCTTACCATGGTCCGTTGCTCTCTGAGCTCCCTGGTCTACCAGCCTGGCTGTTCCCTCCTGCCCGGAAAAACCTCCGGACATGCCTGTTCAAAGCTCTCCCTCATTGAAACAGTGAACAAGTTCACCACTCTCTCTAACTCCCTGTGCGAAACCTCAGAAAGTCCATTGCCGCCCATCTTCAACGAAAAGCCCTCCCTGAAGATCTCCCAGTCGGTCCTTTTCGGATTCCTATAGGGGGCCTTCCTGGGGCCCTCGAAATTCAAACTAAAGGTGATTCTGCTATGGTCCGAGAAGGAATAGTCATCCGACACCCTGCATTCCTCTACAAAATCCCTACCTACATTGGTGAGCGTGAGATCTATAACTGCCTCTCTGTCCCTAATTCTGAATGTCGGCGTGTCACCCCTATTATATATATATATAAAGATAGTTGCCAGTTATAAAATTATACACTGCCTCACCTCTCTTATTTATATCACTGCTTCCCCATTGAGTGTGATGTGCATTTGCGTCGCAGCCGAGCCTCAGATTCCATTTTCGTCCTCTCGCCTGCCCGACCAGCCCTTGCACCTCCGGACCTGGTGGATCCGCAGCCTCATAAGGCAAGTACGCCGAGGCCAGTGCCAACGTTGGCTCGCCCTTGGCCTCTCCTAAAACGACGGTTACGTCACCAGAGCTAAAGGCATGAGAAATTTCAAAATTAAGCTCATTCTTTACCAAAATACACGTTCTTACCTTGTCTACCGCAGACGTGACGAACAAGGTGTATCCTCTTGCCCTGAGTCCAAGAACCTTATTGTTTCTACCAATCCATGGTTCTTGGATCAGAGCCACGTCGGCCTGGTGTCTGATGAGGTAGGTTGTCAGTTCGGCTGAGGCTGCTTCACTGTGATGCAGGTTTATTTGCACCACTTGCAGCCTCTTCGGTCTTGTCAGGTTTCGGTAGCCGGAACCTTACACTACCAAGACCGAATTTGACAACCCCCCCTCTCTTTTCCAGGACTTCAAAGGATTTTGCAGTCACTGCAAACCTGAAATCCCTACCATCATTGCCTTTACAAGCCAGTGAGACTACTTGGCTTCATTGGCTTGTGTCGAGCTCATTATTTTGTTTGGGCAAAACTGACAGTATGATTTCCACCGATCTTACTGGCGGTGGAATCCACACTGTCACTATTGGCCTAAGCGGCAGCTCAGAGGATCGTATCACCTCAATTTTCGCCCCTGGACAGAGGTCGCCACAACCGCCGACCGTGGACCTCAGAAAGTCCACAGACTTCATATTTCCACAGTTGACGATTTTAACACCCTTTGACCAGTCCGCGCCATTGAAGGATACGCCCTCCGGGTCACCTACGTATGAGGCAATATTGTCAATAAGCCTGCCTTCAACCTGTTGCCATAGAGCCGCATCTATCCTTCCGTCTGGATCATTACGGTCTATGACAGCCACTTGAAAACTTTCCTGGCTAGTCATGACTTTCGCCTTCTTTGAAGTGGTTGGCTGTTCCTCTTCGGACCTAACTCTTTTGACCACTTCTCTTGCCAACGGTTTCTTTGGTTGGGCAACTCTCTCCGTAGACCTGAGCACCTTCCCCAAAGAACCGCTAACTTTGCTTACTGCAATCTTAGAAACTGTCGGGGTCACCCCTTTGTCTACCTGGGTAGGCAAAGCAGTGATCCCTACACTTTCTACTTGCATTACTGGGAGGAAAATGCGCAGAAGATCACCGGTGGGGCCATAAACTCTTTCGAATTTCCTTACGTCCTGCCGATGTCTTCTGATCATTCGCCTCTCCTTAACGGTGAACGATCCTGGATCCCTCTTGGCCATCTTATGCAGATAGGCCAAGGAGGACCTAGTGCCGCTCAGCGCCTTTTCCCTCTTCGTTCGGCTTCCTGTGCCTGCATCTGATGGTACCTCAGTCGGAGGTACCACGGCGTCTTGCCGAACTAACATTGACGGACGGGCTTCTTCACCTGTCTGTTTCCCAGAAGACTCCTGCTCCGCACCTTTAGAGTCTGGTCCTAGGCACCGACCAGGAGCTGATATCACAGTGATATCCAACTCCTCGTCGGAACTCAATGCCAGATCCCCCAGGCTCTGCGTGGCACCGGCCATTACCGGGGAAGCTCCCAACAAGTGAAGATGCTCCTCCGTCATTAGTTGCGTCCGTAAATTTTCTGCTTGGTTGTTGATGCTATCATCAATGACCGTCAACAGTTCGTTCAGTCCGAGGGAATCAGAATCTGAATCGTCTGATCTGTCCGACCTATAACTGTCCGCTTTACCTTTTAAATTATTTTTATTTTCTTTTTCCATATAAGTCCCACGAGTACGCACGTAAAGGGAAGGACCGTCGCGAATTTTGTAAAAGGATTTCTTCGGAGTGTTTTTTAAAAAATTAAAATACTTTGCTCAACTGTGGATATTTAACAACTAATTTTATTTTCATTTTTTCCATTTTTATAGAGCCTATTGTTAATACAAATTATTGTTAATTCTGCATTTTACAGTTTTTGTTTACTTATTCTTAAAATTGACTTTATTTTATATTAATAGTAAACGGTTGCAATTCCTGAAATATCGACCGAAAAATAATTTTGTTTTCTTAACCGGAAATGAGTTTGCTGTTACAATTTTTTAATTTGATTTTATTTTGTGCTAATTATATTTTCAATAAACTCATCAATGGTGTCATTTTTTATATAAGTGTTTTTACTTGACTTTGTATATGTAACTTCTCCCCCCTATAGATTAGAATTCTCCTGAATTCTTTTGTTCAAATTTATTTTAATATATTTGAACTTTGTTCTCCAAAATATAATTATTAATATTATTGTAAGTATTAGAAAGAAGTTACATCCGTATATTACTTTATTGTGGATTTTCAAATTAGAAATATTTTTTTAATTTAATTCATTTTTTTCATCTAATTGTTCGAACGTAAGTTTTTCTGTAAAATTCTTTATATCGTTGTATCGCAAACGCATAAGATTTCCTTCAATTTTTTCAACTAAATTAGTATAATAGTAATCATTAATTTTTATAGAACAATTGTTTAATTAACCCTCTAACAGGCAAGACCGTCTCAAGACGGTCTTCGATTTTTTACTTTTCTTACTGAATTAAAAATTATTCCGCAATAAGACAGTTGGGATTGTGTTTAGACAACAGTTTTTAACATTTGTTATACTCCCCAACACAGTCTGGCAAGTACCTTGTCTGCTGTAATCAATCAAGTGCAAAGAGTCAACAAAGTAGCATCGAAAATTATTCCGCAAATTTACAGATATTAAAAAAACATATTTAAAATAAAGTGATCGACTACAAAATTTTACCGTAAGTAGTATACATATTATATTTTATATTTATAGTGTATTTGAAGTGAAAAAAGAAAATAAAATGTGCTTTGAAAACGAAATAGTGAAGGCCGTCTCAAGACGGTCTTGCCGGTTTGTGTGTAAAAAAAATGACCCCTTCGTTTTCATTGTTGTTTTCACCTTTTGTTGCTAAAAACACTATAATTTGCTTATTGTCCTATTTTTCACCCTTGTTTTACAATTGCGTTAAAGATGGATATATCTAAACGGAATTATAAAAAAAAGATCAATTTGGAGGAAATGTCTGATGAACAACTAGTTGAGTTTCTCGATTCTGTGGAGAGTTCTGTAGAGAGCTCTGATACAAGTTTTGATAGCGATGACGGTGTTGCTGATCCCACCTATGTTTTTGATACTATTGAGACCGATAAACTGCCTGAGGATGCAGAACAGACCTTACCAGAAAGCGTTGACCATAAGGGTGTAGCTAAGACCACGGATGCATTTGTAGAGGCAATCAACTTTTCGTTGGACATATCATCTACTTATTCAACTATCGTTGAAAATGTCGAAGTAGTCGAAACTGTTGCAGCACAAGAACCGTCGACCTCGACTGAAACCACAACAAAAGTACCCTTAAAAGGAAAAAGAGCCCGAACTCCATTGCCAACAGCAGAAACTTCTGGACCATCAGTTCAACCTAATCCTGGGGGTTTCATTGGAAGTATGACACTATCGATCTTATCTTATAAGTATTTATTTTTTTATATAAAAGCTTTAAGTGAAATATCTAAAAGCTCAAAAGAGCTCTCCAAACTGGTATGGCGCAAACGGTCGATGTGTTTACATGTAAACCAGGTAGCCTTTCAAGGCGATTCTTCCCTTCCATTGGACGTGAAAGCGCTAAAAACACCAATGGAATTCTTTAATTACTTCTTTACTGAAGACATTGTTGAACTAATCGTTGTAGAGACAAATCGTTGTGCTCTAGAGGAAAACATAAACACAACGTTTAGCACAAATTCCACAGAAATAAGGCATTATATCGGCATAATGTTATACATGTCATTATACCGCTTTCCCAATTTAGAAAGCTATTGGAGAAAGAATTCTTTTTTACAGATACAGAAGTGTATGCCGTCAAAAAGATTTTTTGTGATCAAAAAGTATTTATCGTTTCAAGACGAGTCACAGCGGAAGAAGAAAGGTGAACCTGGCTATGACCCATTGTTCCGTATCCGCGCTTTGGCCAACAAAATAAACACCCGGTTCGATTCAATTCCAAAAACAGCTAGACTATGCGTTGACGAACAGATGTGCAGCACAAAGACGAAACACCATCTTTGCCAATATATGCCCAATAAGCCACATAAGTGGGGGATCAAATTGTTTGTGCTTTGCGATTCAAACGGTTTTGCCTACTGTTTTGAAATTTACAATGGCTCCGGAGATAATCTTATCTTACCTGGTACCCCGGACCTTGGAGCAACCTCAAATGTTGTGATTCGCTTATCACAAACAATTCCCAATTTTGTGCATCACATTTTATATTTTGACAATTTTTATACATCGCTGCCACTTCTAGTGTATTTGAGAGCCAGGGGAATTTATAGTTTGGGCACAGTCAGAGGTACGAATATTTTTTGACATATATATTTGCATATACTTTTGAACAAGATTTGGTTTTTTATTTATAGCCAATCGTATTCCAGGGTGTAAGTTGCCGACTGACAGCGAGATGAACAAAGAGCAGAGAGGATTTTGTGTAGAATATATGACCTCAATTCATGGAGTCGATGTGAGTACTGTCTTATGGAAAGATAACAAATGCGTCCGCCTGGCTTCGACATATGTCGGTATTGAACGTTTCGGGAGAACCAACCCTGATGAACAACAATCGAAAGCTGCTCGGTATGACAGAAAGCAGAGGAGATTCATTGAAATCAACTGTCCTCAAATTATTAGAGAGTACAATGCTCACATGGGTGGAGTAGATCTCATGGATGGTCTCATGGGTAGATACCATATTCGCGCCAAGACTCGCAATATAATGATAAGATTATTTTATCATTTTGTTGACATGGCCTCAACAAATGCGTTTATTTTATATAAACGTTCGCACGCCGAGAAGACAAAAGCATCTAGTAATGATGAAGAGCAACTTATACAGCTTCCAGATTTTCGTGAGCAAATAGCTGCTGGACTTGTTACGTTTAAAAATAAGCGGTCTGCGGGGCGACCATCACCCACTCCACATGTTGATGAGCCTTTATTACCACAGCCTGGTATATCAGGTGCTGGAAAAAGAGCTGTTCATCAAGTTGATGATGTTCGGTTCGATGGTGTTGACCATTTTCCAGTTTGGGTGGATAGAAAAGCCAAAAAAAGATGCAAAAATTGCAAGAAATCTGACACCCAAGTCGTTTGTTCAAAATGTGACCTACACTTGTGCGGTCAGATAGATAAAAATTGTTTCTGGGACTACCATCATCGCAAATAATATTTGTTATAGTTATTTTTTATGCTTTTTCTTAATAAAACTTTATTTGTAGATAAAATTTACCTGTGGTGTTTTATTACATGCAAACCGGCAAGACCGTCTACAGACGGTGTTCACTTTTTTTTACCTGACGTTCACACAAAATGTTTTTTTCACCTGATACTTAAAATTTACGGTCCTTTTGACTAAAACTGTTTGAAAAAAAAATATTGGCTTCGTACGATAATTTTTTCGGTCTTGCCTGTTAGAGGGTTAAATTACATAATTTTCATTTAGAATAGTATTATTTTTATTACATGTAGTATTTACAAACAAATTTATTGCGTTTTTAACCAAGCTTGTTTTTTCATCCAGCGCTATGAGTTCTAATGCTCTGTTTGTTATTAGTTTACAATTTTTTGTTAATATACAATGGTTACTGGGTTTCAACTGTTTGAGATATTTACTTTCTTTAAATTGCATAGTTTTATTTTTATGTGTGAAGACTTCTATTCTAGATTCTATTTCTTTTTGATTTTTATCCGGTAATGGTATAATTTTTCTTATTTTTACTTGTATGAACTATTTTGGTATTCTAAGGCTTAATATTAGATAAGTATTATTACAAGTTGCTGTTCCTAATTGCAAATACATATTTTAATTTATTAAAGTCAATGTTATATTTTTCAATTTCGAGATTTGTCAAAATATTTGGGTGAACTAACCCGTATTTGGCTGAAACTACACTGTCCTGAATTTGTTCTATTTTGCTTTTTATTAATTGGATTTTTGTCATTTGTTGTAAGTACATGTGTTGTTGATATTCTTTATCTACAATTTTATTTATAGTATTTATACCTTTTTCAATTTCTTTCCTATCATCTTTTACAATATTTCTTATTTGATTTATCGCTAAATTAAAGTGATTGTTTATGTGTACCTGTTCATCTAGTGTCTTGTCAGTCTGTGATATATGTTTTTGTATCGTTTGTCTGTCTTCATCATCCATTGTTCCGATTGTCCATTTAGCTACTGTACCTATTGCATTTATAAGTCCTCGTTTTTGTCTTTTTTCTGTTGGTATTAGTTAGTAATTTATTCCTTGCTTCCAATAATTCGGTTTGTAGTATGTCCTTGTTACTTGTTTTCGCTAATATAATGTTGTCCGTCATATCGTTAATAATATTTTCTATTTGTTTAAGGTCAATTATGTGTAGTACTATGTCACTGTCCTTTACTATCTCCTGGTCTCTTATTTGTAAGTCAACAAATCCTGATTGGTCCACTAGTTCGGTTATAGTCATTGTGCCCTTACTCGGTTGTGTCCATGTTGCCAGAGCCAGTATCATAATTATTATCTGAAAATTTTAATTTAAGTAATATTTAATTCCTGGTTTGATTGAGTTTCTACAGTGTTGAGACAAGTATTCGAAATCAATGTCATCGTCTTCATTGTTGGTGTCCGAGAATTTATGCGGCCTTCTAATATTGCTTGGATGTACTTTTTCTAGTTTTGCCTTCTTATACTTTGGTTGTTCTCTATGTCTGACTGCCTTATAGTTCTTAATATATCCCTCTTCTCTAATTTCATTGTATTCTTCTCTGGTTTTATTTAGTCTTTGTACAACCTTTCTTTTGTTACTTTCTAGATTCTTCCTAACTTTCTCTTTTTCTACTTTTCCATACTGAACTTCATTCGGGGTGTATTGGGTGCTTGAGTGATAACGATCGTTATAATTTCTTATTGCTCTTTGGATTAATTGTTTTATCGGAATTTCCTTGTCTGTTTGATATAAAATTCTAAATTTTTCTGCTAGTGAACTATGCATCCTTTCTATATCTGCATTACCCGTATGACTATTGGGTTTTGTTAAATGTAGTTGAATACCTTCTTGGCTCAAAAATTCTTGAACTCGTGCTGCTTTAAATTCGTTATCAGCTATAATTTTATTTAGTTTACCAATTTTTGCAAAGTGTTCTTCTAATTGCTCAATAATTGTAATAGGATTTCTATCGTTCAGTGAGTAAGCTGCCCCAAATTTTGAGAATTTGTCTATTGTTGTTAAAAAACGATTACCCTTAATTACATACGTATCAATGTGTATAATTTGGTTTGTATCTGAGGGTGTCTCCATGAATTGAAATTTATTTTTAATCGGTCGTCTATCGTATTTTACTTGTTGGCAGAGGTCGCATTGGTTTATTACCATTTGAATTAGTTCCAAAAGTTTTGGGTAGTATATTTTATTTTTAATGTTGTTATAAGTTTCTATTATTCCTGAATGTATACTTTCTCTAATATGATATAAGGAAATCTGTTTTATGGCTTCAACTTCTGTTTCAATATCCTGCGCCCTCATCGTGCACTAAATGAATTCAATTTGGTTATCGTTTGAATACATATCTATAAGTTTTTCCTGTACTACATTATAACTATGATCTGAAAGTTCTGAAAATATGCCTATCTTTCCCTTTGTGATATAATTCCTAAATATATCACCCATTACATTAAAGTCACATTCTGCTATATAAATTATTCTTCTTCCATGTAATGTTTTTGAATGGCCTAAAAATTCTGTCTCTCTTTTCATAAAATTACACTTATCAATCTGTATTTTTAAGTTGGCTTGTTTCAAAACTCTGAAAATGTCCGTTATATATTTTATATGTTCTTGAAGAGATGTACTAAATATAAGAATGTCGTCTAGGTAAACTACGCATGTTTTGTTAATGAAGTCCCGTAGTATTTTATTCATAAGTTTTTGAAAAGTTGCCGGGGCATTTTTCAACCCAAATGGCATCCTTATGAATTCATACAGTCCATGTGGTGTCACAAAAGCTGTTTTTCCCTATCTTGTTTCCTTATTAAAATCTGATGGTATCCTTTCGCGAGGTCTAAAGTTGTGAAGTACTGTGCTCTTCCTAACTTGTCTAAAATTGAATCTATATTTGGTAGTGGGAATTTGTCGTCAATAGTCACTTCGTTGAGTTTTCTGTAATCAACTACGATCCTATATTTTTTTTCTCCTGAATTGTCAACTTTTTTCGGTACTACTATTAAAGGGCTTGAATATCTTGAACAACTTTTTCTTATTATCCCTTGTTCTTCCATTTCCTGTATTTGTTTTCTTACTTCCATTTCGTGTTGTGGGGGGTACCGGTATAATTTAGAATTTATCTGTTCGTCTGTCACCGTTCTAATTTCGTGTTGAATTTCCATTGTGCTAGTTAACTGATCACCTTCTTTAAAGAATAGTCCTTTAAAATTACTTAAAATTTTTACTATTGCGTCATATTCTTCTTTATTTAAGTGGTTTAATTGTGTTCTGTTCCAATCAACGTTAGCTGCTTCTAATGCACAAACTTTTACGTTTTTACACGGATTTATTATAAAACTAGTTTTTTATTATTAAAAGATATTTGTCCTTCCACTAAATCCATTGTTGTGTTGAAACAATTCATCAGATCAATTCCAATAATGAATTCATATTTTCTTCCTTTTAGTTTAGTCATTTTCCATTTTATTTTCGCATTTTTCTCTACATTAAATTCTAAGGGTGCGTCTGTCAATACTTCAAATCTAATTATATCCTTTCCATTTATTGTACTAAATTCTATTGGCTCTCTTAATAGCGTTTTCTCAAATTCTTTTATATCTTGATCAATTAAACTTATATTTGCACCTGTGTCTATTAGTGCATTGTATTTCTTATTTTTAATTGTTATTGTTATGATGGGTAGGTAGTCTGATGTCGTCCTAAAAAAAACTGATCCTGGCTTTGTCGGGATGGAGCTGTGTTACTGTGACACAGGTCTGGTTCCGAGTGTCCTGCCAATTGATCATAGTTTATTTCTTCACGATAATGTTCACAAAATCCGTTTCGTTCTTGCCTAGGTTGTGGCAAGCAATATTGGCTGCCTTTTGTTCTAGGGTTTCCTAACTGGGCGGTTTTTTGATTATTATTATTGTTTCCCTGATTATTTGCATTATAATTAATTTCATTTACTTCCCTATTCATTTGAATGTCATTTATTTCCATGGGTTCAGCTTGGCCTTGCCTGGGTTGATTCCAACGGTTTTGGTTGAAATTTGGCCCAGGGTGTCCTGCCTGTGTAAACCTTTGGAAATTTCCTTAATTTGAGTATTTATTAAAATTGTTGATCTTACCATTATTATTCTGCCTGTATTGCCCTGAATTATTCATATTTCTATTATTATAAGTATATTCATTATTAGTGGGTCTAAAATTAAAATTACCCTGTCCTTTGTTCTGATAATTCTGATTCCTATTATAGTTTGAGTTATTATGTTTATTTGCTGGTTTAAAGGTACCAGAATAATTTCCGCGAAATTTTCTAAATTCCTGCCTTATACATTCATCTTCATATCTACGTTTCATCATTATCTCTATTATTGTACCTAGATCTCTTTCTGGGTATATCTTATCTAATAGTATTCCTTGTGTAATTTCTTTGGCTATATTAACCAATAGGCTGTCTACGTTAGACAAATCTATACAATGATCATCTTGATAATAGATACTTAGTTCATCATTTTTATATTTAAGATTTTGTAACTCTATAGCTAATTCACTTACAGTGTTAACTCGAAGTTCATTAATTTTCTTGTAGATTTGGTGAGGTTCCAGGTTCGGGCGGTATCTCAGCTTCAAAGTCCTTTTGATTATCTGCCAGTTGTCCGGTTGTTGTACATTGATGACCACGTTTTTTGCTTCTCCTTGTATGTTACGGTAGAAAATGGCCTTTGTAGCTTCCTTCTTTAGTTCCTCCTCTTCTATGTTGGATAGCAGATACTCCACGCTGCTAAGGAATGAGTTTATGGTTATGTCTCCAATACCAGTAAATATTGGCAGGTATGCCACATTTTTATAAATCCTCTCGAGCTGATTAGGTTGGAATTGTTGTGGGAGTTGTTGTGGTTGGAACTGTTGTTGTTGGAACTGTTGTTGTTGCTGTAGTTCCATGTATGCCAACCTCAGGCGTTCCAGTTGGGCATCTTTTCTGGCTAGTTTGTCGACCAGATTTACAGTTGCAATTTGAGGCTGTTCCTCCGGCATCCTTCTTTGATCGAATTCTCGTTGTCTTTTAGCTTTTGGATTGATTTTGAAAACTTTAGCAGATTCTACTGTTTTCCGTAGTTCAATGTTCACTGCACTTTAATGGTGTTGGCTTGCAATTTTAACTAAGCTTTCACTGCTTTTTGTGGTGATTCACTTTCACGTTAAAATTTTTCACTACACTTTGATGGTGTTGGCTTCTAAGCTTTCACTGCACCAAAATTTTGTCTTCAAAATTCTAGATTTTTTTTTTATTCTTTTTGCAAAAACGGTTCGTATCACTGGATCCTTTTTTTCACTAGGATCCTACCGACTGCTCCAATTTTGTAAAAGGATTTCTTCGGAGTGTTTTTTAAAAAATTAAAATACTTTGCTCAACTTTGGATATTTAACAACTAACTTTATTTTCATTTTTTTCATTTTTATAAAGCCTATTGTTAATACAAATTATTGTTAATTCTGCATTTTACAATTTTTGTTTACTTATTCTTAAAATTTACTTTATTTTATATTAATAGTAAACGCTTGCAATTCCTTGAATTGCGACCGAAAAATAATTTTGTTTTCTTAACCGGAAATGAGTTTGCTGTTACAATTTTTTAATTTGATTTTATTTTGTGCTAATTATATTTTCAATAAACTCATCAATTGTTTTTACTTGACTTTGTATATGTAACTCGCGCGCAGTGACGGCATACGCGGACTAGGCGACTGACAAATAGTAAAACCAACCCGTGCTCTAGCGTCGGAGGGGAGCTGTTAAAGGCTAATTTCTTTTGACACTAATTAACCATTCATGGCCTCGGCACTGCTTCCAACCACCTTGTCAAGTGACCCAACTTTTTTTTTCGATTGGAAAGAAATTTGGACCAAAGTAAGTTCTTGCAGAGAGTAGCATAGACACAATTTTTTAACACGATCGGTCAAGAACTCTCTGAGCTAGAGGGGTTCAAAATTTGACGTTTTCGGCAAATAGGTGTTTTTTCTCATACATGTAGTTTGTTACTTTTTGCTTTTAACAAATTCGTCCAAAACACTTTCGATAGCTTTTTCTTCAATCTTCCAGAAAAAAATATTTTTAAAATTAAAAAAATTATTTTTTTTATTTTTTTTTTTTTTTTTAAATTAGAAAGTTTTTTTTTTTTTTTCAAATGTGCCCATTTTTTTTTTTTTTTTTTTTTTTGCTCAAAAGAAAGCTAAGGTCTTTTGCTTGAAGAACTTGGAGGTCGCTTAGTGGGATGCGAGTGGGATATCTATAAAAATAAATGTTTTGTAACTCAAGGCAGAGGTTTTCCAATTTTCGCGTATATTCTGTTTGATTTTTTTGCTATTTATGTAAAATTTTCTCTTAAGCTAAAAAAAAAATTATTTTATGCTAAGAAACAAAATAATTTAACCTTTCCGACGGTATGCAAGTACCAAATAAAGTCTCATACACTCGACACTGCATTACCAACAAAATTGTAGGCCTCTGGAATAAAATCACTTTTATATGGCAATGTCTGAACACATTTTGTTAATATTTTCAATGCATACCGTCGGAAAGGTTAAATTATTTTGTTTCTTAGCATAAAATAATTTTTTTTTTTGCTTAAGAGATAATTTTACATAAATAGGAAAAAAAATTAAAGTAGAATATACGCGAAAATTGGAAAACCTCTGCCTTGAGTTACAAAACATTTATTTTTATAGATATCCCACTCGCATCCCACTAAGCGACCTCCAAGTTCTTCAAGCAAAAGACCTAAGCTTTCTTTTGAGCAAAAAAAAAAAAAAAATGGGCATATTTGAAAAAAAAAATTTTTTTCTAATTATTTTATAAAAAAAAAAAATTTTTTTAATTTTAAAAATATTTTTTTCTGAAAGATTGAAGAAAAAGCTATCGAAAGTATTTGGGACGAATTTGTTAAAAGCAAAAAGTAACAAACTACATGTATGAGAAAAAACACCTATTTGCCGAAAACGTCAAATTTTGAACCCCTCTAGCTCAGAGAGTTCTTGACCGATCGTGTTAAAAAATTGTGTCTATGCTACTCTCTGCAAGAACTTATGGGGGATTTCATGTCAAGTGACCCAACTTTTAAAACCGATGTCTTTCGATTGGAAAGAAATTTGGGCCAAAGTAAGTTCTTGCAGAGTGTAGTTTAGGCACAATTTTTTAAGACGATCGGTCAAGAACTCTCTGAGCTATAGGGGTTCAAAATTTGACGTTTTCGGCAAATAGGTGTTTTTTCTCATACATATAGTTTATTACCTCTTGCTTTTAACAAAATTCGTCCCAAATACTTTCGATAGCTTTTTTTTCAATCTTCCAGAAAAAAATATTTTTAAAATTAAAAAAAATTTTTTTTTATTTTTTTGTTATAAAATAATTAGAAAAAAAATTTTTTTTTCCAAATGTGCCCATTTTTTTTTTTTTTTTTTTTTTTTTGCTCAAAAGAAAGCTTAGGTCTTCCCTTTGAAGAGCATGGAAGTCGCTTAGTGGGATGCGAGTGGGATATCTATAAAAATTAATGTTTTGAACCTCAAGGTAGAGGTTTTCAAATTTTCGCGTATATTCTATTTTGATTTTTTTGCTATTTATGTAAAATTATCTCTTAAGCAAAAAAAAAAAATATTTTATGCTAAGAAACAAAACAATTTAACTTTTCTGACGGTATTCATTGAAAATATTTACAAAACGTGTTCAGACATTGCCATATAAAAGTGATTTTATTCCAGAGGCCTACCATTTTGTTGGTAATACAGTGTCGAGTGTATGAGACTTTATTTGGTACTTGCATACGGTCGGAAAGGTTAAATTATTTTGTTTCTTAGCATAAAATATTTTTTTTTTTTGCTTAAGAGATAATTTTACATAAATAGCAAAAAAAACAAAATAGAATATACGCGAAAATTTGAAAACCTCTACCTTGAGGTTCAAAACATTAATTTTTATAGATATCCCACTCGCATCCCACTAAGCGACTTCCATGCTCTTCAAAGGGAAGACCTAAGCTTTCTTTTGAGCAAAAAAAAAAAAAAAAAAAATGGGCACATTTGGAAAAAAAAATTTTTTTCTAATTATTTTATAAAAATAAATAAAAAAAATTTTTTTTAATTTTAAAAATATTTTTTTCTGGAAGATTGAAAAAAAAGCTATCGAAAGTATTTGGGACGAATTTTGATAAAAGCAAGAGGTAATAAACTACATGTATGAGAAAAAACACCTATTTGCCGAAAACGTCAAATTTTGAACCCCTATAGCTCAGAGAGTTCTTGACCGATCGTGTTAAAAAATTGTGTCTAAGCTTCTCTCTGCAAGAACTAACTTTGGTCCAAATTTCTTTCGAATCGAAAAAAAAAGTTGGGTCACTTGACATGAAATCCCCCATATATATAAATATACATATATATATATATATATATATATATATATATATCCGAACTGAATATTTTTACTTATGGTTTATTACTTGTACACTTTTCTTCTTTCATACACTTCATTCCTAAGAGTCTGCTCACCAATGTCCTCTTTTTTACATACTGAATCATCATCTTTCCAAAGGTCTGACGTCAGACCAAACCCATTACTTTTAACTGAGGCTCTTTCTTCTTTAACTTTTTGAAAATGTTTTTTATGTATATTAGTTATATTTCTAGATATAGTTGTAGGATGGGGTAAGAGGAATTTTATATCAACGTTTTTTCCGTATTTTGCCCCAATTGATATAAGATATTCCGCAATTTTAATAAAACCGGAATCTTCAATCATTTTAAAAGGTCTGCAATTCTCTATTGTCCATTCCGTAAAAATATTTAGTAAATTTGTTTTGGTTTCTGTATCTACTTCTATTTTCTGAGTATTGTTTTTCTTAGAATAAGCATCAATATAACATTTGTGTTTAACTAAATTTGACGTCGAGTTATTGGTACATTTATACACATAAAAAAAAGTCCGACAGCAAACTACGTTTGACAATTCTTTAACATTTTCATTTTCTATTTTACCAAATATATTCCGCACTTTACTTCTGCCTCTCTTCTTAATTATTTTTAACTCGCCACTCAAAACTTTGCGTTTAAGTACTCAATTATATAACGAATTGCAGCTATTTGCGCTTACTACATCTGTATTAATTGACTCGTTCGCTGCCATCTAGTTGCATAAGAATTAATATCAGAAAATATATAAGTAATAAAATACTAAGTGTATATACACAGTGCAACACGAAAAAAAATAACCATATACGGACATCACTACGTGAAAGAAGACAAAAAAAAGACCCGTGTCTCCCAGTTTTGCCCAAAGTCATGCACTTTTTTTTTATGGGCCAATGTTATAATAATCTCATAGCATGGTTGAATGGACGCAAACATAGTATGAAATATTGTAAGCCGATAAACTGGATTAATCGCCTAGGTGATCATGATGCAACCAGTTGCTAGGCATGCGTTAATTACACATCTTGCCAAAACCGATACGCTGAGAAGAACAAAATTTATAAAGCAACTGTAACAGCCACCCTACCAGCGCTTGCACCTGAAAATTTTGTTTTCCAAAGGCCGTCAACTCCGGATCGTATGACAGAATTTACAGAAATGACGACAGCAAGTGGTGTTACTAATCAAGATCGATTTGATACCGATTATGAGCCCCAACAGGGAAGAGATGGACCAAAACTAATAACTAATAAAAAATCAAATGCTACGAAAATAAATGGAAGATTTGCTGTGATTTGAAGGTCATCAATATTTTGCAAGGGATCATCGATAAGGGCGGCTTTCCAAAATTCTTTTGTTTTTTTTGTAATTGGGATTTGCGCTCTCCTGTAAATCAACTCTAATGTAAGTCATGGAGCCCAAGAGGAAGTGTGCAGGAACAAGTGAAACAACATAGACTGAAGAATGCACCTCTAATTGACAATACTCAAGACATCTTGCTGCCACCGCTCCACATAAAATGAGGAATTGTTAAAAAATTTATTGAAGTGGACGTTGTAAATTGTTCTAGCCCATTCGACTATTTGAAAAGCGTTTTCCCAAAGCGTAAAATTAAAAAAGGTATTGCAGTAAACTTCGAACAAATTTTCGTTCACCTCGTTGTACTATAGCTATTTACACTATGTTAATGTTTTCTTTTCTGCCTTTATATTTTTCTTCATTTAATAGACGTACTTAATGGTCCTGACATTAGAAAGCTATTCAAAAGCAAATTTGATTCATCGCTTGATGAAAATCATTCAATGGCATGGATTAACCTTCAGCGTGTATGCACAAGAGTCTTGGGAGGGGATCGAGACGCGGGAGGGGATCGAGACGCGGGACCGCAAGCAAGAGAATAGGTGAAAGAACTGCTGTATTATTTTGAAAAAATCGGCATATCGATGATATTAAAGCAGCATTTTCTTCATTTTCATTTTGACGACTTTATTAAACAATTCCCTACCGAATCCGATGAGCAAGGAGAACGGTTTCACCAAACCACAATGCCAATGGAAAAACGGTACAAAGGCAAAAAACTCGACGCATTGCTTGCAGAGGTAATATCAATTTTATTGTTGCATGATTTTGCATTATTTTTGATTTCTTTTCTAATTCATTTCAGGTATGTTGGTGGAGTCACAAGATAACCCTTTATGATGTTTATAAGGTATGTGAAGAAAAAAAAGCTAATGATTGAAGGCAGTCTGGAAGCAACGTGCCTGTGGACACCATAAGTTCTGAATCAGATTCAGATTAGGACGACGATTGGATCCTTAACTTAAGAGAGCGGGATTTGCAAGTCCAGGGCCCCAAACTTTATAAAAATAATACGAATTTTTTTTTTCTTTTTTTTGTATCTCAATGTTGAAGAAAATATAAAACAAATGAAATTCAAAAATTTTCGTAAAAATTTTAACTTTTGCGGCTACCTAAGCGCTACCTAAACGTTATTAGGAATCATTAAGTTTATATGTTCTAAAAAGTTGTTTATTGGGACATTAGGTAAATTTTTGTAGTTGATTGTTTCCTTGAATTTTGAACGGTTTGCTACCTATGGACCTGAACAGGGAGAAAAAGGTCAAAAAAATTTGAATTTTTTAAGTTTTTTACGATTTTGATTATTTATTTTTCCATGACTTAAAAAATTACACACAGTGATATATATCGTCACAGAAAATGCAAAGCGCCCTATCTGACAAACAATTTAAAATTGGCTTTTTATAAATTATAGCCTTCAAATATGTACTCTTTTTTTTCAGCAGAAATAAATTTGTTGATCCTTTTTAACTAACATATATGGCAAAATTTGTGTTAATGGTAAATATATTTTTCATTTACACAAAAATGCTTGCTCCATCTAAAAAATGTTTAAATGTTAGATAGGGCGTTTTGCATATATGTATGTCGTCACAGAAAATGCAAAACGCCTTATCTAACAAATAATTTAAAATTGGCTTTTTATAAATTACAGCCTACAAATATGTACGTCATCTCGCAAAACTCTTTTTTTTAGCAGAAATAAATTTGTTGATCCTTTTTTATTAGCATATATGGCAAAAATTTGTGTTAATTATAAATACATTTTTCATTTACACAAAAATGCTAGCTCCTTCTAAAAAATGTTTAAATGTTAGATAAGGCGTTTTGCATTTTCTGTGACGATGTATATAAATATAAATACATATTTTTTTTAATATTTGTATATATATGTATAAGTATATAGGTTTTTTATGTAAATTATTATTATCAAAAAATTTACTTGTTTAAAGTTTACTAAAAAATTTTTAAGAAAAAATAGTAAAATATTGCAAATGTAAAACGTACTAATTAACTGATAAAATCCTAAACATATATACACTTAGTATTTTATATACATATGTATATACATATTTCTACTTATATATATGTCAAATTTTGTACAACTCAAATCTACTAAATCTACCATATTATCAAGGAAATAATAAGTAATTAATAATTTAAATATTATCTTAAACCGACAGCTATTTAGCAAGTTATTTTATTCTTAAAACAAATATGTAATAAATATACTATATATTTATAGGAAATCACAAAACATACCTTGAAAAATTACAATTTTTTTAAATAATTTTTCCCTTAGCAAAACGCGCAGTGACAAAAATACTAGTTATCTCCCATAGAATGAAAAATGTTTGAATGAATATTGTTTTTGTTGTGTATAGACAATTAAATGAAAGTATTCATGCAGGAGTCTACCAAATAATAGTTATTGCACGATTTTGTATTCCTATACTTTAAAAAATAAGATATATTCTTGTTGTATAGAAACTAAGGACAAAAAATAAATAAATTAAAGTATACAATAATTCTAAAGGTTTAATCTAAGCGCTATAGTATTCCTTTTTTTAAACGAGTGTGTCCACTATGTTGCAAGATGTTTCGGGCGAGCAAATTTGGATGTGTTTCCAGCTTATTTAAATGTTTGTTCACATAGCCTAGGATTTCGCATTTAACTAGTGGCACCTTGTAGCTGTTGCTGTTTTTTTTTAATATAATATGTTGAAGGCGCAATCAGTGTCCCATAAATGAATTCCATAAAATTTAGTTGGCGTTAATAAAATTAACAACAAAATGCTTTTAGAGTTACCTTTTGCAACTAAAAGAATAATTATTTTAACGCGATAATTCGGCTTGAACATTTCCCGCCAATATGTAAAGTTGCTTTAGTAAAGATGATTTCTAAGCCTGGTTAAGATCCTTCGAAGGTGGAGTCTTATAGGCCTATAAGTTTGTTACCAACTTTGGCGAAACTATTCGAAAAGCTGCTTAAAAACAAGCTAAGTCCGATCCTGAATGACAACTTACAGGCCTATAAGTTTGTTACTAACTATCTCGAAATATTTCAAAAAACTGCTTCAGAACAAGCTGACTTCGACACTAAATGGCAACAACTGCATTCCAAATCACAAACTTGCCTTGAGAAGTCAACATAGAACCATAGAACAAACTAACAGATTGGTATAGGTTATAAAAAGCCTATGAGAAAAAGAAGCTCAGCTCAGCGCTTTTTATCGATGTCACTCAAGCTTTCGACAAAGTATGGCATAAAGGCCTGTTAAACAAACTAAAGCTGAACCTTCCAGGAAATGTTTTCAACCTATTAGAAAAATACATAACCTGCCGGAAATTTATGATCAAAGAGGGAAACCAAGTAAGTTATTTGAGAATAAGGGCTGGTATACCTAAAAGGTGCATCCTAGGTCCAATTCAGTACTTGCTTTACACGGCTGATGTATAAACTAACAGTTTTTCACACACGTCAACATTTGCTGATGATACCGCTTTCCTCAGTAATCATAGACACTAAAGAGGCCTCGAACCAACTGCAACAGCATGTAACCCAAGTAGAGAAATAATCTTGTGTGGCACCCGAAGGATGAGCAGGTTGGGGCTATGGAAATTTTTAGACGAATTCAGCGCCTTATATATATTGGTATTACTCCATTGGTATAGCTCCATTTGCCTTTAATCGACAGGATATAAACTTCCAGAAGAGTCGAGACTTGAGTGAACACATAAGAAAAGAGAAAGATCTAATTTATGATCATATTTCTAGGGTTATGCCTTGAACACATAGACGACAGCAAGCAACACAGCTACACGACTACAAATGCAGCTGGCAGCAATAATTTCTATGTAATTGGCTACTTAATTATATTGAAGTCGGCGGCTGCATACATACACTGTTAATTTCCATCATGATACAATTTTAAATTCGTTAAATTTTTAGGCAGTAAAATATTTGGTGTTTTTGCTATTTTACCATTGAAAAATATATGTTATTATATTAATCGAGAAAGCGTGTAATTATCTTAACTTTAAAGGTTTATAACATGGATAGGCATTCTAAAACCCCGCGCAAATTCCTTATTTTATCTTAACTACACGTATACAAAACATTCCAAATTTTATTCAGTCTCAAATGAGTTTTCAAAGAAGGCGATGATTACCGCTTGTTTGCTCAATTACACTAACAACAATATGGAAATGAAACTGCACACATACAAAAACAAATTTGATAGTATAAGTTGCCTATCAATGGTTTATAACTGGGATCGGCACACGCAAACATTCTTATTTTTTTTTTAATTTTTTTGTTTTTGGGCGTAATTATTTGCCTCTTATGGCACTAGGGTGACCATAGTTTAAGATATGATAGAATTGCCTTGAAAAAGTTTTGAAATGTAATATTAAAAATTTAGCTGGTTATGTTAAGATAAAACGTTTATAAATGCGAAATAATTTGGCCACACTACTAAGTTATGCACAATCTCATAGATATTTATTGTATATAGACAATATTTATGCGGATAAGATTTTATTGTAAAGAAACTAAAAAGACTCGCAGATATAAGTTGAACTAAGCATTGAATGTAATTTAAAAATTTGTCCAGTAAACATTTTAAAAATTCTAATTGGTCCTACGAGTCGTCTGGCACAAGAGTCTACAAAACATGTTTTTTATTCTTTCACTTTTCAATGTCCAGAGAGCACGGGCACGCGTGTGCGGTTTTGCGGATCATTTGGTTATTACTCCTAATTTAAACACATTGAAATATAGTGTATACATAAAAAGCTTAATTTGTTTTAGACAGTATTATTAGTCAAAAGTCTCTGAGATTAAAATCTGTAATAAATTTGTATTATGCAATTCTCAAATTAAAAAAAATATTTTGCTAAATAAAACAATAAGGAGAAAGAAATAGCTTTTGGTACAAGTTCGTGTAATATCTCTAATAAATTCTTGTTTTATTTCCTTTCTTTACTTAATTTACAGTTACAAAGTTATTAAAAAGACTTAAATCGCTACGGCTGAGTAAAACAGAAGCTCGATTAGCAGCACTGTTTATCTCAGTTTTCTTATTTGCCGCCTACTAAAATAGAAATTTGTTTAATTGAGCATAGCTACAAATGTAGTTATGTTGCCGTGTTGCTGTGAAGCCGTCAAAATAATTGTGTTCATAAAAATGTATGTGTTTTATTTTTGAGAGAATGTTGTCGGTAGCCTGCTGTGGGCTATTTGCTTATAGCATTAGATACGAGATTCCAAGGATGTAGTTTTTTTGCTAGACACTTCAATAAGGAGGCCCAGGGCAACAGCAGGCTGTTTTTAGAGTCAAATTAGGAAGAAAGGACCATTGGGTTCTCACTGGGTTTCTAACTAACCACTGTAATCTTAGATATACCCTGCACAACATCAGCAGGAACGACACATCGACCTGTGGTTTTCTGTATGGGGGAGGAAACTTCGGAACATGTACTCAGCGAATGACCGGCACTTTGCAGGGCACTGCAGTGGAAGTTTTAAGTTTTACTACACCGTGTCAAATGTACGGTGAGTATGGATTATCTTTAACCAAGTACAAAATTCCTTTACCCAAGTACGACTTATCTAGTACTTCTAGCCAAATTAAAGCCAAAAAAGGATTGATCTAAGTTCTAAATCGTACTTGATGTAAGTTCAAAAAGATTGTTTTAAGCGTAAAAAGGTTTAATTAATCCAAAAATAATACATAATTTTTTTGACTTACAGAGCTTTAAAAAAGAAGAGTTTTATATATTATTTGTATTTTATACATACATATCTAATAAGTCAAAAACAGGACACCTCCATAGTTGGGAGTGTGGTTTCCACCGCAATCGCTGCATTTATAAACTCAAGAATTATCTTTTGGTCTGTCGCACTTGGTCGTAGCATGCAGGTCCCCACACACAACACCAACAGAAATCAAATTACAATAAGCTTTGTTGTGGCCATATTTTTAGCAGTTTAAGCACTGTAGGACCCAGATCGTTTATTTGGCACCAATGAAACTACGGTGCATAATATATTTTAAATCATATATTGCGTAAGTTTTTTTAATTTAACATCACCAGGAGGCTCAAGCTCCACAGGGAATAATGGAAGGGTATAGGAATAATAATGAAGGGTATTTTTTTTCCTGTTTTTAAGCTGTCCTCAACCAATCGGGGCGGGGCTACCTCAAGAAAGTACATTAGGTCCAATTATGTATTTGCTTTACACAGCAGAATTTTTTTTCTTTTTACATATTTTATTCTTGAATTTTTCGCTTAAGAAAACTAACAATAAGTATTCAAATCTTAAAACTAAGTAAATAATACTATTCCAGTCAGTACCAGACTAAAATTTAAGTTCTCAGAATAAAATTAACTGATTTCAAAGGTTTTATCTAAGCGCAATAGTATCAGTGACGTTCCTTCTAATGTGCTCAGGTGTTCTCTGCACAGCCTAAAATATTTACGTCTATTTAGGTTTTTTTGTAATTATTAAATATTAAGAATTCTTTATTATTGGCTTTACAATTTATATATACATAAATAAGTGGAAGTGAAATAAGTGTATACACACATACATACATATGTATGTATATTGAACCAACATTTTATTTTCATCTTGCATATGGACAATAACAATAATAAAAAAGCAAAATGTTTGATAGCAAACATAAAAAGAAAACAACACACAATTAAAATCTACTAGTTGTTCTTCAAATATAAGAGCACCAATTTACTAAAGAAACAAAACACTTCATGAAAAAAATTTAGATCACCTATACAAGTAAAGCGTTCGCCAATTTAACCAGCACGAAGTGGCTTGGTTGCTGTAGGTTTGAAACTTTTCTTTTTTTTTTGAAAACACAACAGAAAATAAAGCCGCGGGTATTTCAGTTGTTCTTCAAACTTAAGCGCACTCATTTAACAAGGAAAAGCAAAAAATTAAAAAAAAAAAGTACCACAATTTATATGCAGCGAGGGTGCGCTAAGTAAGTGAGCACCTGCTTGATTGTTTCTTATTTCAAACTTTATGTTTGAGTTGTGTGTTGCAAAGAATAAGTAAATGTGTGAATCATTGTTGCCAGCCCACAGCTTAGGTTACACTTTCCAAAAGTGAAAAATACCCAATTTTAATGATAAAGAACATAAAAAAAATATATTTAAAAATAGCTCAAGTCTATCGGCTGTATTCATAATAACTATTGCAGTTCTATTAGAGGGGTATTTGAATGATATATATGGAATAATTGCCAAATAAACCCTTAATAAACCTACAATAATTATTATAAATACAGGCATGTGTTTTTTTTAACATAATTATGTTTAAATTTACAACAAAAACCCCCAGTTCATAAAACGTTTGCACAACAAATAATACAAGTTCTTATGTATGCCCAATTTTTAGTGTTAGTAAAAAAAACTTTTTAATTTAGCCAAAGGTGGCAACAATGGTGTGTATGAAGTTATGTGAGTGTGAGGAACTTCAACTTGTGTTGTTTAAGTCATAAATTCTTCATTTTATGAATAACATTGACGAAGAGCAGACGTTAATTTTAAAATGGAATGTAATTGCGTAATTGAGAGTTTATTAAACAAACCCTTTTCGCAATTAAAAACTGAAGAAAAATCCAATTTTATTTCAAAAGGTAGACCAACACCACCTTTGCCAAATCTCACTTGCACAGTTAATTCAAAAAACCGGACTTTTACTAGGCACTTTTTTGTGTCTAGTTATAAAGAAAAATCTTGGCTATGCGGTTGTCCCGTTATAAATAAGTTATTTTGTTGGAACTGTTTGCTTTTTGCCAAAAATAGCGAAAAGGGTGTTTGGACTGCAGGTTATAATGACTTAAATCATTTAACATCGGCAATGACAAAACATCAAATGAGTCAAGCACATATTAATAACAGCATATCCTTAAAAACATTTGGAGATGTGCGCGTTGATTTTTTACTTGATGAACAAAAACGAATTTCAGTTTCAAGACATAATGAACAAGTTTCAGAAAACCGTCAAGTAATTCAACGACTTGTAGATACTGTATGCTTTTTAGGTACACAAGAGCTAGCTTTTAGAGCCAACGATGAAACTGAGAAATCAGAAAATAGAGGGAATTATATTGAATTACTGCACCTAATTGCCAAATATGACAGCAAACTAGATCGTCATTTATCTTCATCACAATATTTCAAGGGCACTTCTAACCACATTCAGAATGACTTGATTAATGCAATTGGTACTGTAGTTTTAAATAATATTGATATAGAGATTAACAAAGCTACGTTTGTTTCTGCAATGTTAGATGAAACAACAGATATAAATAAAAAGTCCCAATTGTCGTTCGTTTTTAGATACGTTGATTGCAAAGGTATTGTGAGGGAGAGATTTTATAAGTATTTGGATGTAAGTGATGGTCGTACAGCCAAAGCCATTTCTGAAAAGCTTATTGACTTAATAAAAAGTAAGAATTGGGGAGCAAAACTAATAGCTCAGACTTACGATGGTGCACCTGTTATGTCAAGTGATTTAAATGGTACTCAGGCTAAGGTTAGAGAGGTGTTCCCAAGTGCTATGTTTATACACTGCAATGCACATGTTTTAAATCTAGTCCTTTCACAATCAGTAAGCTATATTCAAGAAGTGAACATATTTTTTACCACTTTGAACGGATTGTCAGCATATTTCTCCCACTCAACTAAGAGATCTCAATTTTTTGATCAGGTTCTAAAACGGAGACTTCCTACTATTGCTACCACGAGATGGAATTATTCATCTCGACTTGTTAATATAGTTTTTGCATACCGTCTTGATCTCATATTATTATTTGAGGAGATAATAGATGATCCAGACACTTGGGGCGCGGATGCGATTCAAGCTAGAGGATTTCTTCAGTTTTTAAGCACTTTCAACACAGTTTTCATGTTGGAAACGTTTCATGACATATTTGCATCTACTGACATTCTATTTAATATTCTTCAAACGAAATCATTAGATATTCAATATTGTTTTGAACACATAAAAATAACTAAAGAAAAAATATTGGAGTACAAGTCAAAGTTTGATGACCTTTTTAGTCGGACAAAAAGCTGTGCTTGTGCAATTTTCAAGCGGGGTGAAAGTTCAGATGGTTTCCAATTACGATACAAGTCCTTATTTAATAAAGTAATTGATACTTTATTCACTCAAATGGATACCAGGTTTAGATCTTTTGAAAATATGAAATTTATGGAGCTATTAAATTCAAAGAGATATATTGATTACCAAAGTGCATTTCCCCATGAAGCTTTCGAAAGTCTTCAGAAATCCTACGGATTGTTTTTTGATTTTATTAAACTCAAAAATGAATTAGTTGTATATTATTCGCATTTACAGTTCCGTGAAATATTTATTAAAGATATTCCTGGAACCTTAATATATTTAGATTTAAGAGACACCTTTTCTGAAATTTTCAATTTGAGCACATTAATACTAACAATTCCTGCATCAACCAGTTCCGTAGAAAGATCCTTTTCCGCTCTTAAAAGAATTAAGACTTATTCACGAAACCAAATGCATGAAGAAAGATTGTCTGAATTGGCAATTATTTCAATTGAAAAACAATTTCTTAAAAGCCTAAAAACAAAAAATTCTTTTTATGATGAAGTAATCGAAACTTTTGTAAAAAAAACTCGGCGTATTGAACTTACATATAAGTAAAAATATTATAAAAAAAAAATAAAACCCAAAAAAATAAATAAAAATAAATTAATGTGCTGTTTCTACAAGCCAATTGAGTGATTGTCTTGGACGATTTATGTGTATTTTGTTTGTGTTACAATAACAAAATACACATAAATTGTCTAAGACAATTACTCAATTGGCTTGTAGAAACAGCACATAAATTAAAAAAAATATATAAAAAATCAAAAAAACTTAAAACAAAAAAAAATACAAAAAACAAAAAAACTCAAAACAAAAAAATATTAATTAAATAAAATGGGACCTTTGTCTATCACGTCCTTGTCGTGGTCCTGGAAAAACCGAGTATAGACGTTATATAAAAGTTCAAAAGTAGGAGAGAACACCTTGACAAAAACCTCACGGCACGTCACTGGATACTATTATAGTATCCTTTGTTTTTAAGCGGGTGTGGCCACTATGTTACATGATGCTTTAAGCTAGCGGAGTTTGATGTGTTTCCAGCTTATTTAAATACTTGTCCACATTGTTTAAGATTTCGCATTTTACTAGTAGAACTTCTAGATTCTTGTGGATGTTGCTGTTTTTAATATACCAAGGACCACCAGTTATCATTCTTAGAATTTTGTTTTAACTGCGTCTTATAATTTTCTTTGTTAGGGGAGGAAGCAGTACCCCATTCCATAATCTTCAGGAAAGATTGCAAGGTGTTTCTTAATGTAAAAATTTGCAGTTTTTTTTACAAAGTAAACAACATAGTTAAATTCGTTGTATTAAAACAGTAGCAAAACCGCATCACTGCAATGTGTTTTGACGTTTTGGAACGTACCCAACCATACGATGCCTCAACAAATTCAGACGATATATTTTGCCATTCACTTGGATCGCCGCCTCACATGGAAGTTACATATAGATGCGAAGTTGACGCAAATGAAACTTAAAATGGCCCAAATCCACTGGCTATTTGGTAGAAACTCTGTGCTACGTCGTAATTGTAAACTTCTACTCTATAACTAAATTTTAAAACCAATTTGGTGCTACGTGATACAATTATGGGGCACTGCTTCCGCCTCCAACATAGAAAAAATACAACGTCGTCAAAATAAAATCCTAAGAATGATAACTGGTGTTCCTTGGTACATTAAAAACAGCAACATCCGCAGAGATCTTCAAGTTACACTTGTTAAATGCGAAATCCCTATTATGTGGACAAGTATTTTAATAAGCTGAAAACACATCCATACGCTCGCTCGAAACACCTTGACAATCTCGTCTGAAAAGAAGCGATACTATTGCGCTTAGATGAAACTACTGATGTTAATTACCTTTACTATGAGAACTTAATCCCCAGGTATCACAAAGGGACCGAGGAAACGGACCCAAGTGGGCTGCACAACTATCACTTCCACAGCCGCCTGTTCTACCTAACCTAACCTATGAGAACTTAAATTTTAAGATTTAAGTACTTATTGTAAGTTCGCCAAAGGCGAGGATTCAATATAAAAAATAAGAAAAATAATCACGTAGATACTCCAGTATGCACTGTATGTAAAATAATAGAAAATGAATCAAACAATAAGTATAAACTATTAACGCATGTTTTTATTTAGTTTAAAATATTGAAATTGATTATTTTTGATACACAAAATAAACATCAAACAATTAATATACCACGATTACAAGATTACTTTCCAGGTGACATTGGTGTGACATCTTAAAACTTAACGAGTTAAAATATGGGGCAAGTTAAGCTTCCTTCACACACATTTTGTCCAATTAGTATTTTGCAAAATACTAAACACGTTTGTTTATATTATTACTAGCTGACCCGGTGAACTTCGTACCACCTAACAATTATTGAATATATGGATTTTTTTAAAAAAATACAAAGTTTATTTAGTCAAATAGTTCATTTGAATATATTTATAGGGAAAACAAAAATTCAAAAAGGTAAAAGCTGTTAAGGAAGCTATGTATTTTCGTGCATGGGTTATGTTTAGGTTAAATCCCTTCAGTGCAGTACCTTGTGATATACATACGACATTTTGCGTTTCGTTATCAGGCGCAAGTACAAATAAAGCAGATGATTTTCCCACGCGTGAACATGCAACGTATATTTGGCCATGAGAAAAACATGTATTTTCTAAATTAAGACAACAAATTGTCCTTGTGATTTGTTAATCATCAATGCGAATGCAAGGCAAATAAGAAATTGAATTCGCTTAAACTCAAAAGGCATATCGGTTGGTATCATCGGAATTCTCGGTATGAGAACTTCTTGACCTTTGAATTTTCCTCTAAGTATAAGTGCGTGAATAACATGGACTATCAGTTTTGTTATTATCAAACGCGTTCCATTGCAAAGTTTTGGTTGGTTTAAATTTCGAAGCACGATAACTACCGAGCCAACCTTCAGTTGTAAGTTGTGCGGTGGTAAGCCAGGTATATTCAAGGAGTTTAAAACTTCAGTTGGATAGTTGGTGGCTTCATCTTCGTTTGTTACACAATCAATAGATTTAAAAGAATGCAGAGTTCCAACGATTTGATTCTCAACTATATAGTTTAAATCATCCACATATATTTTTAGCTGCTAAAATTGGCCGTTCACTCAACCAGTCATAATTTTTCCCGTAAGAAATTATATTGAGGAATACCTTCTGGATGAACTCTTCTTTTGATGATACAAAATTACCAAACATTTTGAGAAAACAAAATCAATCCGTTTGATTCATAGACAGGAATACGGCCATTATCGATAGTCAAAAATTGGTTAGAGAAATCTTGAGCTGATAAATCGTTGAGCAATGTAACTCTATGTTTTCTGTCAACTCCAGTATCTTTGCAAAACACCACAGGCTTGAGGATTTAACGCAAGCTTAATTCAATCAGCAGCCGTCGATCTTGAAATGACTGGCAGTGTGTGGCGGAAATCACCAGACAGTAAAATCATTGCACCTCCAAAACATCTTGAGTCACTGCGCAGATCTTTTAGTGTTCTTTTAAGAGCTTCTATTGCGCGTTTGTGTGCCATTGTGCAATCGTCCAAGATAATGATTTTACACGCTACTTAAACTTTGGACATGGCGGAGTTTTTCGATATATTACATGTCGGTTGCTCTATATTTTGAAGGTTTAATGGCAACTTTAACGCTGAGTGAGCTGTGCGGCATCCTTCTTACAATGTGGCCGCTATTCCAGATGAAGCTACCGCTACAGCAATGTTGGATCTCGCATGAACAGTGGATAAAATCAATGACATGACGAATTTCTTCCCAGTTCCACCGGGGCATCCAAGAAAAAAAACCGCCATTTTCATCATCAATTGCCTTCAATATTATATCATATGGTGTTTTCCATTCTAAAAAAAAATGTTACAATATGTATGTGTAAAATTTTTATAAGTTTACACACACACTTAAAAAGTTGTCCATTTTTTTTGTTTCAATGGAACAGAAAATTGCTTGATTTTAATAAAAACTACACTCTGCGTTAAAAACTCGCCTGCATAAAAAAGTATTTACATACATAACACAGCTGTAAAAAGTGGTACTTTATTACACTGCAATATAATTGGGGGTAAGATATGTTACACTTTTGCCAGTTATTTGTGCAACATGTTCAGAAAGGAACACGATAACTGTTTTCACTCTTGCATGTATTTTTAGAATGGAACATAAACCCGCTCGAATGGTAACATTAATGTAACATTTTTGCCAGAAAGGAAAACACCAATAGACTTCCTTCTGTTGGAGGTTTAAGAGGGAAACATTGGTCTGATATAATTGGTCTAGTCCTGTCGATCGTATTCATGTTCAAGCTCCAATTCTCGATTTATTAGCTCATTCATTTCCTGTTCTGGTGCTGACAGTCCTAACCTGACTAACAAACTGCCGCAAATAAGGTAACACATGTCTTCAATTAAGAGCAAGGCCCGGTTATGCATCTTCGCATTGACTTCAAGGTTTGGATTTCTCGAGCTGAAACGATATTGATGTAAAATGTCTTCTGACATATTGTCCTTGTATTTGTTTCACAGGTTACTTGGATTTGACGGGAAGCATGTCGAAATGATAATAGCAAATAATGTTCGTATGTGACTTGAATATGTAGAAATAAATGCCTCAGTGATTGTCGTATTCCAATGAGTATCGTTTTCAAGAAAATTAAATTCTTTAAATGCAGCACAAAATGTTGGGCAGACTATACCATTAACAGCACGAAATGATGCAAATGATGCTGGACCACGAACATTCACCAGCAAACAACGCAAATAAAAGCATTCATCATTCTTCGGATGAACTGTACAAATGCGATCAAGAGCATTACTTGAACGCACATCCGGATTCCCAGGAACCATAGTGCCTTTCTTTCGACGTTAAAATTTTTTTGAAGCATTCCAAGTGTAATACCGTGGCATCTCCGATTAAGGTAAAGTTTGTGCAAACGGATCGCTTTGACAAACAGCAAAGAAACTTGTCAATGTTGACGCTGGAGGTATTTCAGCACGTTGAACATTATTTGCCGCCATTCTCCAGATGCACTGCTAAATGAGCAACAGTGGGATGACGTTCGGTAATAGGGAATGAGAATATATCGACCAACCTGATAACGCGTAATTTCATTGTTGCCATTGGAGGTATGAATGCTAAAAACAGCCATATCGCACCCTTTCGTGACATATTTGCACATGTACTTGATCGACTTCACTGAATTAGAATATTCAACATTGCAAACTGTCTTAAATGATATTAAATAATTTAATTGTATAATTTTAAGATTAAATAAATAAAATTTAATTTTTACCCACATTTTTGAGCTTTGCGATTGATTTTTAGCTGTCGAATAAATTTTGCAAATTTCCTGTAAATTTGAAATTTCTTTTCGCATTTCGCACAAACTTAACACCGGCTTGCCGCCCTCTGGCATTTAAATGCGTATACAATTACATACTTTGCGAACATCGTAACATAGAATACCAATTATTCGCATTTACATGTTTTCGCATCGCATCACAATTCAGAATAAGCCCCCTGGTGATTTTGAGTTTAAGTTGATGGTTGTTGTGAGCGCAATTTCCCTAAGGTGACCATGTTTCTTTTACTGCTGTGAATGGACCATGTATCTAGTTCGAAGGACCGTGTATTTTTATGTATTTAAGGCACACACAAAATAGTAAATAAGCAATTGTAGTTACTGTTGGGATGAGATAATGGGTGGTTACCTACAGTTGCATATAAAATTATATTTATTCGTCAGTAAATATAATTTTAGAGATTTAGGGGAAAAGAAAAAATAAATAAAAAGACTATTTAGGGTTTATTTAATATTCACCTTAGGTTAGAGGTTTAACACGACGTTGCGATTACCAGAGAGAAAAAACGGAAGTATTTTGGTTTCTTGCAGAATGCGAAAACCCTTCGGTTTTTTACTAAACTTGCAAACCGAGTGGAAAGTAAACCAGTGTAGGAAATGTTACATTAGAATCATGATACAACTAGTCAGGTAATCTCGTCCCTGCAAGAACTACAAATTATTACCAAAGTGTCAAACAACAGCTCATAGAAAAAAAACGATGCATAATAATTTTTGTTGTGTCATTTTCACAGGGAGAACATAATTTTGACATTTTGGTACTAATCAGCTGGGCCGAATAACGGGTCTTTTAAAATTTTCCTGTACCTGGCCTGGCGATAGGTGGAACACGCATGTTCAACGGCTTTTTTAATGTTTTCATTTAGAACGCTCAGACTATCATCTATGTCTCCCGGAGTTTTTAGCGGTTGGTTTTCCGAGCAGTGGGCACTAATATATTTTTTATATTTTAACCAATTTCTTCTTTTAGATAAGAAAAAATCACTAGTTGCTATTTGGTGAGGACTGCAAATAGTAATTATTGTGGGCGAGTGGTCAGAAGATAAATATAAGGAGGCTACAGCCTCAATAAAGTCCGGGGATATACCTTTTGCCACGCCAAAATCTATTACGTCTGGAATTTTAATATTGTCCGTTGGCCAATAGGTTGGTTGTCCAGTTGAAATAACGAACAGTCCCATTTCCGATACGGAATCATGCAGGACACGACCTCTGGGACTAATTAGGCGGGAGCACCAGTAAGTGTGCTTAGCGTTATAGTCTCCAGCAGCTATGAAGCGGGGACCTAATGTTTTGTAGAAACTGTTGTACTGATCTTTCGTCATGGAAAATCTAAGTGAACAGTAAACTAATGAAATAACAAGGTTATGGAAAAATTCATCAATGCAGACGTTCGTAGCTTGGATATAACATTCTGAGATGCCACCCAATCATTGGTGTTTAATTCTTGATTTGATTAGAATAGCCGAGCCACCACATGATCTATCCTTAGGATCCTTTGAGTCATAAAAAGTATAGCCACTTATTTTGAAAGTGCTTCTAGATGTCATATGAGTTTCGGAAATCAACATGACATCGATTTTTTGGTGTGTTAAAAAGTATTCGAGCTCATTTTTGTGTTGGCGGATGCCGTTTGCGTTTCAGAAACAAACCCTGAGGCAGTTCATGGTCTTTTAAGCATAGCCTGCAGAAGAGCAGACTGCATTTTTTGCATTTCTTGCATCATGTTGGCCATTTGCGCCATAATCTGCGTAAATTGTTTGACCATATTGTCAATTACGGCTTCCAGGCAGCTAAAATTAGGCCCGGTTGGTTCGCTAGTTGGCACTTCTTGTTGTGTTGTAGGCTGGGTAGACTTACGTGAATTAGGCTGGGTAGACTTTAATGCGGCGGCGTAAGAAACTTGATTTGTAGTTGGTTGTGCCAATGGAGGCATATTTGTAGTTGGTATATTTAAAGGCTGGGTAGGGGCAGGAACTATTTTCGGCTTGGTTGAGCGCTTAACTGAATTAAAAACAGGACAACCTCTATAGTTGGCAGTGTGGTTTCCCCCGCAGCTGCTGCATTTCTTCATCCTAGGATCATCTTTTGGCTTGTCGCACTTGGTCGTATCGTGCCCCCCACACACAACACAAACAGAAGGCAACTTACAATAAGCTTTAGTGTGGCTATATTCCTGGCAGTTCAAGCACTGTACAGGCCCAGATCGCTTGTGTGGCTCTTCCACAGTAACTCGTCGGTGCATAATATATCTCAAATTATAAATGGGGTGAGTTTCACTCTTTTTCAATTTGATATCACCAGGCTCAAGCTCCACTCGGAATAATGGTTGGGGGTGTTTTCCCCTGTTTCTCATATTGGATACAGTCCTAACCATAAACCCTTTGCTTAACAAACTGGTCTTGATCTTTTCTGGGTCAACATTAGAATCAATGCCTTTAATAACTACCTGAAGGCCTTTTGCGGTCTTGAGTTGGTAGGTATAGAAGTTTTTGCTGAGTTTCTCGAGCTTTGAAACCGTAGCGCGGTAGGCGTTTTCATGGTTCACTTGAATTTTTGTCTAAAATATGTTACCGCGTTTAACATTTGAAACATAAAAGTTATTTTCCCCAATCAAACCGACTAAAAACTTGACGAGATTATTTGAGTTTTTTTCCCTCAAATAAATGAGAGGTGGCTTAAAGGCGTTTATTTTACTACCTGGGGCCTCATTATCCTCTTGCATAATTGTAAAACGATTTTGCGATGAGGTTGGCCTTTCATCGTCTTTTAAAATTTTTGCAGGTTGAGATGCTTCTGCCGATTTGGGGCTTCCTCCCCTTTTAAGAACTGTCACGTAGCGGTCCATCCCTACCTTGGTCTTAGGTGCTGGTGCAGAAATTAAGCTTGATGCGGCTTTAGCAGCTGCAGGTTCAATTCCAGAGTTTGATAATGGTGACCGCGACAAAGATGGTACCTCAGAATTTTTTTTATAATTATTAAATAGAGATTGGGCTAAATTAGTCCCTTGTTCAGTACATTTATTTAAATTAGGCGCACTTGAACTAAGATTGTTTGTAATTATTTTTGGTCTTGCATTTAAATAGTTTCTGTTATATTCTGGGTCTTTTATGTTCTCATTGCTTACACTTGTGGAGCTTAACACAATGTAAGCATTTCGGCTATTAGGCCCACTGTCACTACGATTACTGTTACTCATTAACAGTTCGCTCTTTTGTTATTTAGTTTGTTGTTATTGTTTTTCTTTTCTCACTTTTTTGTGTATATATGTATATTGATAAATTCGTTTGCTACGTATATCTAATATCACCTATTAACAATATTACAGTCGCGTACACACGTCCGTACACTACAAGATTAATAATGCAACTGAGAAATCAACATAACATCGATTTGTTGGTTCATCAAGAAATACTCGAGCTCTTTTTTGTGTTGGCGGATGCCGATTCAAAGGCGGCGGATTTGCAACATTCTCTCCCCCCCAGTATCAGGATCACACATCGTGCATACTAGTCGCGATTCAAATTCGCTACTTCTAAAGATTGACGTCCAAACTTGCAAGTTTGACAGCAGGGCGATGAAACACACCATTTGCAGTCTTTACGACGTAACTTCGTACCTTATTTTCCAGTGATGGCTTAGATAACAATGCCCTTAGGCCAACAGTCCCGGGGTAAATTTCGATCAACGACTATAACCACGTCACCAATTTCTATAGGGCGCACTTAATGAAACCAATTAGTCCGGCTTGTTATAGTGGGTAAGAACTCGGAAACGCATCTCTTCCAAAATATATCGGCTAACAGGTGCGCATGACGCCAAGATTTTCTTACATACTGGTCGCTGATGTCAATTTTTCCAGAGTGTGGCACCCAAAATAAAATGGTTTGGCGTCAGTGCTTCCTGATCTGTTCTTTCCAGAGATATGTACGTTAATGGACGTGAGTTCATGATGTTTTCAAGTTATGTATGAGCTCCTCTTTCATTATCATAATCTCATTCTGGTAGGCATGGGATGGAATAAGTCGAATCAAGTACAGTTGGCTCCATTGTAACTGATTGCTGGTAAGGTTAGCTTTATCATTCAAAACTTTGTGTACTTTCTGCTCTATAAACCGCCTTACCCATGCCAAGCTTCTAAGCTTCATTACATGTACTGCTACCTGTTGCACCTTGTTGTCAGGTTTACGGCCCTCTTCTGGAGGTCTAGGCCAATTTTCAGATGATTGATTTAAAAACAAGGGACCAGCAAACCACGGACTTTTTGGATCAAATTTAGGTTGTTTCGCCCACTTTTTTTGACAAGTCTGCAATATTCTGTGCAGATGGCACATACCTCCATTGCGACACATATGTTATATCCTGTATTTTAGCAATTCTAAACATAACGAAGGCCTATAAGGTTTGGGTCTGTCTTTAACCACTGTAAAGCTGTTTTCGAGTCAGACCAAAAGTAGGTGGACTTAATTCGCATATCGTGGTCACACGTAATTGTTTTCGTGAGTCGTGCTCCTAGTACGGCGGCTAACTATTCCATACGAGGAATAGACACTGGTCCTAGAACACACTAACGATGTATGTACTTAACTTTTCGTTTGAATTTGTTTCAATCTCTCGACGTCTTTTAGCACAACCAGCCATTGATCTTCATTACACTTCTTTACGCATTGCGCCAGCGACGGAGAGCAACTAGCTCCAAAGGACAGTACCTGGAGGACGTAAACTTCTGGCTGCTGTTCTCCACTTGATCTCCAAAGGAACCTTTGTGACTGTATGTCCTCTTTGTCAACTGCAACTCGGTGGAACATTACCGATATGTCTCCGTTATTTCCAATTTTACCAATTCGAAAATTAAAAAGCACCTTTATAAGAGGGGTCACTAAGTCTGGGCCTTTATCAAGACAACAATTCAATGATACACCTTGGTTTTCGGCAGCAGCATCCCATACTATCCTTATCTTATCGGGTTTATTTGGATTCCTAACCACAAACATCCAAGATACCATTTTCTGGCATAATTTTCCTCAGTTTTATTTTTGTTTAGCCTACGAATGTATCCATCTTCCAACATGTTCTCTATTTGTTCACTAACACGAATTTTCAAATCTGGTTCCCGTTGCAGCTTTCGCTCAAAACATAAGAATCTTCTTAAGGTCAATTCATAGTTGTCCGGCATTGTAATGTTTTCAGATTTCCACAATAGTTTAACAGAATATTCGTTTTTAGCTTGTATAATTTCCTGAATAACTTGTGTATCTTTTCCAATAACTTGGGTCACCTTGTTCAGTAGCGCTACCCTTAATTTCTTTAATATTTTATTGCCCTTATCCTTAAAATCGTGAACCGAGACTAATTCGAAAATTTTCTCGCTAGGTGCCACTTGTAGTTTATCTACGTTATGTTTACCGGCCACTTCCTCGAGCCTTGGGAAAAATTGTTCTAAATCAATATTCCCATTAATAAACAAATCGTTAATTCTCATATATGCTATAAAAATAACACTTATCGGGTGTAATTTTTAATTTAAAATATTTTCTGACGTCAGTATTATTCAAAGGTATAAATATATTGGGCTTATCATTTTCTATTATCTTGTTCTGTCTATTCAAGTTATCCTTAATATTCCTGCTATTTGTCATCGATCTTGTCGTGACTTTTAATACACAGTCAATTTCATCATTCATGTCCTTCAAGTCTGTTATAGTAATACGTGATAGAGCATCAGCAACATGGTTGTCCTTTCCCCTAAGATATTCCACTGTAAAGTCATATTCCTCTAAGTCAAGTCTCATCCTAGTCAGTTTAAAACTTGGATTTCTCATAGAAAATAAATAAGTTAATGGTTTATGGTCCGTTTTTTTAAGAAAATGTTTTCCATATATGTATGGTCTGAAATGAGTAACCGCGCAGTGTATTGCAGTTAGTTCCTGTTCGATTGTTGACTTATTACTTTCACCTTTAGTGAATTTTTTTGACGCGTATGCCACTGGCAAATTTCTACCATCATATTCTTGAGTTAATACCGCGCCACAAGCGTACTTGCTTGCGTCGGTTATTATACAAAATTGTTTTGTGAAATCTGGATACTTAAGTAGTGTTGGACTCATTAATGCCTTTTTTTAGATATCCAAATGCGAAATCACATTCTTTCGTCCATTCGAACTTGGTTCCTTTTCTAGATAATTTCGTGAGATGTCTAGAATATTCTGAAAAATTTTTAATAAATCTACGATAGTAGTTGCAGAATGCTACAAATCTTTTCGCGCTGTCTGCATCTGTTGGTGTTGGGTAATTTTTTATAACTGAATATTTGCTGTCATCTGGTAGAATTCCGTTTTCTGTGCATTTATGTCCCAAATATGTTACTTCCATCATAAAGAATGAGCATTTTTCTGGATTTAATTTAAGATTGCGCTCTCAGCACAAATCAAATACCTCTTTTAGGTTTGAAAGTATATGTTTCTCAGAACATCCCAGTACGACTAGGTCGTCCATATATAAGAATGCCTGATTTGGTTTCAAACCACTAAATGCTATTGTCATCATTCTTTGGAATGAATTTGGTGCTATTTTAAGGCCATATGGTAGCCTAGTAAATCTATATGCGCCATTGTTTGTCGAGAATGACGTTAAGTCTCTGGATTTGTTCTCTAATCCAATCTGGTGGAATCCAGACATTAAGTCTAAACAAGAAAAATATTTCGCCCTGCCAAGCTGGTCTAAAATGTCATCTATTCTGGGCAGTGGAAATTTGTCCGCTACTAATTTTTTATTTATTTGTCTGTAATCTATTACCAGTCTCCATCTTTTCTTGTCTGAGTTTGGTAATTGTTTCTTGGGTACCAATAAAATCGGACTATTATAAGCGGAAATTGATGGTTCAACTATTCTGTCCTGTATAAGTTTCTTAACCTGTCTATCAATTTCTTCTTTATGTGATTGTGGTATGAACCCTTAGTCTCTGTTCATAGAAATTATTAGTGGTTATTGTTTCTGATTCCAAACCGAAAATATCACTGTATTCTGTACAAAGTTGTTCTTATGTTCCCTTAAATTGTTCCGGAAAATTTTTTCTCAGCGTTTTCAAAACTTCTGTCTTTCTAGCTAAAAAGTTATGATGATTATTCGTAACTATATTATAATCAGTGATACTTTCAGTTCTTATTCTATTTTTGTTAATTTCAATAATATTATTTGTAGTGTTTAAAAAACGTATATGTGCATTATCTGATTTCACCAATGTGTTTCCTATGAAAATGCCTGCTTCTATTTCCTGATTTGGTATTAGTATTTCTTTTTCTAAGTGTTCTAGTTTAACTTGACGTACAACTTCAGCTCTTGGTGGTAGAGTTATATTGTCAGAGTCATTTCTAATCTCTATTTCTATAGTATGATTCATATTGTGTGGTCGTAGGATAAGGTAATCTTGTTCTTTATCGAAATCTAATATACAATTATACCTCTTTATGAAGTCCATTCCAATTATTCCATCACATGGTATTGGAAAATTATTGTCTACTACTTGAAAATAATGTGGTATTATAAAATTTCTGTGTTTTAGTTCGCAAAATGTACTGCCTATTGATTTTATTTTCCCTTCTCCGATTTTACTTAATGTCGTAGTTCTATCGGTGTTTATTTGATCAAATGTGATATGTTCATATTTTAGCAGTGAAATATCAGCTCCTGTATCTATTAGAAATGTTAATTTGGTGTTATTGGTATTAATTTTGATATTTATAAAAGAAGATAAGTTGAGGTTTAGGTTGTAAACTTTATTGTCTATTGAATTGTTCCTAGGGGAAAATTCGAGTTTTCCGAATCATTCAGGTATGATTCTGTTGCTCTCACGTAATTTCTGTTTCTACGGTAATTATTATTATTCTGTCCGTGTCTATTGTTATTATTATTATTGTTGTTTCTGTTTTGGAAGTTATTATGTCTTGGGTACTTGTCCCCATTGCGGAAATTTCTGTAATTCATACGGAAATTATTATCATTATTATTTCTTCGTCTGTAGTACAGTATTGAGTTATGTTGCCCGGTTGCTTCAGTGCAACTATTAACGAATTTACTGACAGCCTCATTCATGCTGTTAAATTGGCCTGCCTCCATGATAAGTTTTACCTTATCTATTGTGCAATTTTTAGTGAGTGCTTTTATAGCTACTTGTGTAGAATATTTGTTTGCCAGTTCGCATGGCAAACCATCAGATATGTACGCATTCTCCAATGATTTCGTCAAATTCTCAATTTCGTTGCAATACACATTTGCAGTCTTGTTATTTTGTCTAATATTCATTATCTTTGCTGATAATACTTCAACAGATTCCCCTTTTACTATACTTTTCAGTCTGTTAATTATTTCTACTATCGTTGTCTCACTGGTTATAAGGTTTCTCGCAGTTCCTTTTAATTTTGTCTTAATAAGGGTTACTGCCACTTGCTCATGGTCTTCCTTTAGTGTATTTACCAGCTCAATTGAGTCCAAGAATGTTCGTAAATTTTCAGGTTTTCCGTCAAAGTCGCAAATAAGCTTTGAGGCGGTGTTAAGAAATTCTACTACTGTTTGTGGCATTTTAAACTCTTCTGGACTGTCTGTATCTGAAGTTTCATCTATTGATTCCAAATTAGGATGTCTCTCTGCTAACAATATTATATTGAGGTCTATTCTAATTTCCTCTTCAATTGTATGAGGTAGATCCTGGTCAATTTTGTACCTATCTAATATCTTTATTAATTGGTCACGTAAATGCCAAAATGTATCCAAAACTTCTTTTCTATGTTCTTTTGTAAATTTTGTATTATTCTCGTTTATTATTCTCCTTATTTTCTCTAAAGAGCTTATTATAGTACTCAAATGTTTCCTCACTGTTTCATGCTTTATGTATATATTCTTATTTATGCATTTATATGCCTTTAAAAATTCCTTTTTCTCATTAATAATTATTGCTTTAATTATCTCCCATTTGTTCATTTAAATTTGTTCTAAATTATTTGCCTTACTAACGTATTTTCTTTTCAGTTTTTTACTATGCATTGAATAAATGCGGTATAAATAGTTCAATATCATTAAAATTGTTATGATCACCAAACAAATTTCAATCTGTAGCAAATCTATTCCTCCTTGTCTTACTTCTACCTCGTTTATAACATTGGCCGTTGGCCGTTCCAAATTAGTTGTGGATTTACACATTATCCTTTCTAATCTTTAACTCCTGCTAATTTCATCCTCGTAATGGTGTCATAATCTTCGTGTTCGTCTATGTTTTCCTTTGTGGGTTTTCTATCTATTCCTAATTTTCCCAGAAATTCTGTCATAAATTTAATTTCCTGTTCTAGAGTTACTTTATCTTCCCTATAATCCCAATTTATCGGGGTTTTGCCTTTCTTCCTATACATGTTATGTTATATGTTAAGTATGTTCGTCAACGGCGGTTAACGCCTACTAACCTACGAGTGCACAAAACAATGCACTTCGTTTATATAAAAACTAATTATTTCTAGCTAGTTTAGCAGCTATTAGCCGCTCCAGCTCCTCAATCCTTGCCCACAGCTTACAGGCGTCTTCCCAGCGTGGTGGTGTGGCATTGTTGACTTCTCTCAGTAGAAGTGCCTTCTCTCTCTTTAGTCGGCAGAGGTAGCCTCCCCTCCGCTTGGGTTTCCGGGTGATTTGGATGTGTAACTCTTGGCGTTGGTCTTTCTTCTGTTGGCGCTTCTTGTATTCCTCAATTGATAGTGGTTGAGGGCCTTCCTTCATTGCTGCTGGCGACTGTTCGGCTAGTCTGCCAGGAAAAAATATATTTTAAAAGGGTGCTTATTATCTTGAAAGCACTATCCCTTTTTCTTTAAATTTTATATTTTTTTTCTTAGAAAGGGTGCTTGATTTTTCATTTTCAGCACTATTCCTTTTAGAAGAAAATATTTAGTCATGAGGGTGCTTATTTGATTTTAGCACTCCTTATGCTGGCAGGATCGCCATGTAATAAATAAAATGAAACTACTTTTTGAATGTTGATGGTTTTCTTGAGTATAGTGCGGATTGAACGCACCGTTTTATGTTTGATCAAGAATTGATTTCTTTATTGAATTTGCTTCGAATTTATACAATATTATTGCTTACCAAGCAATCTTACCTACAGTGGGAGATGAATATTTGGTTGAAAATTTCGCATTAGATTTTACTAGTGGTCATCGGAAAACACTTGTACAATTATAAAGTGTTGACTGTTTGTTTATTCCTACAGTACAAACATGTGTAAGAAATATTATGCTTACGTTATATTAACAACAACAATTGTCCAATGCTCAAACCGTTGACCGTACTTATGAATATATGTAATTTGATGCTTTTGTTTATTTTCAAATAACCATGTGCCATGTAAGTACGCTACATACAGTACTATACTACACTACGCTACTGTCAGCTTCGGCCAGATCAAACAACAAATTACTAAAATCCGCAAGATTTACATATTTCAGATTTCTTGTATGAATTATCCAGTCAAGCCTCATCTGTGCTGGCAACCTTTCAATAAATTGTTGAAAAAGCATCGGATAACATAAATGTGCTGTCAGGTTGCCGCCTCCATTGTGGTGACAATATTTTTAACGTCAAGCGAAAAATTTACAAGCGTATCAAACTTTGCAATATTCACATTTGGGCTAGTACGCAGTTTTGCCAACAAATTTTGAATAATATTTTCTGGCCGTCTAAAAAGCATACGTAGTGTTGAAATTCTAAACTAAAAATGCAATAACAATTAAATTTATATGCATATAAACAAATTTCTTTTTGAAACACAGCCCAAATAAGTTCTGAAATTTTTTACCGAAAGTCTTCATAACTAAGATTATCTAGAACTGCTAGATAATCCTTACAGTTGACAAACGAAGATTACGAAGTTTTCTTAGCTCGTCATACATATATATTTTGAATATTCTTTTCAATAAACCTATCAAAGAAGGTTACCGCTTGTTTGTTCAATTACACTAACAACAATATGGAAATAATATTATCTGAAACTGCACATATACAAAAACAAATGTAATAGTATAAGTTGCCTATCAATGGTTTATAACAGGGATCGGCACACGCATACATTCTTATGTTTTGATTGTTTGTTTTTGAGCGTAATTATTTGCCTCTTATGGCACTAGGGTGACCATAGTTTAAGATATGATAGAATTGCCTTGAAAAAGTTTTGAAATGTAATATTAAAAATTTAGCTGGTTATGTTAAAGTAAAACTTTTATAAATGCGAAATAATTTGGCCACACTACTTAGTTTTGCATAATCTCATAGATATTTATTGTATATTGACAATATTTATGCGGATAAGATCTTTGACGTGTTTAGTACTAAGCTTATTTCTGATTTTGCTTTTATCTGTTTTTTATAAAGAAACTGAAAAGACTCGCAGATATAAGTTAAACTAGGCTTTGAATGTAATTTAAAAATATGTCCAGTAAACATTTTGAAAATTCTAACTGGACACACTAGTCGTCTGGCACAAGAGACTACAAAACATGTTTTTTTATTCTTTCACTCTTTAATGCCCAGAGAGCACGCGCACGCGTGTGCGGTTTTAAGGATCATTAAAACACATTGAAATATAGAGTATAAATAAAAATCTTAATTTTTGTTATACAGTATTATTAGTTAATAGTTTCTGAGATTAAAATCTGTAATAAATTTGTATTTTGCTATTTTGCAATTTAAAAAATATTTTGCAAATTAGAACAATAAGGAGAAAAAAAAAGCTTTTGGTACAAGTTAGTGTATTATCTCAAATAAATTCTTGTTTTACGTTCTTTCTTTACTTAATTTACAGTTACAAAGCTTTTAATTATTAAGATTTAAATCGCTACGGCTGAGTAAAATAAAGCTCGATCAGTAGCACTGTTTTACACTCTTCTTTATTTTATCTCAGTTTTCTCATGTCCCGCCTACTAAAATAGAAATTTGTTTAATTTGGCATAGCTACAACTGTAGTTATGTTGCCGTGTTGCTGTGAAGCCGCCAAAATAATTGTGTACATAAAAATGTATGTGTTTAATTTTTGAGAGAATGTTGTCGGTACCCTGCTGTGGGCTATGTGTTTATAGCATTAGAGACGAGATTCCAAGGACACTTGCTAGACACTTCAATAAGGAGGCCCAGGGCAACAGCAGGCTGTTTTTAGAGTCAAATTAGGAAGAAAGGACCATTGGGTTCTCACTGGATTTCTAACTAACCACTGTAATCTTAGATATACCCTGCATCAGCAGGAACGACACATCGTATGGGGAAGGAAACTTCGGAACATGTACTCAGCGAATGACCGGCACTTTGCAGGGCACTGCAGTGGAAGTTTTAAGTTTTACTACACCGTGTCAAATGTACGGTGAGTATGGATTATCTTTAACCAAGTACAAAATTTCTTTACCCAAGTACGACTTATCTAGTACTTCTAGCCAAATTAAAGCCAAAAAAGGATTGATCTAAGTTCTAAATCGTACTTGATGTAAGTTCAAAAAGATTGTTTTAAGCGTAAAAAGGTTTAATTAATCCAAAAATAATACATAATTTTTTTGACTTACAGAGCTTTAAAAAAGAAGAGTTTTATATATTATTTGTATTTTATACATATCTAATAAGTCAAAAACAGGACACCTCCATAGTTGGGAGTGTGGTTTCCACCGCAATCGCTGCATTTATAAACTCAAGAATTATCTTTTGGTCTGTCGCACTTGGTCGTAGCATGCAGGTCCCCACACACAACACCAACAGAAATCAAATTACAATAAGCTTTGTTGTGGCCATATTTTTAGCAGTTTAAGCACTGTAGGACCCAGATCGTTTATTTGGCACCAATGAAACTACGGTGCATAATATATTTTAAATCATATATTGCGTAAGTTTTTTTAATTTAACATCACCAGGAGGCTCAAGCTCCACTGGGAATAATGGAAGGGTATAGGAATAATAATGAAGGATATTTTTTTTTCCTGTTTTTAAGCTGTCCTCAACCAATCGGGGCGGGGGTACCTCAAGAAAGTACATTAGGTCCAATTATGTATTTGCTTTACACAGCAGAATTTTTTTCTTTTTACGTATTTTATTCTTGAATTTTTCGCTTAAGAAAACTACCAATAAGTATTCAAATCTTAAAACTAAGTAATTAATACTATTCCAGTCAGTACCAGACTAAAATTTAAGTTCTCAGAATAAAGTTAACTGATTTCAAAGGTTTCATCTAAGCGCAATAGTATCCTTTGTTTTTAGGCGGGTGTGGCCACTATGTTACATGATGCTTTGAGCTAGCGGAGTTTGATGTGTTTCCAGCTTATTTAAATACTTGTCCACATTGTTTAAGATTTCGCATTTTACTAGTAGAACTTCTAGATTCGTGTGGATGTTGCTGTTTTTAATATACCAAGGCCCACCAGTTATCATTCTTAGAATTTTGTTTTGACTGCGTTTATTATTTTCTTTGTTAGGGGCGGAAGCTGTACCCCATTCCATAATCTTTAGGAAAGATTGCAAGGTGTTTCTGAATGTAAAAAATTTGCAGTTTTTTTTACAAAGTAAACAACATAGTTAAATTCGTTGCATTAAAACAGTAGCAAAACCGCATCACTGCAATGTGTTTTGACGTCAACAAATTGAGACGATATATTTTGCCATTCACTTGAATCGCCGCCTCACATAGAAGTCACATATAGATGCGAAGTTGACACAAATGACACTTAAAATGGCCCAAATCCACTGGCTATTTGGTAGAAACTCTGTGCTACGTCGTGATTGTAAATTTCTACTCTATAACTAAATTTTAAAATCAATTTGGGGCTACGGTATACAATTATGGGGCACTGCTTCCGCCTCCAACATAGAAAAAATACAACGTCGTCATAATAAAATCCTAAGAATGATAACTGGTGCTCCTTGGTACATTAAAAACAGCAACATCCACAGAGATCTACAAGTTACACTTGTTAAATGCGAAATCCCTATTATGTGGACAAGTATTTTAATAAGCTGAAAACACATCCATACGCTCGCTCGAAACATCTTGACAATCTCGTCTGAAAAGAAGCGATACTATTGCGCTTAAATGAAACTACTGATGTTAATTACCTTTACTATGAGAACTTAATCCCCAGGTATCACAAAGGAACCGAGGAAACGGACCCAGTGGGCTGCACAACTATCACTTCCACAGCCGCCTGTTCTAACCTAACCTATGAGAACTTAAATTTTAAGATTTGAGTACTTATTGTAAGTTCGCCAAAGGCGAGGATTCAATATAAAAAATAAGAAAAATAATCACGTAGATACTCCAGTATGTAAAATAATAGAAAATGAATCAAACAATAAGTATAAACTATTAACGCATGTTTTTATTTAGTTTAAAATATTGAAATTGATTATTTTTGATACACAAAATAAACATCAAATAATTAATATACCACGATTACAAGATTACTTTCCAGGTGACATTGGTGTGACATCTGAAAACTTAACGAGTTAAAATATGGTGCAAGTTAAGCTTCCTTCACACACATTTTGTCCAATTAGTATTTTGCAAAATACTAAACACGTTTGTTTATATTATTAATTTTCTTCATTGGTTTTTCAACCGATTTTACGATTCTTTGTGTTCTAACGGGGATGCGACTTTTCCAAACTGCTGGCTTTAGAGAAGATTTTGACGACGTTGATTGAATTTTTAAGCCCTCCTGAGAAAGTCTTTTTCTTGTCATAATCGTTTTAGATATAAATTCCTTTTTTGCAGAATTTCTTGTCAATACAAAACTGCTTTGTCTCTGTTTGCCTTTAGATGGAGTTGTTTTAGGTTCACTTTGAACAATACTGGTAATTGATTTATTTATGCTTTTTGGTTTGCTTTTCAACACTCCACTTTTTTTATTTAATGTAGGTCTAATATCTACAGAGTCCGATTTTTTAAGCCATGATGAAGTTTTAGTGCTTGTAGCATTAAGTGAAAAATTTTTCTTTGATCCAGACTTTTGAGTGCCGATAGAAAAATAAAAACCACTTTCAGATGTTTTCGAAGTTCCTGGATAAAAGAAAATAAAAAATTTAGTTATTTAACAATAAAAAGAACAAACAAAACCACCAAATACTTAAAACATCCAATATTTTAAGCATTTAAACAAAGGGTTATAAATTTATCGATTTCAACCGAAAAAGCTTTTTAAAGAAATTTTCTATTCAAAAAATAGTTTGTTTTATCCAATACATTCAAAGAGTTAAAAAAATTCTAAAAAGTAGTAAAACAATTGGGTAGTTCTCAAGTTTGTTATATCTCATACTGGCTTTTTTGGAAAACAATACTGTTCTAGATTAAAAAGTTTATTTAGAAAGGGAAAATTCTTATCAACCCATTTTTATTAATAAGGCATATAGCAATGTCTTGTGCACTACTTAAATAAATTTTAAACAAAGATTAGGCTAGGTTGAATTGTCTGCTTCCAAAGACCCCATATTGACCAGTGTTACCCGATAAGAAAAAACGGGAGCCAGTTTCACTAGCTCGATGTAATGAAATCCGTGATGCTCCACACTCTTGGCAAATTCCAGAAGCCTTATTTTACCAACCTTAGATATTTCCTTCAGGGTTTGGAACGAACAAGAACCTAGACAATCTGTTCTAGAGCACACGCGCGTTAGGCAGTAACACAGATAAGCTCAGCGAACACTTATATCTCTGTACACCACAGAATCTAAAATCATAGTTGGCCAGTCGCCCTGCTCTATTTTGGCATGGATCACTGTCCAACAAAGATCAGTTGTCATTTTATGTCAAAATTGTTTGATTTGACGGCGTTGTAAGTAGTTTAACAATTGACTTTTATGTTTTTGATTTTGACAAATGTATCACGTGTTAAAGATAGGTAAGTTCATACCCATGGTGGAATAAGAAGGTGGGAACGTCCCTAAAACAAAAACTTCCTGTAAAATTTCAGCATGTATTTTGTTGTTGCTAATTCCAGCTTGGTTGTCGAAAATGTAGCGAACACACATACACAGTATACACAACCATTGTATAACATAAACAAGTGTCCAAGCTAAGTTGGAAATCATTTGGCGGAAATAGAAGTCAGCTGATCAGTTATTTCTACCTTGTTGAATATACCTTGTTCATACTCAAGGTATATTGGATAGGTTTAAAACGTACACATGTTACAATTATAGTCAAAGGCGCAGCTTAGCATGTTGTGGTACTGATTTTTATCAAAACCAATATACATACATAACTATCTATTTTTTCTAGTTTTTTGACCTTTTTTAATATTAATAAATAAGTCTATTTTCATCAGGAGGTTATTTCAGAGCTTTTTCAAAAAGCCAAAAGCTAATTTAAAAACCAATATAACAAATATAATAATTAACTGAAATAACCTCCTGATGATGCCACACAACGGAGTGGCGAAATATTGAAAAATTTGTACAAAAAAATTAATATAAAAATAGACCTAAAGCTTAAAAAAATAGACTTATTTATTAATATACATACATATTTAGAAAAGTAAAGAATATTTTTTTAGAGTCCAGCTAAGGTAAACTTTTTAGTTAGTTTAGTCCGATAGGATCGATTTAAGCTGAAATCGCTTCATTATGTAGAAAGTTGACAGTATATAGGCCCATAACTCGAAATTTTTTTTAATTTAATATTTTCTTCTTAATTTTTAATTTTCTATCCCTCTATGCAATTTTGTAGCTTTTTTTAAATGCTAAGATTGACTTAAGCTGAAATCGGGCTTTTTTCTAGATCCATATCTCGAAATCTATGCTATCATGAGAGTTTTTCATTTCAATATTTTCTTTTTTTTTACATGTTTCTCTCAGTCTATGTAAATTTTTAGTTAGTTAGGCATGGTGAGATTGGGCCAAACTTAAAATCGATTATTTTATAAAAAAAATATAAAAGGTCTTTCCGAGAGTTTTTTATTTAATATATTTTTCATTTATCCATCAGCCTTGCAGCTGTTTAAATAGTTAAGTTTAGTAGGATTAATTTAAGCTTAAAATAGCTCATTTTAAAGAAATCTTATAGGTCTATAACTCGAAAGCTATGTCTTTCTGAAAGTTTTTTTATTTAAAATTTTCCCTTTTTGTTTTGAATTTTTCTATCAGTCTATGTAACTGTTTAATTAGTTAAGTTTAGTAAGATTATTAGAAGCTTAAAACCACTTATTTTAGAGAAATATAATAGGTCCATAATTCGAAATCTATGTCTTTCCGAGAGTTTTTATATAATATATTTTTTTAGTTTGCATTTTTCTATAAGTTTGTGTAACTTTTAAGTAAGTTTAGTTTGGTAAGATTAATTTACGCACAAAATCGCTTATTTTATAAAGTACTAGCTGACCCGGTGAACTTCGTACCACCTACCAATTATTGAATAGTATATGGATTTTTTAAAAAGAGTACAAAGTTTATTTAGTCAAATAGTTCATTGGAATATATTTATATAGAAAACAAAAATTCAAAAAGATTACAAAAATAAGGCGTTTCAGGTAAAAGCTGTTAAGGAAGCTTTGTATTTTCGTGCATGGGTTATGTTTAGGTTAATTCCCTTCAGTGCAGTACCTTGTGATATACGAAACTTTTCATTTTGTTATTAGGCGCAAGTACAAATGAAGCAGATGGTTTGCCCACACGTGAACAAACAACGTAGAGTTGGCCATGAGAAAAACATGAATTTTCTAAATTAAGACCATAAATACTCAAGGACTGTCATTGAAAATGCAAGACGAATAGGAAATTGAATTCGCTCAAACTCAAAAGGCATATGGGTTGGTATCATCGGAATTCTCGGAATGAAAACTTCTTCACCTTTAAATTTTCCTCTAAGTATAATTGCGTGTATAACACGGACCATCAGTTTTGTAATTACCAAATGCGTTTTAATTGCAAAGTTTTGGTTGGTTTAAATTTCGAAGCACGATAACTACCGAGCCCACCTTCCGTTGTAAGTTGTGCGGGGGTAAGCCAGACACATCCAAGGAGTTAAGAACTTCAGTTGGATAGTCCTTCTGTTGGAGGCTTAAGAGGGAAACATTGGTTTGAACTAATTGGTCCAACTCATATCGATCTTATTCACGTTCACGCTTCAATTCTCGATTTAGTAGCTCATTCATTTCATGTTCTGGTGCTGGCAGTCTTAACCTGACTAACAAACTGCCGCAAATAAGGTAACCCATGTCTTCAATTAAGAGCAAGGCCCGGTTATGCATCTTTTTTTCTCCATATTATCTTTATTGAATCTTCGCTAATGGGAACTAACAATATGTATTCAAATCTTAAAATTATGTAATTGATATTAGTCCAGTCAGTACCAGACCAAAATTTAAGTTATAATAATAAGGTTATGCATCTTCGCATTGACTTCAAGATTTGGATTTCTCGAGCTGACACGATACTGATGTAAAATGTCTTCTGACATATTGTCCTTGTATTTGTTCCACAGGTCACTTGGATTTGACGGGAAGCATGTCGAAATAATAATAGCAAATAATGTTCGTATCTGGCTTGCATATGCAGAAATAATTGCCTCAGCGATTGTCATATCCCAATGAGTGTCGTTTTCAAGCAAATTGAGTTCTTGAAATGCAGCACGAAATGTTGGGCAGACGAAATGTTGCAAAAGATGTTGGACCATGAACATTCACCAGCAACAACCGCAAATAAAAGCATTTATCATTCTTCAGATGGACTGTATAAATGCGACCTAGAGCATCACTTGAACGCACATCCGCATGCCCAGGAACCATAGTGCCTTTCTTTCGACGTTAAAAATATTTTGAAGAAGCGTTCCAAGTGTAATACCGTAGCATCTCCGCTTTGAAAAACAGCAAAGAAACTTGTCACTGTTGTCACTGGAGGTATTTCAGCACGTTGAACAGCATTTTTCGCAGTGAAATATACTCGTTGGCCATTCTCCAGATGCACTGCTAAATGTGCAACAGTGGGATGACATACTGATTGCTGTTCACATATCGTCCAACTAAATAACGCGTAATTTCATCGTTGCCATTGGAGGTTTGGATGCTAAAAACAGCCACATCGCTGCCTTTCGTGACATATTTGCCGATGTACTTGATCGACTTCACTGAATTAGAATATTCAACATTGCAATATGTCTTAAATGATTTGGAAAGAAGTGTCAAATATGGCACAGTCCAACTGTTGTCAATCACAAAATCGTTTCCTTTTACTTTCTTTGTAATAGTTTGACCGTTGTCATTGGGTCATCAACGCCAATACAGTGGATAACCGTCATTGCCAGTGATAGTTTCCGCCGTCAATTTTCGTGGATAACATTTTAAACAGTTGCCGTCGACCATGAATCATATTTGTAATTACATCATGTAGTTCTTGATCTGTTTCGGGATCAGGGATCTCGGCACTTATAATATCATCTATCTGGTCGGGTCGACCCTTTTAGACTAACCAAATAAGAATGTGTGCATGCGGCAAGCCTCGTTTTTGCCATTTTATTGAATACATCCAGCATCGAGTATATCCGAACACGTAATGCCTAACAATATATATAAAAAGCAAACGAATTTTTACCTAAACACACACAATTCACGAAACATTATCCTTAATAGCATGTCAATAATGTTATAAACATGTTTTTTTTTTTTTGTTTCTTTGATAATTACTGAAAATTACTGATAAAGCGTGAATAGAAAAGCTGTAGCCAATCGCATCTTTAATGATGGGAAGCTATTACCAAGTAAAAACTTCAAAAACAGTTCAGTTTATTATGGCTTTATTATTTTGTAGCCCTATCCGCCACTTGTAAATATTTTTTTAAATGTTTGTTGTGCTTACAAAACAATGTATAGAAAATAATTGCGTTAATGACTTGCTAACTGGCAGACAGATTCATCATTGCATAGCCTAAATGCGTAGGGCAAGACTTGAAATATGTATTGGTTAATTTTATAGCTTCTTATTTAAAAAACAAGAAAGAATTATAATTTAATTTACGCTCGACAGGTTTCAAAGTTATGAATGCATTTTTCGTACTTTTTTTGAAATATTAGACCATTAGAGGCGAGACAGGGTAAAAAACCATATTTTGAAACTCCTTATATCCATTTTATACCTCCAAAGCCGAAAAAGATAAAAAGGGGCTCAAATTATATTTTGATATTGCGTTCAACAGGTCTCGAAAAAATGTGAATATAAAATTTTGATAATTTTGATCCTAAGGGGTAAAAAGGGTAATTTTTAAGTTATTTTTGTAACTTTTAAACTAATAATTTAAATTGTGTTCAACTGGTTTAAGAAAAATATGAACACGTTTTTGAAGTTTTTTTACAGTTATTGGGAGGTGCCATGCCCATTATTCTCTTTTCTCCTAAGTGTATTCACCTCAATTGTGTATATTAGCAAACATAAGCATCCATAGACAATTTTGAGATTCTAGCTATAAGAATTATTGAAGTGCATGTAAAAAAAACAATGGTACAGGAGGTGCCACACTAAAAAATTTGGAGACCTTAGCTGTCACAGTTAATGAGATAGAAATACAAATTTTTCTATGCTATTAGAGGTTCCACACTTATTATTTACTTCCCTTAGTAATGCATATTAGCATAATAAATACCCATATTAAATTTGGAGATTTCAGCTGTTACATTTATTGACATATATGTAAAAGATTTTTTTCTTGTAAAGGAGGTGCCACGGCTATTAACATTGTAAACACCTACACAAAATTTGGAGACTTTAACCCATTCACAGCTGAATTATGCATATTACCATTATAAATCTCTTTACAAAGTTTTGAGAGTTCAACTGTTTGCTATTGAGATATATAAAAAAACCTATTTTCGTTGTATGGGAGATGCGACGCCCATTTCTTTTTTCCCGCCTATTAAGAGCACAATTATGCATATTAGCTCTATAAACATCCGTACGAAGTTTTGAGACTTCAGCTATTACAGTTGTTGAGATATATAGAAAAAACTATTTTCGTTGTATGGGAGGTGCCACGCCCATTTATTTAAATCCGTCCATACAAAGCTCAATTTTGTATATTAACAGTATAAACATCCGTACGAAGTTTGGGGACTTCAGCTATTACAGTTGATGAGATATATACAAAAAAACTATTTTTGTTGTATGGTAGGTGCCACGCCCATTAATTTTGTCCCGCCCATACAAAGCTCAATTATGCATGATAGCACTGTAAACATCCGTACAAAGTTTGGAGGCTTCAGCTAATCCAGTTATTGATAAATATAAAAAATAACTATTTTCGTTGTATGGGAGGTGCCCCGCCCATTTATTTCTTTCCGCCCATACAAAGCTGAATTTTGCATATTAGCACTAAAACATCCGTACGAAGTTTAGAGACTTCAGCCATTACAGTTATTGATATATATACAAAAAACCATTTTCGTTGTATGGGAGGTGCCACGCCCATTTATTTTTTCCCGCCCATACAAAGCTCAAATATGCATATTAGTACTATAAACATCCGTACGAAGTTTAGAGACTTCAGCTATTACAGTTATTGATATATATACAAAAAACCATTTTCGTTGTATGGGAGGTGCCACGCCCATTTATTTCTTCCCGCCCATACAAAGCTCAATTGTGCATGTTAGCACTATAAACATCCGTACGAAGTTTGGAGACTTCAGCTATTACAGTTGTTGAGATATATACAAAAAACTATTTTTGTTGCATGGGAGGTGCCACGCCTATTTATTTTTTCCCGCCAATACAAAGCTTATTTATGCATGTTAGCACTATAAACATCCGTACGAAGTTTGGCGACTTCAGCTATTACAGTTATTGATATATATACAAAAAACTATTTTCGTTGTAAGGGAGGTGCCACGCCTATTTATTTTTTCCCGCCCATACAAAGCTGAATTATGCATGTTAGCACTATAAACATCCGTACGAAGTTTGGAGACTTAAGCTATTACAGTTATTGAGATATATACAAAAAACTATTTAAGTTGTATGGGAGGTGGCACGCCCATTCATTTCTTCCCGCCCGTACAAATCTCAGTAATGCATATTAGCACTATAAACATCCGTACGAAGTTTGGAGACTTCAGCTATTACAGTTATTGAGATATATGTATACAAAAAACTATTTTCGTTGTAAGGGAGGTGCCACGCCTATTTATTTTTTCCCGCCCATACAAAACTCAATTATGCACGCTAGCACTATAAACATCCGTACGAAGTTTGAGGATTTAAGCTATTACAGTTATTGAGATATATACAAAAAACTATTTTAGTTGTATGGGAGGTGCCACGCCCATTTATTTTTTTCCGCCCATAAACAACTCAATTATGCACACCAGTAAATAACTTACCTGTACCAAATTTGGAGACTTCAGCTATAATAGGTATTGAGGTATGGTAAAAAAACTGTTCAATTTGTATGGGAGGTGCCACGCCGTCGGAATTTCCAAAAAATAATAGGCCTAAAACGCATTCCCAGATATCGGGTATGTCTTTTTTTCAAGTTTCATTAAAATCGGTCCAGCCGTTCTTGAGTTATAAGCGGTGTCACTAACAAAAAAAAATTGTTCTTTTATATATAAGATAATTGGTCAATAACTCAAAAGCTATGCTTTTCCGAGAGTTTTTCCATTTAATATATTTTTCTTACTTTTTATTTGTAGCTTTGTGGTTAGTTGAGTTTGGTAAAATTAATTCAAGCTTAAAACTGTTCAGTTTGTAGAAAATTATTAGGTCTATATCACGTAAGCTATGCCTTTCCGAGGGTTTTTACATTAAATAATTTCCTTTTCTTAAATTTGCTATCCTCATATGCAATTTCTTAGTTAGTTAACTACGGTAAGATTAATTTACGCTTAAAATCTCACTTTTATATAGAATAAAAATTGAGGCCTATATTAAGGAAACTAGGTCTTTCAAGAGTTGTTACAAATAATATTTTCTTTTTATTTTCTATCACCGTATATAACTTTTTATTGTGAATCTACCAACTACATATATATGCATATATTTCTTCCGACGAATATTAATACTTTTTTATTCTTAGTAAATCTTTCTAATAGTGTATTTACATCTACCCCATAAACAGGTTGTAAGTTGTTTACGGTGCTAAACTAGTATGAGAAACGTATTTATCCATACAAACCATAAACATGTTTATAACATGATTTTGCGATAAACTAGTTTCAAAATACATACTAGTTTTTTAACACTCACCTTTTCAAACACAAAAAGGAAATGCAGAAGGCGAATTTTTTTGGATTCGCCTTAATACTCACTGTATTATTCTTAAAAAACACATAATAACACAATACAAAAAAGTAAATTAATTAATGAATATATGCGGTGTTTTCTTAGATGAATGAACGAATGATGAATGAAAAATACATCAAAAACATTTTTTTTTCGTAATAACGTCCATATTTTTATTAAAATTTATAATATTAATGTAAACCGTTTTATGACTTGTCGAACATAAACAACTTAAATAGTTTATATGCTGATGTAAACGGTATAGTTTATGAAAGTAGTTTACTATCATAAACTAGTTTTAAAATTACAATGTAAATGCACTATAAGAATAATATAACACCCATACAAAGTTTTTGTTTTTGGTATTAAAATTCATACAACATAGTCTGGTAGTTTCATACAAATTTTGAGTCTGGCATGGCATGCAATCATGGTATATTCAAATACAAGTTGGCCTAGTTAGCACAGCTAAATTTGTTTAGTTCTTGTTATTTGTTAGTTTAATATTTCACACGTATGTATTTAGCTTCTGATGTTGTACCAAGATGAATGTTTTTATACCCTTCACATAGTGATAAGGGTATATATCAGTTTGTCATTCCGTTTGTAATTTCTTTATTATTCATTTGCGACCCCATAAAGTATATATCGAGCCTTTGGTGCAATACCGTAGTAATTCAAAAAATCGTGAACTGAGAAAAATGCATTTGAAGTTTTTAACCATCTTTTTGATAGTATTTTCGTTTACTAATGTTATTTTTTTACAAGTTTTTAAATAAAAAGGAATGTTTTTAAATAAAAAAAGGCCAACAATTTTTCAAAATATGAAATATTTATTTATATTTAAGTACTTTGTATCAACCTATCGATGATGTATCGTTATTGTCACAAAACCTATGACAAACTTAAAAATTAATTCGAAATATATCGTTATAGCAAATAAACTTTTAACTATTTTTTTTCTAACAAAGTTGTAATATGAAATAATACGAACAAGTAAAAAAGAAATCAAATTATGCAGTTGTGTTTCTGTACCTAAAACGTAGCAAAAAATAATATTGCTTTATACTTTTTTCGTAAATTGCTTTCTGTTTGTCATAAAGGAAATATTTCATTATTGCAAATAAATATTGTTGGAAATACCTAGAGGCAATAAAGACATTTTTAGCTGAAGAATCTGAACAGTTAGAGGTGGAATCATAATCTTTTTTTCTTTAAATAGATATTTCCCTAAAGATAATTTATGCATACCCAGCTCAAAAAGTTCAAATTTTGAGTTACTTCGGTATTGCACCAAAGGCTCGATATATTCTGGATCCTTATAGATAGGGAAGTTGATATAGCCATGTCCGTCTGTCTGTTTGTCCGTCTGTTGAAATCAAGTTTCCGGAGTCAAATAAGAAGATACAGACCAGTTAATGGTGTCAAACTATTAGAAATATCCCGCTAACAATCGCTTTTTAAAATCAGCAAAATCGGTTCACTATTGACCGAGATATAAGCGAAAACCCAAAGTAACCCATTTTTTTTAGGACAAAATCCGTTCATATATCCCTATATATCTCAGTAAGCATAGTCACTCTTGCCACAAAACTTGGCATGATTTTTATGACATATTCGATACGCTATATCTCGGAAACTATAACAGATATCGAAATGAAATGTTCTACAAAAAGTAATTGGGCCATAAGGGCTACGCCTTAAATAAATAATTTTTTGAGTGGGGGCAAAAAAAGGGGTAGCTCCCATACAAATTAACGATTTTTATGAAATATTCGATACGCTATATCTCGGAAACTATAACAGATATCGAAATGAAATGTTCTACAAAAAGTAATTGGGCCATAAGGGCTACGCCCTAAATAAATAATTTTTTGAGTGGGGGCAAAAAAAGGGGTAGCTCCCATACAAATTAACGATTTTTATGAAATATTCGATACGCTATGTCTCGGAAACTATAACAGATATCGAAATCAAATTTTTTACAAAAAGTAATTGGTGGGCAATAAGGGCTACGCCTTAAAGAGAAAATTTTTTGAGTGGGGGCAAAAAAAAAGGGGTAGCTCCCATACAAATTAACGATTTTTATGAAATATTCGATACGCTATATCTTGGAAACTATAACAAATGTTCTACAAAAAGTAATTGTACATCAAGAGTTATGTTTTTAAGAAAAAATTTTTTGGGTGGGGGCAAAAAAAGGGGTAGCTCCCATACAAATTAATGATTTGTATGAAATATTCGATACGCTATATCTCGGAAACTTTAACAGATATCGAAATCAAATGTTTTACATAAAGTAATTGGGCAATAAGGGCTACGCCCTAAAGAAAAAATTTTTTGGGTGGGGGCAAAAAAAGGGGTAGCTCCCATACAAATTAACGATTTTTATGAAATATTCGATACGCTATATCTTGGAAACTATAACAAATGTTCTACAAAAAGTAATTGTACATCAAGAGTTGTTTTTAAGAAAAAATTTTTTGGGTGGGGGGAGAGCAAGGGGTAGCTCCCAAACAAATTAAAAATTTTTATGAAATTTTCAATACGCTATATTTAGGAAATATAACAGATATCGAAATCAAATGTTCTACAAAAAGTAATTCGACAACAAAGCCTACGATTTGAAGAAAAAATTTTTTGGGTGAAGGATGGACAAAGGGGATCTCCCATTCAAATTAACAATTTTTATTAAATTTTCGATATGCTAAATTTAGGAAACTATAACAGAAATTGACTTAAAATGTTTTGCAAAAAGTAACAGGATAAGACCTACATTCAAAAAAAATTTTTTTGGGCAGGGGCAGGGAAAGGGGTAGCTCTAATACAAACTAAGAATTTTTATGAAATTTGCGATACGCCACATCTGGAAAACTATAACTCGAATATTCCACAAAAAGTAATAATCAAATAATTCATAAATTTTGCAAAAAAAAGTTGGAGAGGAGCAGGGGGACTAGAACATCCCATAAAAATTAACAACTTTCATTAACCTTTTAATATAAATAATGTCAAAAACGTGCATTACTGTCGACCTCAAACGTTCCTCGTCTATTTCTATTATTCATACGAACGTTAAAATTTTGTAAAGTTTCCTATGGACTTTAAAACTCACATAAGGATTTTTATTATATTATTTGCAGTACAAAACTACTCGGCTGGGTATATTTAAAGACCAATGTTGAAGGGTATATAAAATTCGGCACAGCCGAATATAACGCTCTTACTTGTTTTTCATTGCATTGTTTTGCTTGTATCTCTAATGCGGCCACCTTTTTATATCTACCTTGCAATCATGGCTTGCAATAAACCATGGTATAATTACCCTATGAGGTATAATTGCTACTAAAACAACTACAAGGACCACAATACTAAATTTATGAGGATGCTGTAAAAGCAACGTCGCACATAGGGGTATTTTGCCAATCTAGCCGGACATTAAGCAAAAATGAAAATTTAAGAAATGTAAAAATTTAAACGCACAGCTCGACAGATAACAATATAAAATAACAATTGCTTGCAATTTGTCGTTTTGAGGCACTCTCAAAGTCAGGAAAGTTAGGTAAATTTGCCTGCAATTTATTAACTTTTGATGGTTTTGAGAGGTTTACAATATATTTTTTTGTAGCTAAACAAATAAACATTTTATATTGATTGTTTCTTTCTACGAAAGATTATATGAGCAACTACCTTATTTTATATTTTTTTATTTTAAGTTTTATTTGAATAATATTCCTTCGAAATTAAAAAAAAGAGTTTTTTTTGTTCACTTTTTGATTCCAAAAAATAAAATCAAAAGGTTTTTGAAAGTGATGGCAGTCATTAACCTAAAAATCTTTTTCAGCACAATAAAACCTTAAATCTCTACTTCTAGACGAAAAAAGAAAACGTGGCTCGTTTTTGCGCCATTTTTTTTTTTTTGGCGAATTTTTGAAAATTTCACTTTTTTCCTGTTTTTCTCATCTTGTGTGTTTACATATGAGTAAGAAACTTTTTTGTGGGTCATAACACGTTTGGATAATAACTTGTTTTTTAATGTTAACAGGTTATTTTGGGTTTTACGCTGACATTGCATGTATAAAAAGGAATTTGCGAGGCAGTAGTTTATACCCACCCCTAAACTGGTAATGTATACCTGAAACAAAATAAATGTACCTGCCTTCAAAACCTTTAAAAATTGTTTAAAAAAATCTAGTTTTTAAAGAGAAACAAATCTGTGCTTCAAGAAATTATTTTTTTAGTATAATATATATATTTCGGTTATTGCACGAAATTGTTTTAAGAACAGTTTTAAAACTACGAGAGTAAAATGGAAAAAGTTTATACAAGATTAGAGTTATTACAAATTGTACGGGTATGTAAAGATAAATCTGTTAAAGAGAAATGGCAATTTTAAGATAGAAAATTGTGTGAACTTTTAAAATGTCAAGGAGGTGGTGACATGTCAGCGGCGAAACAGTGTTTATACAGTTTCAAATAATTTGTAATTATACAATGCACAAAATTTTAATACATGGATCAATTGCCTAGTGGGCTGTTATCAGAAAAAGCGGCTGAGGCACGAAACAAACATTTTCGGGTTTACAGGTAGAATTTTGCAAGAACGTTTTCACGAGTTCAGTGTAACCTAGATATCATTAATAGACTTTTGCTCAGTTCTGACCCACTGACGACTAGCATACGACAAACTCCAAAAAAGAAGTCATTGCCCTTTACGAAAGAAGCAGTTTCTTTAATGCTTCCCCCCGTTACTTGATTTTTAAGGGAATTCAGATTTAGAAGAGGTCTTTGAAGAAGACGAAAAAGAACATTAGTACTCCTGTTCTTAGTGCAAAGGTATATTTTTTTAATTAAATTTTTTTTGTTTTCATACTTTAAATTAATTGTTACTTCTGTAGATTAGTTATTGTTATCAATAAATTAATTATTTTTAGATAATTTTAATACTTTTTTTGTAATTTTAACAAAAAAAGCGACAAACAAGCTTTAAAATAAATTTTTTGTGAAAATTTGAAAAACATATAGAAAAAAAAATTTTTGTACAGGGCCGTTTCGGGGGGTGGGGTTTGGGGACATTTATGCCCCTACCCGTTAAAACTTAAAAATTTTACTTTTATAGTATTAAGGCATAAGTTATCCATTATTTTTATTTTATACATTATTTTTGCAGCTTTTACTTTATGCCGCCGCCCACAAAAGGAGAGAGGACGACGCTGTCCAAGTGTAGATTTTTTTAGCTTCGCTTACGATTAAAGTTGCATTTGCCTAACAACAGTATTGAAAACTTAAAAAAATTTAATTTTTCAGAGGTGGTATAAGTTCTTCTGAGAGAAACTTTTTCCCCCTGGGTCCGATTATTATTATCTTTAATCCCTAAATGCCTATAACTACAATACATGTTTCTGTCAAGTTTCATCAATCTAGGAGCACTCAGTAATTTTGAGAAACTTTATTGTAAAAAATAAAAAGTAATGTCCGGCTAGAATGCAAAATACCCCTATGTGCTTCGTAATGGAAAACATTCTGTTTTGACAGTTTGAACTCGTGAGCAAACTTGGTAAAAAAATTGATATCTGTTAAATAGAGTACACCTTATTAGGTAATTGTACCATGGTAATTCTACCGTTGTAATTGTACCATGCAATTAACGACGCTTTGATATAACGGTTCATAATCACCGTTATTGTGATTGGCGATGACGTAGTCGTTTTTGGTACCGTCTAACAAATACGCCAATGCTATATGAATAGCACCCTTGTCGTTTTTGTGGCGAATTCGACGACATTCGGCACGACTACGCCAAACAAAATAAGGCCCAATTTCTATTAAAGTAAAAAGTTAATGCGTTTGCGTGATTCTTAATTTTTAACCACACGTGTAACAGAATTTTAAAAGATATAAGTGTTTACATATTTTAAATACGTTTTTACTAATAAAAAAATTAATTTTATTAGTTGGTGAGAGCCCCTCTGTAGAAGATTAACATTTTCTAGTAAGTTCCATTTTTCTTATGTTTCATTTTTTTTACTACCACAAGCTTAAATTGTATGCAGATATTTTCAATGCCCTGAAATAGCCTAAGGTCATTTTTATACCGATCAAATCAAAATCACTACCTGAGTAAATTAAAATATGTCCGTCTATCTTCCCGCCAGAAGCATTTTGGGGTAAAACTGCCGCAAATATTACCTTGTCCACATTTTGCATATGTATGTATATTTAGGACGCTATGCCGCAAATGATAATAGGATGTAGTTATCGGTCAAATGTTTAACGTAGCTCTCATTTAAATGAGCTCCCGAAATGAGATTTTTGGGTTATAGCTGCCTCAACTATTGCTCTATCTTTACAAAATATTTAATATAAGTATATATATATGTATATAGGACCGTATTAGGGAATGGTTAATCGGCTTCGATTATAGTCGAAAATCAAGTTTGACCCCAAAAAAAATCGATTTCTTGTAGTCAACTTTTTTATAACCATGTTATACTAAAATCGATTGAGCCCAAAAAATCGATTTTACTTAAAAGATTTTATAATGCTAGAAATTTTAAGAATTATTTTTATAAAACAATTTATTTCAAACTATCTGCACTGAAAACTCGTGTGTCAATATGAAGCGTTAGTGTAGTATTTTAAAATTTGTAACACTTCACCGTAAAAGTTATATAAAAAATGCATTCTATTTAAATTTGAATTTTTTTTTTAAAATATAGTCCAGGGGGCTTATTCTGAATTGCGATGCTATAGTCAATGCGATGCGAAAACATGTAAATGTGAGTAATTGGTATTCTATGTTACGATGTTCCCAAAGTATGTATGTAATTGTATACGCATTTAAATGCGAAAAGGTGGCAAGCCGGTGTTAAGTTGGTATTCTGTAATGCGAAGAGAAATGTCAAATGTACAGCAAATTCGCAAATTTTATTCGACAGCTAAAGATCAATCGCAGCACAATTAAATTATTTAATATGATGTAGTATATTTAAAATAACGGATTTATATGAAACTCAGGGAAAAAAGTTGTAAAGCCACAAAATACTGCCAGTTTGATATATTCGTGGAAATTATTAATTATCATAGCCAACTTGCCAAAGGCTATTTAAAAACACCGAATGCGTGGCAATCAGCAAATGCTTTGCGGCAAACAGTAGCCGAAACTCGGCTAGTAGCGGTAGAAAAACCAGCTTTTTTTCAAATAAAAGTTTCTTTAAACATTAACGGAAAATATAAATTTCTTCTAATAAAAAGAAATTATATGAACTTAAGCCAAATTAAAAAGCAAACATTTGTATTAAAACAGTTCAACAATAAATAAAAATAGCATATTTAATAAATATTAAAAAGTATATGGCCGTAACGTAGAACAATTTTTATGAGACTGCTTTAAGTACCACTTATGGAAATGTAACGAAACGTGAAATAAAATGAAGTAGAATGTTTCATGAAATCTTCATTACTATGAAAAAAAATGCGGGGAACGTTTCACTTACCGCTATATTTTTTTAATTTCTTTCTTGATTTGTAATAAGTCTTTTTATCATATTTTATTTAGATGATAAGTCATACCTTTAAAATCTTAAGAGAAAAAAAGAACAACGAAAGTACCAAAAAGAAAACAATAAAAAAGGAAATTCACCCTCAGCTGTCCAGTAATTCTAATTCTTATTTAAATGATTTGAAATAAAGGCCTCAAGCTGAAAACAAAGTACCCTTTGACACACTGCAACCAACAAATAGTAACTTTGATTTTGGGAACAACAGCACCAGTGTATCTGAAATTACTTCACAACTAGAAACCTTACAAGATTTAAATGCTCAAAAGCACAAAAGCACCAGTGTATCTGAAATTACTTCACAACTAAAAACCTTACCAGATTTAAATGCTGAAAAGCATAACAGCACCAGTGTATCTAAAATTACTTCACAACTAGAAACCTTTCAATATTTAAATGCTGAAAAGCACAACAGCCCTAGTGTATCTGAAATTACTTCACAACTAGAAACCTTACAAGATTTAAATAAATGCTGAAAAGCACAACAGCACCAGTGTGTCTAAAATTTCTTCACAACTAGAAAACTTACAAGATTTAAATGCTGAAAAGCACAAAAGCAACAGTGTATCTGAAATTGCTCCACAACTAGAAACTTTACAAGATTTTAATGCTGAAAAGCACAACAGCACCAGTGTATCTGAAATTGCTCCACAACTAGAAACTTTAAAAGATTTTAATGCTGAAAAGTACAACAGCACCAGCGTATCTGAAATTACTTCACAACTTAAAACCTTACCAGATTTAAATGCTGAAAAGCACAACAGCACCAGTGTATCTGAAATTACTTCACAACTAGAAACCTTACAAGATTCAAATGCTGAAAAGCACAACAGCACTAGTGTATCTGAAATTACTACACAACTAGAAACTTTACAAGATTTAAATGCTGAAAAGAACAACAGCACCAGTGTATCTGAAATTAATTCACAACTAGAAACTTTACAAGATTAAATGCTGAAAAGCACAACAGGCCCAGGGTATCTGAAATTACTTTACAACTAGTAACCTTACAAGATTTATTTAAATGCTGAAAAGCAAAACAGCACCAGTGTATCTGAAATTACTTCACAGCTAGAAACCTTACAAGATTAAAGCTCATTAAATGTAAACGAAAGAGAAATACATACCAGACTCTACTGTTGATAAAAATGAAATTTCTAACACAAGTAACGTGTCAGAAAAAAAAAACAAAAGTATAATAAACGTTATCGAAAATCCCATTATTATAACAAAAGTTGATATTCCGTATTCAAAAAACAAATAAAAAAAACAGTTTTGTTTATATTGCAAAACCTTACAGACAAAAATTTGTAGACACTTCTTAAAACAAAAGAAAGGAAACGAGGTAAAGAAAGCACTAACCCTGCCTGTAAAAAGCAAAGAACGTTTAGATATAGTTAATATTTTGCGAAACAAAGCTATTTTCTGCACAACACGTCCACACAGTACAACACAGGTATATTAATTGTGTTCCGCCAACAGCAAAACAAGTCTAATGGTGTTTTCCTCTCTGGCAAAAATGTTACATTAATGCTACTATTCTATTCGAGCGGGTTTATGTTTATTATAAAAATACATACAAGAGTGATAACAGTTATCGTTTTCCTTTCTGAACATGTTGCACAAATAATTGGCAAGAGTGTAACATACACTGTGTGTAATTTTTTAAGTCATGGAAAAATAACCATATACCATATACGGACACCACTACGTGAAAGAAGACCAAAAAAAAAAAAAGACCCGTGTCTCCCAGTTTTGCCCAAAGTCATGCACTTTTTTTATGGGCCACCAAAGATTGGGGGCCTTGTTGTCATTTTTGCAAAAAATTATAATTATTTCCCAGGCTTATATCTTGCAAACCGTTCGGAATTTTCATTTACTCTTTGAGGTAAAGTTGTAGCCCTTTTTATAAAGAATTGTGAACATAAAAAATTAAAAAAAAGAGTCATTTAAGATCACAATCGCAAAAAACTTTAAAAAGAAAGAAATTTTTTTTACCTTTTTCCCCCTGTTCAGGTCTATAGGTAGCAAACCGCCCAAAATTCAAGAAAACAATCAACTACAAAAATTTACTTAATATCTCAATAAACAACTTTTTAGAACATATAAACTTCCTAGGAATAATTCTTAACAACGTTTAGGCAGCCGCAAAAGTTAAAAATTTGCGAAAATGTATGCATGTACATACATGTAGTTTGTTAAAAATTTGGGAAAATTTTTAAATTTCATTTGTTTTTTATTTTCTTTAACATTGGGATACTGTGCTGTCTATTACAAAAAAGTTATAAAAAAAATATTCGTATCATGTTGTATTATATTGATGGCCCTGGACTTACAAATCGCACTCTCTTAAGTTGAGGATAAAAATCGTCGTCCAAATCTGACTATGATTCAAACCTAATGGTTCACACGCACGTTGCTTCCATCATCAGTTTTTTCTTCTTAATATACCTTATTTATCCCAATTACAAAACAAAACAAAAGAATTTTGGAAAGCCGCCCTTACTGATGATCCCTTGCAAAATATTGATGACCTCCAAATCACAGCAAATCTTCCATTTATTTTTATAGGCTTTCGGTTCGACACTTGCAACAACACTGCTTTCAAGCTTGAAACAGAATCATGAATAAATAATCTCCGCTCACTAGCGATGTAGTTCATTCCCATTTTTACTATCAAAGCTTTTATATCGTTGCAGTAAGCGAACAAATTTTTATCATTTAGAGTGTAGAGGGTCTTAAATTCAGCTTGCCGTTTGCGGTAGCATTAACACTAGCATGTGTAAGTTTTCTTTGCTTAAAAAACGCAGTCCAAAATATGGCAAGTCGCTGCGATAGTCCCAATATGGTCACAATGAAATCTATTTTCATTTGTTGTATTAGTTGAAGTCCATCTCTTTCCCGTTGGAGCTCATAATCGGTATCAAATCGATCTTGATAGGTAACACCACTTGCTGTAGTCATTTCTGTAAATTCTGTCCTACGATCTGAAAATTTTCAGGTGCAAGCACTGGCAGTGTGGCCGTTATAGTTGCTTTATAAGTTTTGTTCTTCTCAGCATGTCGATTTATACAAGATGTGTAATTAACGCATGCATAGCAACTGGTTGCATTATGATCACCTGCGCGATTAATCCAGTTTACCGGCTTACAGTTCTTAATACTACGTTTGCTTTCGCGTCGATTTTACATTGTGAGCTGCGTCCCTTGATGCGTCTTCGGTCGGTGCGTGATCGCGTGAGTTATTTACTGAGATCTTAGGTAAATTTTTTAGTTGATTTCTTGATAAGCTCTCTCTCTCTCTCTCTTTTTAAATTTATACAATTATTTCACTTATTACAAAGAGAGGTAGTAGGTACAAAAGTAATTTTTTGGTGGTATAAACAATCTTTATTAAAAAGTAATAAACAAAGCAATATGTACATAATTTAATAAAGGCCATTAACGATAATTTTTGTGAATTGTGTATGATGTATTTTGTTGTTTGGGGTTTTAATCAATTTTAATGTTTGCCTACCTGTTTAAGTTGCAAGACTTTTCGCGGCTATCACACATGCATATTCACATATTAGAGTTCTCTATTACACAAAAGACAGATACAATATATGTATTTAAGGCAATTTGATTAAACGTAAGGATGAGATAGATTCATAACTACATGTATGTTCATGCATACATTTTCGCAAATTTTTAACTTTTGCGGCTACCTAAGCGCTACCTAAACATTGTTAAGAATCATTCCTAGAAAGTTTATATGTTCTAAAAAATTGTTTATTGGGATATTAGGTAAATTTTTTAGTTGATTGTTTCCTTGAATTTTGAACGGTTTGCTACCTATGGACCTGAACAGGGGGAAAAATGTAAAAAAATTGTAAGTTTTTAAAGTTTTTTGCGATTTTGATTAAAAATTATTCTTTTTTTATTTTTTATGTTCACAGTTTTTGTTCTTTATAAAAAGAGCTACAACTTTGCCTCAAAGAGTAAATTAAAATTCCGAACGGTTTGCAAGATATGAGCCTGAGAAAATTATCACTTTTTGCAAAAATGACACCAAGGCCTCAGATCTTTGGGGGCCCATAAAAAAGAAAGTGCATGACTTTGGGCAAAACTGGGAGACACGGGTCTTTTTTTTTTGGTCTTCTGTCACATAGTGATGCCCGTATATGGTTATTTTTTTCGTGCTGCACTGTGATATCTTACCCCAATTATATTTTAGTGTAACGAAGTACCACTTTTTACAGCTGTGTTATGTAAGTAAATACTTTTTTATGCAGACGAGTTTTTAACACAGAGTGCAGTTTTTATTAAAATCAAGACATTTTTCTGTTCCATTAAAAACAATAAAATTAACAATTTTATAAGTGTGTGTGTAAGCTGATAAAAATATTACACATACTTATTGAAAAAATTTTTTTTTAGAATGGAAAACACCATGCTGATAGCTGAAGAATGACCCAGTATATTCATTCGGTAGCCAATAGGGTTTTAAAAACCCAAATCTTCCCAATTTTACAAGATGATATTGTTTCAAAAGCAATAAGGTATTATGAGCTGATAATTTAATTTAAAAACAAACTTACTGAAAAGTATTTATCAGATCAATAACATGATATGATTCGTGCTAATTTGACACTGCTTGGGCGCTTTATAACTGCGGTTAAGCAACTAGACACACAAATAACAGAGCTTAAAGACATATTTAAGCCACATCTGTTTAACAAATGTATTACTGCCCTGTGAACTGTAGCCCATTGGGGCGACGAAGTAATGTGGTTTAAGACGCCAGGTGTTGCCCAAAGCCTTCCATACCTAATAAAAAAATGTGGAAAAAAACAAAGGGCAGAGCTTATTAAAACGGAGCTTTTCAAGAAAAAATTGGTGTTGAAAAATCGATTTCTTGTAGTCAACTTTTTTATAACCATGTTATACTAAAATCGATTGAGCCCAAAAAATCGATTTTACTTAAAAGATTTTATAATGCTAGAAATTTTAAGAATTATTTTTATAAAACAATTTATTTCAAACTATCTGCACTGAAAACTCGTGTGTCAATATGAAGCGTTAGTGTAGTATTTTAAAATTTGTAACACTTCACCGTAAAAGTTATATAAAAAATGCATTCTATTTAAATTTGAATTTTTTTTTAAAAATATAGTCCAGGGGGCTTATTCTGAATTGCGATGCTATAGTCAATGCGATGCGAAAACATGTAAATGTGAGTAATTGGTATTCTATGTTACGATGTTCCCAAAGTATGTATGTAATTGTATACGCATTTAAATGCGAAAAGGTGGCAAGCCGGTGTTAAGTTGGTATTCTGTAATGCGAAGAGAAATGTCAAATGTACAGCAAATTCGCAAATTTTATTCGACAGCTAAAGATCAATCGCAGCACAATTAAATTATTTAATATGATGTAGTATATTTAAAATAACGGATTTATATGAAACTCAGGGAAAAAAGTTGTAAAGCCACAAAATACTGCCAGTTTGATATATTCGTGGAATTTATTAATTATCATAGCCAACTTGCCAAAGGCTATTTAAAAACACCGAATGCGTGGCAATCAGCAAATGCTTTGCGGCAAACAGTAGCCGAAACTCGGCTAGTAGCGGTAGAAAAACCAGCTTTTTTCAAATAAAAGTTTCTTTAAACATTAACGGAAAATATAAATTTCTTCTAATAAAAAGAAATTATATGAACTTAAGCCAAATTAAAAAGCAAACATTTGTATTAAAACAGTTCAACAATAAATAAAAATAGCATATTTAATAAATATTAAAAAGTATATGGTCGTAACGTAGAACAATTTTTATGAGACTGCTTTAAGTACCACTTATGGAAATGTAACGAAACGTGAAATAAAATGAAGTAGAATGTTTCATGAAATCTTCATTACTATGAAAAAAAATGCGGGGAACGTTTCACTTACCGCTATATTTTTTTAATTTCTTTCTTGATTTGTAATAAGTCTTTTTATCATATTTTATTTAGATGATAAGTCATACCTTTAAAATCTTAAGAGAAAAAAAGAACAACGAAAGTACCAAAAAGAAAACAATAAAAAAGGAAATTCACCCTCAGCTGTCCAGTAATTCTAATTCTTATTTAAATGATTTGAAATAAAGGCCTCAAGCTGTAAACAAAGTACCCTTTGACACACTGCAACCAACAAATAGTAACTTTGATTTTGGGAACAACAGCACCAGTGTATCTGAAATTACTTCACAACTAGAAACCTTACAAGATTTAAATGCTCAAAAGCACAAAAGCACCAGTGTATCTGAAATTACTTCACAACTAAAAACCTTACCAGATTTAAATGCTGAAAAGCATAACAGCACCAGTGTATCTAAAATTACTTCACAACTAGAAACCTTTCAATATTTAAATGCTGAAAAGCACAACAGCCCTAGTGTATCTGAAATTACTTCACAACTAGAAACCTTACAAGATTTAAATAAATGCTGAAAAGCACAACAGCACCAGTGTGTCTAAAATTTCTTCACAACTAGAAAACTTACAAGATTTAAATGCTGAAAAGCACAAAAGCAACAGTGTATCTGAAATTGCTCCACAACTAGAAACTTTACAAGATTTTAATGCTGAAAAGCACAACAGCACCAGTGTATCTGAAATTGCTCCACAACTAGAAACTTTAAAAGATTTTAATGCTGAAAAGTACAACAGCACCAGCGTATCTGAAATTACTTCACAACTTAAAACCTTACCAGATTTAAATGCTGAAAAGCACAACAGCACCAGTGTATCTGAAACTACTTCACAACTAGAAACCTTACAAGATTCAAATGCTGAAAAGCACAACAGCACTAGTGTATCTGAAATTACTACACAACGAGAAACTTTACAAGATTTAAATGCTGAAAAGAACAACAGCACCAGTGTATCTGAAATTAATTCACAACTAGAAACTTTACAAGATTAAATGCTGAAAAGCACAACAGGCTCAGGGTATCTGAAATTACTTTACAACTAGTAACCTTACAAGATTTATTTAAATGCTGAAAAGCAAAACAGCACCAGTGTATCTGAAATTACTTCACAGCTAGAAACCTTACAAGATTAAAGCTCATTAAATGTAAACGAAAGAGAAATACATACCAGACTCTACTGTTGATAAAAATGAAATTTCTAACACAAGTAACGTGTCAGAAAACAAAAACAAAAGTATAATAAACGTTATCGAAAATCCCATTATTATAACAAAAGTTGATATTCCGTATTAAAAAAAAAAATAAAAAAAAAACAGTTTTGTTTATATTGCAAAACCTTACAGACAAAAATTTGTAGACACTTCTTAAAACAAAAGAAAGGAAACGAGGTAAAGAAAGCACTAACCCTGCCTGTAAAAAGCAAAGAACGTTTAGATATAGTTAATATTTTGCGAAAAAAAGCGATTTTCTGCACAACACGTCCACACAGTACAACACAGGTATATTAATTGTGTTCCGCCAACAGCAAAACAAGTCTAATGGTGTTTTCCTCTCTGGCAAAAATGTTACATTAATGCTACTATTCTATTCGAGCGGGTTTATGTTTATTATAAAAATACATACAAGAGTGATAACAGTTATCGTTTTCCTTTCTGAACATGTTGCACAAATAATTGGCAAGAGTGTAACATACACTGTGTGTAATTTTTTAAGTCATGGAAAAATAACCATATACCATATACGGACACCACTACGTGAAAGAAGACCAAAAAAAAAAAGACCCGTGTCTCCCAGTTTTGCCCAAAGTCATGCACTTTTTTTATGGGCCACCAAAGATTGGGGGCCTTGTTGTCATTTTTGCAAAAAATTATAATTATTTCCCAGGCTTATATCTTGCAAACCGTTCGGAATTTTCATTTACTCTTTGAGGCAAAGTTGTAGTCCTTTTTATAAAGAATTGTGAACATAAAAAATTAAAAAAAAGAGTCATTTAAGATCACAATCGCAAAAAACTTTAAAAAGAAAGAAATTTTTTTTACCTTTTTCCCCCTGTTCAGGTCTAAAGGTAGCAAACCGCCCAAAATTCAAGAAAACAATCAACTACAAAAATTTACTTAATATCTCAATAAACAACTTTTTAGAACATATAAACTTCCTAGGAATAATTCTTAACAACGTTTAGGCAGCCGCAAAAGTTAAAAATTTGCGAAAATGTATGCATGTACATACATGTAGTTTGTTAAAAATTTGGGAAAATTTTTAAATTTCATTTGTTTTTTATTTTCTTTAACATTGGGATACTGTGCTGTCTATTACAAAAAAGTTATAAAAAAAATATTCGTATCATGTTGTATTATATTGATGGCCCTGGACTTACAAATCGCACTCTCTTAAGTTGAGGATAAAAATCGTCGTCCAAATCTGACTATGATTCAAACCTAATGGTTCACACGCACGTTGCTTCCATCATCAGTTTTTTCTTCTTAATATACCTTATTTATCCCAATTACAAAACAAAACAAAAGAATTTTGGAAAGCCGCCCTTACTGATGATCCCTTGCAAAATATTGATGACCTCCAAATCACAGCAAATCTTCCATTTATTTTTATAGGCTTTCGGTTCGACACTTGCAACAACACTGCTTTCAAGCTTGAAACAGAATCATGAATAAATAATCTCCGCTCACTAGCGATGTAGTTCATTCCCATTTTTACTATCAAAGCTTTTATATCGTTGCAGTAAGCGAACAATTTTTTATCATTTAGAGTGTAGAGGGTCTTAAATTCAGCTTGCCGTTTGCGGTAGCATTAACACTAGCATGTGTAAGTTTTCTTTGCTTAAAAAACGCAGTCCAAAATATGGCAAGTCGCTGCGATAGTCCCAATATGGCCACAATGAAATCTATTTTCATTTGTTGTATTAGTTGAAGTCCATCTCTTTCCCGTTGGAGCTCATAATCGGTATCAAATCGATCTTGATAGGTAACACCACTTGCTGTAGTCATTTCTGTAAATTCTGTCCTACGATCTGAAAATTTTCAGGTGCAAGCACTGGCAGTGTGGCCGTTATAGTTGCTTTATAAGTTTTGTTCTTCTCAGCATGTCGATTTATACAAGATGTGTAATTAACGCATGCATAGCAACTGGTTGCATTATGATCACCTGCGCGATTAATCCAGTTTACCGGCTTACAGTTCTTAATACTACGTTTGCTTTCGCGTCGATTTTACATTGTGAGCTGCGTCCCTTGATGCGTCTTCGGTCGGTGCGTGATCGCGTGAGTTATTTACTGAGATCTTAGGTAAATTTTTTAGTTGATTTCTTGATAAGCTCTCTCTCTCTTTTTAAATTTATACAATTATTTCACTTATTACAAAGAGAGGTAGTAGGTACAAAAGTAATTTTTTGGTGGTATAAACAATCTTTATTAAAAAGTAATAAACAAAGCAATATGTACATAATTTAATAAAGGCCATTAACGATAATTTTTGTGAATTGTGTATGATGTATTTTGTTGTTTGGGGTTTTAATCAATTTTAATGTTTGCCTACCTGTTTAAGTTGCAAGACTTTTCGCGGCTATCACACATGCATATTCACATATTAGAGTTCTCTATTACACAAAAGACAGATACAATATATGTATTTAAGGCAATTTGATTAAACGTAAGGATAAGATAGATTCATAACTACATGTATGTTCATGCATACATTTTCGCAAATTTTTAACTTTTGCGGCTACCTAAGCGCTACCTAAACATTGTTAAGAATCATTCCTAGAAAGTTTATATGTTCTAAAAAATTGTTTATTGGGATATTAGGTAAATTTTTTAGTTGATTGTTTCCTTGAATTTTGAACGGTTTGCTACCTATGGACCTGAACAGGGGGAAAATATAAAAAAATTGTAAGTTTTTAAAGTTTTTTGCGATTTTGATTAAAAATTATTCTTTTTTTAATTTTTTATGTTCACAGTTTTTGTTCTTTATAAAAAGAGCTACAACTTTGCCTCAAAGAGTAAATTAAAATTCCGAACGGTTTGCAAGATATGAGCCTGAGAAAATTATCACTTTTTGCAAAAATGACACCAAGGCCTCAGATCTTTGGGGGCCCATAAAAAAGAAAGTGCATGACTTTGGGCAAAACTGGGAGACACGGGTCTTTTTTTTTGGTCTTCTGTCACATAGTGATGCCCGTATATGGTTATTTTTTTCGTGCTGCACTGTGATATCTTACCCCAATTATATTTTAGTGTAACAAAGTACCACTTTTTACAGCTGTGTTATGTAAGTAAATACTTTTTTATGCAGACGAGTTTTTAACACAGAGTGCAGTTTTTATTAAAATCAAGACATTTTTCTGTTCCATTAAAAACAATAAAATTAACAATTTTATAAGTGTGTGTGTAAGCTGATAAAAATATTACACATACTTATTGAAAAAATTTTTTTTTAGAATGGAAAACACCATGCTGATAGCTGAAGAATGACCCAGTATATTCATTCGGTAGCCAATAGGGTTTTAAAAACCCAAATCTTCCCAATTTTACGAGATGATATTGTTTCAAAAGCAATAAGGTATTATGAGCTGATAATTTAATTTAAAAACAAACTTACTGAAAAGTATTTATCAGATCATTAACATGATATGATTCCTGCTAATTTGACACTGCTTGGGCGCTTTATAATTGCGGTTAAGCAACTAGACACACAAATAACAGAGCTTAAAGACATATTTAAGCCACATCTGTTTAACAAATGTATTACTGCCCTGTGAACTGTAGCCCATTGGGGCGACGAAGTAATGTGGTTTAAGACGCCAGGTGTTGCACAAAGCCTTCCATCCCTAATAAAAAAATGTGGAAAAAAACAAAGGGCAGAGCTTATTAAAACGGAGCTTTTCAACAAAAAATTGGTGTTGGAAAATTTTCTTCTTTTATGTGAAGAGGAAATTTCTACTTCGATAAACAAAAAAGCTTTGAAAGACCAGTTAAATCAAAAAAGGATAAAAAAAGTTGTATTGCCTTCAAAAGAAGATATTAAAAAGTATAACATATACCTTAAGAAAAATATTGTCAATTCCATGAAAGCGTTAGAGAATGGTTTCTGTATGTCAAGCTGGACTCTTCTTATAAAAGCCACATAAATCTTTATACAGATATTTAATCGCCGGAGAGCAGAATAAATAGAGCGACTGACTGTACCAGGGTGCCCCGGAAGATCAGTGGTAAGTGCACGAGTATACCAGTCTGGGGGTTGTGGGTTCGATTCCCACCGGAGACCCTGGTAAGTTTCCTTCATTTTCTGTACTTTCTTTCTTATCCTTCTCTAAATTTCTTCTTTCCTTCTATCTCAACCTATTCTATCTGCCTCTGCAGGTAACACAAAGGGACCTAATTAAGCGGACCCAAGTGAGCTGTATCCTTTCCTTCAACATCTGCCTGTTCTACCTAACCTAGCCTATAGCAGATTTTGTAAATAAGGAGGTAATAACAGACAACATCGATAAAGACATACTAAAAGCCGTGTCAAATGAGTTTTTAAAACTGGCAAAATAATTTGTTAGAAAAACATTGCGTGGTAAGCTTGGTAGGACGGTAAGCGTGTTGTTGGGCCCTATGTGTGTTTGTGCTGTAAACCTTATTATAAAGTACAAAGCAGATGCAGGTATAACAAATGAAAACAAGTATATATTTTGTAAACCTTCAAATAAAAACCTAGCAAAACAGTACTTTCGAGCTTGCCCGCTACTAAGAACATTTTCGGAAGAGTGTGGCGCTCAAATGCCTGAAAGTCTCAGGGGTACCACTCTTCGAAAGCACATTGCAACATATATTTCGTTGCTAAACATTGAAGAGGATTCCGTGGATGGGTTAGCAAACTTCATGGGTCACAACAAGGATATTCATAAGAATATTTGCCGCATGCCGGTCCCAGTTGCGGGACTTACTTGCGTTTCTAAACTTTTAATGGCGGCTGTGGGTGACGATGAAGACGTGGAAAAAGAAAATGATAACGAAGTAAGCGATGACGAAAATCCTGATCCAAATGTAATATCTTTAAACGAAACTGTTAATACTTTTTGCTCGCCTAATAAACAACGTAGAAGCAGTAAGTAAACCCATTGAAATAAGGAAGGAAGTACGACTTTCGAAATGTTTAAAAAGTTTATATGTAAATTTTAGTCTAAACAGAATGACCTAGTTATACCCTTCAGATAATGGTAAGAGTATATATCAGTTTGTCATTCTGTTTGTATTACTTTATTTTTGATTCGCGACCCAATAAAATATATATATTCTGGATCCCACAGAAAACCCAAAATAACCCATTTTATAGGATAAAATCCTTATCGCGGCAGACACCCTTCCCGTTTTGTTGGTAAGTGTTGCCAAGAACAACAAAAATCTTCTTTAGAGTTTTTCCACCCAACAATTCAAAAACTTCAATTTCGAGTAAAATCCCAGTTTTATTTTTCTTGGTGCACTCATAGGCCAGTAACTTAGTATCATATCAGGCAGAGCTAAAATTTCCAGCAGATTTAGAAACATAAAAAACATTATTTGTTACATTTTGCAACACCTTCCGTAAAATAATTACATCCTTGGTATTTCCATTAGTTTTTTTTATAACTGCATTTTATTCGTATCGATGGCAACAAGAAGACATTGCTTATGTATTGTTTTGCCATTTTTCTCTGCCATTCTAAAGTTGATTTCTTATTAATTTTTTTTCTAAATTGAGAACCGTAGGTTTTTGCTATGTAAAAGCTTCTGATACTAAAAACATCCTAAGGAAATACCAAAATTATTTCAAATTTGTTAAGGTTTTTTTAAATTTTAGTATGTATTCTTAAAACTAGAGTTTGTGATAAGGTGTTTTTTTTTAGAAGTTAACATACATTCATATTTACATTCCTTTTTTTTTCCAATATAAAAGAAGTTAAAAGAAATTGTAAAGTTAAGAAAGCCAAGTCCTGGTGATATAGTAATTTTTTTTATTTAACATCTCCATTTGGAAAAACCAAACGTTTTAGGTGGAACAACGAAGAAAAAGAGGCAGTTTTTTCGGCATTCGGAGATCTAAAAGCGATAACAAAGCTTCCATACTTACAATAGTGCGTTGATGCCATTAGTCAAAATCCTGCTTTAAATAAAAGGACCCCGCAACAAGTAAAGTCATGGATCGACAATCAGCGAAGGTCCAATTAAGTAAGTTGATAAAAAAAATTAAAGTAATAAGCTTCATTTAATTTGATTTCTTTCATTTCAGAAAAATGTTTAGAGAAATATAAAAGTTTATGGTAACCCTATATTTTCCTACATTGACGGTACATATTTTAAACTGATGTAGTACCCAGTTTCGTCTAATTTTGTGATCTGGCTTAAGGATATTTTTATATGAACTAATATATACATATACATATTCCTTAACCAAATTTAAATGTATTTTATTTTTTCAAAACAAAAAATTGGTTGCGGTTGTTTTAAAGAAGTTTTAAGCATTTTTGCTTATTATTTTTTTAAATTCAAAAACTTTATTGAAATTTCTTACTTAAAAAGGTAGTACCTGGAAATGATTTCACGAATTTGGTTGAGATAGACTGATTATTTGGTGGGTGTAAGAACTAATGAAATTAAAATACACATACTTAAGCCAACAAAGAAACCTTAATACTAATGAATGTGTTTTATTTTTGAGTAAGATTAATTATAAATAAAAGTTTTAACGGCTGTAAGCAGTGTTGCAAGTATAAGTTTAGTTGGGTAAGATAGATTTGAGCTCCAAGTCATTTTTTATGTACAAACCTTATAGGTCCATAGTTTGAAAGATATGCTCTTGCGAGGCATTTTTCGTTTTAATTTTTTATTTTTAAATTTTCTGTCATCCTATGCACCTTTTAAATTAGTTTTGTTAAGTTAGATTGATGCAATTTCAAAATCGATATATAGAAATTTCATGGGTCAATAACTTGAAAGATATGTTCATTCAGTACTTTTTTCGTTTAATATTTTATTTTTAAATTTTCTATTATCCTATGCAACTTTTAAATTAGTTATTTGAGTTAGATTGATGCAACTTCAAAATCGCTGTTTAAAGTTAAACATTTTATGCGCCCGTAACTCAAAAGCTATGATCTTGCGAGAAATTTGTTGTTTAATATTTTCTTATTTTTTCTTAATTTTCAATTTTCTATCATCCTTTGCAACTTTTTTATTAGTTTATTTGAGTTAGATGGATGCAATTTCAAAATCGCTGTTTTATATAGAAATGTCATGGGTCCATAACTTAAAAGATATGTTCATTCCATACTTTTTTCGTTTAATATTTTATTTTTAAATTTTCTATTATCCTATTAAACTTTTTAATAAGTTTAGTTTAGTTAGGTTGATGCTATTTCAAAATCGCTGTTTTAAGTATATAAACATTTTAGGTACCGTGAAATAACTCCCAAATGAAATAACTCCAAACGAAAATGAAATAACTCCCAATCGAAAAAAATGAAATAATTCCCAACGGTAAGAATGAAATAACTCCCAAAGTTTGGGAGTTATTTCATAAAAGTGAAATAACTCCCAACAAAAATGAAATAACCCCTAATTACAAAAAAAAATAATTGTTTTATTTCATAAAAGTGAAATAACTCCCAAATAAAATAACTCCCAACAAAAATGAAATAACCCCCAATTACAAAAAAAAATAATTGTTTTATGAAATAAGCCCTAACGGAAATGAAATAACTCCCAACAATAATAAAATAACTGGCAACGAAAATGAAATAACTCCCAACAAAAATGAAATAACTCCCAATTAAAATATACATAATGCGAAAACCTTTTGTATCCATAAATTAGATGTTACTAACGTAAAATTATTTTCTAAACAAACAAACCAAATGACTGCCTGCCTCCGTCTGTGTGATAAATAGTGGAATTACTCATACAGATTTCATTGAACCTCAAGTATGTCACACATTCTTTAGGTATCAATTTATGTCTGGAGTATTTTGCTAATTATTCTTTTTCTTATTGAACGTCATACAATATTAATATGGAAATAGTGGAATTACTCATATAGATTTTATTGAACCTCAAGTATGTCACACATTCTTTAGGTATCAATTTATGTCTGGAGTATTTTGCTAATTATTCTTTTTTTAACTGAATGTCATACAATTGCTGAATTCACAAAGTCTTGTGAAATCATATATTGTAAAATAATACAACCAAAAAATATGACCGTTGTGAACAACTCTTCGTATGTTTGTAGGTGTCGTATTTAAAATCTAAATCAGCTGATACGACCAAACGATAAAAAAACAAACACATATGTATGTACATAAATCTGGTGCTGCTCTTGGCTTAACTTAATAATTTGTAGAAATTAGACCCATGAAAACACAAAATGGCCTATATCTAACCTGGTTAGAATCTCTAAAATCCATTAAAATAAGCAAAGTTTTAATAAAAAATCACAAGAATTTTGTTATTTTTTACGTAAACAAAAAACAGCTGATTAGAGCTGTGTAGCTCATGAACGAACGGGTCAAAATGAACGGATCACCGAATTGAACGAAGTGATCCGGTTATTTTACTGAGCGCTTTTCGTTCAATTGTGTTCCGTTCAATGTTTGTATCTTCAGGTCTTTTTTATGTCACAATTTCGTTCGTTCAGATGTGTTTTTTATGTTATGTTCTTTTGTTTCAGTTGATTGTTTGTGTATTGATAAGAGTTGCTTTAAAAAGTTTGCGAATGTGCGTACATATTTCTTTTGAGCATCGCTGTGGCACTGCCATAATTTTTTTAAATTTGGTTCAACAGTCTTTTTCTAAGAAGATTGATTTATTATAGTGTTTGTGTTTTTATGGATTACTATACACTTTTTACACAATTTTTATATATGGATTATTTAAATTTTATTTCACAAAAAGTTTTTTCTATTTTGAATGTCAAAACCACAAGCTATGTCAAAACAAATCTTTAAAAATAAAAAAACATGTTGCCGTACTGTCGTTCAGAAGTGAACGATTGAACGAACGGGTTAATTTTTGTAAATTGAACGAAACTGAGCGATCACTGAAATGAACGATTTGGCACAGCTCTACAGCTGATGTGTCAGAGAGCAGTGCCGGCTATTTTTGCCGGCGAAGGCGGCTTAAGGAATCTTCTTTGGCGGTTTTGCCTAAGTTTTTAGTATAGACATTTTTAACGGATGCGAGTGCTAGCGGCTCTTAAAATTATATTAAAAAAACTCGCCGTTTCGTTTTAGGCGCTTGGCGCATGACTTTGTATATAATATGACATCACAAAAAACATATCAAACAAAGTTGTATTGTTTCACAACAAGTTTCGTATGAAAAGCAACAACAAAATTTTTATGCTATTGTGAAACTATATGACAATAATACAATATGCTATCGTATCGTACCTTGTGAATTCGCCAAATATCAATATGTAATTTGAATATGTTTCATTTAATTTAAATTCATATATTAATAAAATAAAGAATAATCAAGAGGACAGTCATGATTTAACCAACAAGCTTTAATGTTGTTTCAATTTATTAAATGGCGACCGTGACAAGTGATCTCAACTAATTATATTTTATTTTTGAAGAAACTTAAAGATAAAAATATTTATTTCAAATGAAACAGGAAAAGTGACAATCTATGAAAAAAAAAGAATAAAGACACAAACAATGGTAAGCTGTTTTTGCCCTAGTGATAAAATACTCTAATGGAATTTTTTGCAAAAACTTTATAGATTAAACATATGAAAAAAAAAATTTTAAGCCGTTACAGTATACATACAAAAATTAGAAGAACAGAAAATATAATAAAAATGTTTCAAAATGAATAAGTTAAAGGAATAAAAACCAAAAGGGAAAAAAAGAAGAACTATTTAACTAAGGATCATACATAAAAATAAAACCAATGAAGCAAAATAATAATGACAAATTATTGCATCAACAAAAAAAAAAAAAAAATTTGGTAGTTTTATAACATCAACAGCAAGGAAAAGCCAGAGAATATATTGCCTTGGGTTCTGGTGGTGCCAATGCTGGTCTCTGCAACAACGACAAGAACAACAAACAAAATTCATCAGCTGATTGCGAAGAGAACCGGGAAATCAACACCAACAAAAGCAGCAACAGCAGAAAAACAACAAAAAGTATTGAAATATTTTTATTTATTTTAATTTAACCTTCTTTTAAACTATTTTTTTTATGGCGTTCGATTTAGATCACACTAGTCAATATTAAAATTATTAATTTTTTTTTTGAATTTGTAAAATTTAAATTTCCTTTTATTTTGAATATTTCTTTTAAATGGCTCGGTGGAAAAATATTTTGAATGTAATCCCTTTTATTTTTGCGGGATACGAAGTAGGGAAACACCAAGAAGACGAAGACATGAACAAACAACTAACAGAATAAATTATGGCAAATAATAAACTACAGCTACAAAAAGAAAAAGAAAATAACAAGTCTGAAGTTTTTGAAATAATAATGGTAATCACCTTAGTATTACTAGTAATTGCCTACATTATTCGGCTAACGTATGCGGTTTTTAAGAGATGACAAATATAATCAAAATTTTATTAACAAAACACAAAAAAAAATTTTCCTTTTGTTCTTTTAATGGCTCAGGAAAACTGGTCAGCTATATCTGAAGAATTAAATGGTTATAGGGCTGAATTTGATAAAAGTTTTAAGTGCATAAATAAAACACAAAAACCAGGTACAGATACTATCAATAAGCATCTGCTACTTTTGGAATTGAATTATAACAAAACAGTAATTTTAATTAACCAAATTAAGAATAAATTAACTACAGAACATTTAAAAGAATGTATCACAAGTGTCAATAACCTTCAAAACCTTGAGGAAATTAAATTGTCTTTTGTTTTCCCACCAAACAACAAAACAATAGAACTTCCAAAATTAGAGTTGATAATGGCGGACGCCATAAAATTTCTCGAAACGGCTAGCAAAATCTTGCCAGATTTTGATGGTAGTTTCAATAATTTGCGTAAATTTATAGATGCTATTAATTTATTAGTTTCAATAAAGGGAACAAATCCTGATTCCCCTCTCATAAATATTATAAATACAAAAATTACTAGTAATGTACGCAATTAAATAGAAGGGATCAGTTCGATTGAATCCGTAATTGAAAAATTAAGAAATGTTGTTAAAGGTGCCTTTACACGGTAATACAAAGTAATTAGATTTTGTAGAATCAAAATATAATGAAATTCTCTCCGTGTTTAAAAAAAGAGAATAAAAATCTGTTCTAACTATTTTTCATGTTTACACGGATGAGGTTGGTAAAATCAAAATAGGTTGTTTCTTGCCACTTTCCTTTTGGGGTAACGCCATATGGTTAAGGTTTAACAATATTAACAAAAACAACATGAAAAAAATCTGATTTTATTTTGATTGTTTGTGTATTGTTTCATTAAGTGTAGCCACCTTCATTAGATGCTGTAAGTGCTGCCAATCTTTCACACCTCTGATGTGATGAGAATACACAAGTTTCTAAAATGGTTTAGAAAATAAACATTTACCGAACACTTGTCAAAATTTGCATCCGTATTCTCTCCTACCCAATACATTATGCTTTTACATGATGAGATTTTGTATTATCCCACAACATTTTTTGACATATCGTAATATATGTATTACCGGGTAAAGGTACCTTAAAGGCGACTCTGCTGATACTTTGATAGCAAAACTAAATGCAATCAAACCGCATGACAAAAATAAAACGCAATATGTAAAAGAAATTGAACAACTTACAAATGAACTTGCAAATACATACATATCAGATGGTATGACTGAGGGGGCAGCAAACAAAATTGCTACAAGAGCAGCAATATAGTCAGTCACACAAAATGCGAACTCTGAACGAGTCAAATTAACTATGCAAGCTGGTACATTCAACTCAATCGAGGAGGTTACGTCCAAATTTTTGGAAATAGAAGATCAGCCAAATAATTTAGTCATGTTTGTAGGATACCGAAACAGAGGTAGAAACAGACAAAATTATAATCACAATAACTAAGAAATTATAATAATCGTAATAATGCTCATAATAATCATTACCAAAATAATAATAGAGGCAGAAATTACCGCAACGATTATAATCGTAATAACCGCAACGATTATAATCGTAATAACCGCAACGATTATAATCGCAATAACCGCAACGATTATAATCGTAATAACCGCAACGATCATGATCGCAGCAATGATAATAATAATAATAATAATAGACGAAACCAACTTTAATAGCAATGTCCGTGTTATTAATAGCGATGAACAGGGAAACGGCGACAACCCCCTGAACACCCATCTGGGGGAAAACTACACAAAAACGATGATAGCGTCAACTCCGCAAATTTTCATAAAAACATTTATCACTTTAATCTGAATTTATCGAGCTACAGCTCTATCAAAAACACAATAAGCGACTATTTCAGTACGTTTCTAATAGACACTGGTGCCAGTGTATCTGTTTTAAAAAACTTTTGTATCAAGACTAAGGCAAATCTCAATTTTCACGCAGATGTAAACTTACTGGTATAGGTAATAGCACAGTCTACACAATAGGAAAAACCACAGGCGATTAATTAACGAAAATACTCTTATTAAACATCACTTTCTTGTTGTCAATGACAATTTTCCAATTCCGACTGATGGCATTTTAGGCCTTGATTTCATTACAAAATACAATTGCATCCTTGATTTTGGCAAAAATAATCAACTTTTAATACTTAGACCGGATGATTTCCCAAATCAAATCACTTTCAAACTAAAAAGTCAACCTACATCGCAAAATATCTTATCAATACCCTCACGAAGCGAAGTCATTAGAAGAATATTGAAACAAAGAACAGCTTTATATTTGTACCTACACAGGAAGTTGCTCCTGGTATATACATAGCCAATTCTATCACTTCAAATAAATATCCCTGCGTCCGTATTGTTAACACGACGGATGAAAATGCTTTCATCTCAAATACAAATGTTATTTCCGAAAATTCGGATAATTACAACTTAGTCCAATTTTTAGAAAACCAACATAAAAACAGTAAATCAAGATCAAAGAACATTTTAGAAAAACTTTAATGTAACTTCCCAAAATTTGCATATCAAAGTTTAACAACACTATGTTCACAATACACAGATATTTTTGGTTTAGAAGATGAAAAAATTTCTTGTAATAATTTTTACAAGCAAAAATTAAGATTGAAGGATACTACACCAGTTTATATAAAAAACTATAGGACCCCTGAATCACAAAAATCTGAAATCAATAGTCAGGTGGAAAAACTCATTAGTGATGACCTTGTAGAACCCTTCAGTATCCGAATTTAATAGCCAAATATTGCTTGTGCCCAAAAAATCGTTACCAAATAGCAACGAAAAAAGATGGAGGCTAGTTATTGACTATTGACAGGTCAACAAAAAGCTCATAGCGGACAAATTTCCTCTTCCCAGAATTGATGATATTTTAGACCAATTGGGGAGAGCCAAGTATTTCTCGTGCCTTGACTTGATGTCCGGATTCCATCAAATAGAGCTGGAAGATTGCTCAAGAGACATTACTTCCTTCTCCACTAATACTGGATCATACAGGTTCAAAAGACTTCCCTACGGGCTTAAAATAGCCCCGAATTCCTTTCAGCGGATGATGACCATGGCGTTTGCAGGTCTCAAGCCGTCACAAGCATTCTTGTACATGGACGATCTTGTTGTCCTGGGATGCTCAGAAAATCATATGCTCAAAAATCTTAAGGATATCTTTGAAATTTGTAGAAAATTCAATTTAAAATTGCACCTGACAAATGCATATTTTTTAAACATCAAGTAACATTTTTGGGACATAAATGTACAAACGAAGGTATTTACCCAGATGAGGGAAAATTTGAAATTATAAGAAACTACCCAATATCCAGAAATCCTGAAGATGCAAGATTTGCTGCTTTTTGCAATTATTATCGTAGGTTTATAAAAAACTTTGCAGTATGCAATACATCTTACAAGGTTAACGAGAAAAAATACGAAATTTGTTTGGTCAAAGGAATGCGAAGATGCATTTCAATACCTTAAAAATTCCCTCTTATCACCTGAAATATTACAATATCCGAATTTTGAGAAACAATTTTGCATCACAACTGATGCAAGCAAAGAGGCTTGCGGAGCTATCCTAAGTCAAGAATATGATGGTATTCATCTACCAGTGGCTTATGCGTCAAGAGCCTTTACTAAAGGTGAGTCAAATAAGGCAGTTATGGAACAAGAACTGACGGCGATACACTGGGCTATCAACTTTTTCCGCCCGTATGTTTATGGAACGAAATTTCTAGTTAGAAGCGACCATAGACCATTAGTTTACCTGTTTTCAATGAAAAACCCTTCATCTAAACTCACCCGAATGAGTCTAGATCTTGAAGAATATGAATTTTCAAGAGAATATATACAGGGGAAACAAAACTGCGGGGCTGACGCTCTATCTCGCATTAATTTTAGTGACATTAAAGAAATGGGTGAACACATCAATATACTTAAAGTCACTACACGACTACAAAACAAAAACATAAAAATCAATAATACTATAACGGATTATTATACGGAACAAATAGGCAAGAAACCTGGCGCATACGAAATTACTAATAAAAATCAGGTTAAAAAATTTGTTCGTTTAAAATTTACCCAAATAGCAGATACATTTAGATGTATGCTAATAAAAGGTATATTTATTAAAACTGCGATGGATGAATTTATTATTAATGGAAAAATTGATTTAGATCAATTCTTACCAAAGTTTGAAAATATGGCTAATAGTATAGGCATTCAAAAGTTGCAACTATCGCTCAATGATATAATATTTGAAAAAACTCGAGTTAATGATTTTAAGGAAATTGCGAACAATAAATTGAACAACCTGGAAATAGCGCTGACACCGAAAATAAAAAAAATACAAACGAAAGAGAAAAACTTGAAATAATAAAGAAAAATCATGATGATGATGTAGCAAAAGCGATTTTTATGAATTGCATATGAGTACCTGAGAACTTATTTATCACCTGACAAAACAGATTGGGACGAATGGGTTACATACTTTGAATTTTTTTACAACACAACCCCTTCATCAGTACATGGTTATTGCCCATTTGAGCTGGTGTTCGGGAAACCGCCCACACCGCTCCACCTTCTTCTGAAAGGGGAGGTTAAATATAGGCTACAATTAGCACACCAAAAAGCCAAATTGTTAATTGAAAGGTCGAAATCTTAAGCAAAAGGAAATTTATGACAAAATGTCAAGTCCACAAGACATTCAAACTAATGACATGGTTTTAGTAGAGAACGCATCTGGACGAAAATTAGATCAATTATACACAGGGCCTTATAAGGTCATCACGGTAGAAGATAAGAACATATCAATAAGATTAAATAACAATAAAACCAGTACGGTTCACAAAAATAGAGTAAAATTATTTCATAATAAATAAATATAAGAGTATAAATTAAGTAGGCGGATACCCTACACCCAGTAGATCTAAGAATATGTAACACGTTTATTATACCTCGAAACTAAAATAAATAATAATATAAGTTTATTTTAGTAACTAACCTATATTAATATAAATAATAAAATATATACAAGTATTAAGAAAAAAAAGTGTAAACATAATTAACTTATACATACATACAAGTGTTAAGAAAAAAAAAATGTGTCAATATAATCATCTTAAGTTTTTCTTTGTAGAGAATGATCTTGGTATACCACAAGATCATTCTTCTGAAAAAGGGAGGTGTGATAAATAGTGGAATTACTCATACAGATTTCATTGAACCTCAAGTATGTCACACATTCTTTAGGTATCAATTTATGTCTGGAGTATTTTGCTAATTATTCTTTTTCTAATTGAACGTCATACAATATCAATATGGAAATAGTGGAATTACTCATACAGATTTCATTGAACCTCAAGTATAAATTGAAACAACATTAAAGCTTGTTGGTTAAATCATGACTGTCCTCTTGATTATTCTTTATTTTATTAATATATGAATTTTAATTAAATGAAACATATTCAAATTACATATAACAAGCTGTAGAATGTTGCCAAATATTCATTTGGTAACATGATACTCATACAAAGCATGTGTATCATTGTCCACACAAGAAACTGATGGTGCATTGTGTATTATGCATCATCAGCACTTTCCCACACTAGGTTTAAGTATACGTATGTATTCTAGCTTAGCTTTAAGTTTAGTTTAGAATTCAATTAATAAAGTAACGTAAAAGAATAATAAGCAAAATACTCCAGACATAAATTGATACCTAAAGAATGTGTGACATACTTGAGGTTCAATGAAATCTGTATGAGTAATTCCACTATTTATCACAGTCACACATTCTTTAGGTATCAATTTATGTCTGGAGCATTTTGCAAATTATTCTTTTTTTAATTGAATGTCATACAATATCAATATGTAATTTGAATATGTTTCATTAAATTTAAATTCATATATTAATAAAATAAAGAATAATCAAGAGGACTAATCATGATTTAACCAACAAGCTTTAATGTTGTTTCAATTTATTAAATCTGGACGCAGGATAAGTTAACTCTCGTGGATCGAACCGCCTGCTTCGTTACAGCTTTAGGACAGGCGCGTGGACTTTAAGCACCTTTTTGGTTAAATAATTTTTTTAATAAAAAAAAGTTATTTAGATAGCTGGCCTTCTGCCGGGCGCAAGGAAAAAAAACTCCAGTGGATTCGATCCGCCGGCTTCGCAGTAGCCTTCGGCCGGGCGATGGACTTTAAGCTCTACTGCTTTCCATATAAAGCTTCGCCAAATAAAATATGAATTTTATGACACTTTGGTTATGAAGCTGCAAATACTTCCGATGCACTACAGTTTAAAGTATATTCCCCGGCCGAAGGCTACTGCGTGGCCGGCGAACAAATCCACTAGAGTTTTTTTTCCAACGGTCTTAAAACCCCAAAATTTTGAAATAAATGTCACCTTTTATACTAGCGTGAGTTTTCTCTCCAAGTTAACAATGCTGTTACGCAGTGCTGTGCACAGGAGAAGTATCGTTTGGCTACATCAAATGTTTGAAAATTCTTGAATGAGTTATGCTCTCCAGAGCCAAACCATAGGCTGGCCATATACGGCACTTTTAAAACAGAATCCAAACTTGCAATGTTTTGTCACCGAACATCTCTAGTGGATTTGAATCGGCGGCTTTGCTTTAGCTTTGGGCTAGGCGCGCGAACTTTAATCTCTCTATTTTGGGCTAATTAATTGAATTTGGATGTTTAGAAAAAGTGGTGTATATAGCAGGCCTTCGGCCAGGCGAAAGGAATCAAAACTCTAGTGGATTCGATCCGCCGGCTTCGCTGTAGCCTTCGGCCGGGCAATGGGCTTTAAGCTCTAGTTAATATTAAAACTTCAGATGTGAACAAGAATGATATAACGGTTTGGATTTTTCGTGAAAATGCTAAAATTTAGCACTTCTGGTATTAAAAGATCACTAGAGCTTAAAGCCCGTTGCCTGGCCGAAGGCAACAGCGAAGCTGGTGGATCGAATCCACTGGAGTTTTTTTTTCCCTGCGCCCGGCTGAAGGTCGGCTAAATATGCAACTTTTTTTTAACCCAAAATTTTTTATTCATTGCCACCTTTTGTATCCATAAATTGTATGTTACTAACGTAAAATTATTTTCTAAACAAACAAACCAAATGACTGGCGGCCTCCGTCTGAACGCAGGATAAGTAAACTCTAGTGAATCAAACCGCCGGATTCGTTACAGCCTTAGAACAGGCGCGAATTTTGTAAAAGAATTTCTTCGGAGTGTTTTTAAAAAATAAAATACTTTGCTCAACTGTGGATATTTAACAACTGACTTTATTTTCATTTCTTCCATTTTTATAGAGCCTATTGTTAATACAAATAATTGTTAATTCTGCATTTTACAATTTTTGTTTACTTATTCTTAAAATTGACTTTATTTTATATTAATAGTAAACGGTTGCAATTCCTGAAATATCGACCGAAAAATAATTTTGTTTTCTTAACCGGAAATGAGTTTGCTGTTACAATTTTTTAATTTGATTTTATTTTGTGCTAATTATATTTTCAATAAACTCATCAATAGTGTCATTTTTTATATAAGTGTTTTTACTTGAATTTGTATATGTAACTTCTCCCCCCTTTAGATAAGAATTCTCCTGAATTCTTTTGTTCAAATTTATTTTGATATATTTTAACTTTGTCCTTCAAAATATAATTATAAATATTATTGTAAGTATTAGAAAGAAGTTACATCCGTATATTACTTTATTGTGGATTATCAAATTAGAAATATTTTTAAAATTTAATTCATTTTTTTCATCTAATTGCTCGAACGTAAGTTTTTCTGTAAAATTCTTTATATTGTTGTATCGCAAACGTATAATATTTCCTTCATTTTTTCAACTAAATTAGAATAATAGTAATCATTAATTTTTATAGAACAATTGTTAAATTGAATTACATGATTTCTATTTAGATTAGTATTATTTTTATTACATGTAGTATTTACAAACAATTTATTGCGTTTTTAACTAAGATTGTTTTTTCATCCAGCGCTATGAGTTCTAATGCTCTGTTTGTTATTAGTTTACAGTTTTTTGTTAATATACAATGGTTACTGGGTTTCAATTGTTTCAGATATTTACTTCCTATAAATTGCATAGTTTTATTTTTATGTGTGAAGACTTCTTCTATTCTAGATTCTATTTCTTTTTGATTTTTATCCGGTAATGGTATAATTTTTCTTATTTTTACTTGTATGAACAATTTTGGTATTCTAAGGCTTAATGTTAGATAAGTATTATTACAAGTTGCTGTTCCTAATTGCAAATATTTTAATTCATCAAAGTCAATATTATATTTTTCAATTTCGTGATTTGTCAAAATATTTGGGTGAACTAACCCGTATTTGGTTGAAACTACATTGTCTTGAATTTGTTCTATTTTGCTTTTTATTAATTGGATTTTTGTCATTTGTTGTAGGTACATGTGTTGTTGATATTCTTCATCTATAATTTTATTTATAGTATCAATACCTTTTTCAATTTCTTTCCTATCACCTTTTACAATATTTCCTATTTGATTTATCGCTAAATTAAAGTGATTATTTTATTAGACCAGCCAGTGCCAGACTAAAATTTAAGTTCTCATAATAAAATTAATTAATTCAGTAGTTTCATCTAAGTGCAAAAGTATGCCTTCTTTTCAGACGACTGTGTCCACTATGTTGCAAAATGTTTCGAGCGAGCGGATTTGGATGTGCTTCCAGCTTGTTTAAATACTTGTCCACATAGTTCAGGATTTCGCATTTAACTAGTGGAACTTGTAGATCTTTGTGGATGTTGCTGTTTTTAACGTACCAAGGAGCACTAGTTATCATTCTTAGGATTTTATTTTGACGGCGTTGAATTTTTTCAATGTTGGAGGCGGAAGCAGTGCCCCATAATTGTATCCCGTAGCACCAAGTTGGTTTCAAAACTGAGTTGTATAGTAAAAGTTTGCAATCAAGACGTAGCACAGAGTTTCTACCGATTAGCCAGTGGATTTGGGCCGTTTTAAGTTTCATCTGTGTCAACTATGCATCTATATGTGACTTCCATGTGAGGCGGCGATCCAGGTGAATGCCAAGATATTTCGTCTCAATTCGTTGAGGCATCGTATGGTTGTTAATAAAAATTGGGGGGCACGTTTCATTGCGTAACGTAAAAGTAACATGGGTGCATTTTTGTTCATTTATTTTAATTCCCCACAACTTTGCCCATTTTTCTACTTTGGTTGTTTTGAGGCTTCTTTAGGGTGTTTATGAATACTGAGAAAGGCGGTATCATCAGCAAATGTCAACGTATGAGTAAGATTGTTTGTGGGCATATCTGCTGTGTAAAGCAAGTACAGAATTGGACCTAGTATACTCCCTTGGTTGAGAAGAACTTGTTTGGTGTCCCTCTTTAATCATAAATTGTCGGCCGGTTATGTATTTTTCTAATAGGTTAAAAATATTAGATGGAAGGTTGAGCTTTAATTTGTTTAACAGGCCTTCATGCCATACTTTGTCGAACGCTTGAGAGACATCTATAAATAGCGCGGAGCAGTATTTCTTTTCCTCAAAGGCCTTCCTTATAACCTGTACCAATCTGTGGGTTTGTTCGATGGTACTGTGTTGATTTCTAAATCCAAATTGGTGATCTGGAATGCAGTTGTTTTCACTCAGGATCGGAGTCAGCTTGTTTTTAAGCAATTTCTCAAACAATTTGGACATAGTTGGTGACAGACTTATAGGCCTGTAAGAGTCCACCTTCAAAGAATTTTTTCCCGGCTTAGGAATCATCTTTACCAAGGAAATTTTCCATACTGGCGGGAAATGTTCGAGCCGTAATATGGCGTTAAAAATAAAAAGAATTATTCTTTTTGCTGTGCAAGGCAGCTCTAAAAGCATTTTGTTGCTGATTTCATCAAAGCCAGGAGCTTTTTTAGCATTTAAATTATTAATAGCCTCTACGACATCTGACAACTGAAAACGTATTTCCATATGACATCTAGCAACAACAGGCGGTAATTTACTCATGTCAGTGCATGTATTTGGAGTGAAGACATTTGTTAAATGACTTGCGAGCAGATCACATTTTTCTTCATCACTTCTTGCCCAGGATCCTCTCAGATATTTAAGATATTTGGCCGATCGCCATAGTGAATAATTAGTCTGAGGAGTCGAGTCTAGACCTTCGAAGTGTTCCTTAAGAGATGCCAATCGGTGAACTTCTAGCAAATTTTTCAATTGGTTTGTACATTCCTTCAACTTGGCTTTAAGTTGGGGTGATCTGTGCTTTTGCCATTCTCTTCGGGCTCTTCTTTTTCAGATAAAAGCTGTTGCAGATTGGCTGAAAAAATTTTGTTGTATTTTGTCTGACGATAGTAGGAAGAAGCATGATCAACGCCTTTTTTTATGTTCTCATTAAGGCTGCTCAGACAATCATCGATGTCTTCGGGAGTTTTTAGCGGTTGGTTTTCCGAGCAGTGGGTGCTGACAAATTTTGTGTATTTTAACCAATTAACTCTTTTAAATGAAAAAATATCACTTGTTGGTAATTGATGAGGACTAAAAATAGTGATTATAGTGGGAGAGTGGTCTGAAGATAAATCCAACGAGGCTTGAGCTTCGGTAAGTTCCGGGGGTATACCTTTTGTTACGCCAAAATCAATAACGTCTGGAATTTTATTGTGATCAGTTGGCCAATACGTCGGTTGTCCAGATGAAATAACGTTAAGTCCCATTTCAGATACGGAATCAAACAAAACACGACCCCTGGGACTTATTAGGCGAGAGCCCCAGTACGTATGCTTAGCGTTATAGTCTCCAGCAGCTATGAAGCGGGGACCCAAAGATTTGTAAAAACTGTTTAACTGATCCTTTGTTATGGAGAACCTGGGTGGACAATACACTGACGAAATAACTAATCCATGGAAAAATTCATCAACGCAAATGTTTGTTGCTTGCATATAACATTCGGAGAGACCACCCATCCATTGATGTTTGATTCTCGATTTTATTATTATAGCCGAGCCACCACATGATCTATCTCTGGGATCCTTTGAATCGTAAAAAGGAATAGCCTCTAATTTTGAAATTACTTCTAGATGTCATATGCGTCTCAGAAATCAACATAACATCAATTTTTTGGTTTATTAAAAAATATTTGAGTTCGTTTTTGTGTTGGCGAATGCCGTTAGCGTTCCAGAAACAAACCCTGAGGTAGTTCATGGTCTTTTAAGCATGGCCTGCAGAAGAGCAGACTGCATTTTTTGCATTTCTTGCATCATGCCAGCCATTTGCGTCATAAACTGCGTAAATTGTTTAACCATATTGTCAATTACAGCTTCGAGGCGGCTAAAACTGGACTCGGTTGGTTCATTTGTTGGCATCTCTTGTTGTGTTGTAGGCTGGGTAGGATTACGTGCATTGGGCTGGGTAGGCTTACGTGCATTGGGCTGGTTAGACTTTAATGCGTTGGCATAGGAAACTTGACTTGTTGTTGGTTGTGCTAATGGAGGCATGTTTGTAGTTGGTATATTTAAAGGCTGGGGAGGGGCAGGAACCACTTTCGGCTTATATAAGCGTTTAACTGAATCAAAAACGGGACAACCTCTATAGTTGGCCGCGTGGTTTCCTCCGCAATTGCTGCATTTTCTTACCCGAGGATCATCTTTTGGCTTTTCGCACTTAGTCGTAGCATGCAGGTCACCACACACAACACAAACAGAAGGCAACTTGCAATAAGCCTTGGTGTGACCATATTCCTGGCAGTTCAAACACTGTACGGGCCCAGATCGCTTATGTGGCGCTTCAACTACAACTCTACGGTGCAAAATATATTTTAGGTCATAAATAGGGTGAGTCTCATTCTTTTTAAAATTTACATCACCAGGCTCAAGCTCCACTCGGAATATTGGTTGGGGATACCTCTCTCTGTTTCTTATGTTTGATACAAACTTGGCTTTAAAGCTTTTGCTGCACAAACTGGCCTTAATCTCCTCTGGGTAAACATTTGAATCAATACCTTCAATAACAACCTGTAGACCTTTTGCGTTCTTAAGTTGGTAGGTGTAGAAGCTTTTTTTATGTTTTTCAAGTTCGGAAACCGTAGTGCGGTAAGCGTTTTCGTGATTCACTTGAATTTTAGTTTCAAAAATGCTACCACGCTTTATGTTCGAAACATAAAAGTTGTTTTCTTCTATTAACTCAACTAAAAACTTTATGAGGTCATTTAAGTTTTTCTCTCTCAAATATATTGGGGGAGGCTTAAATGACTTTCTTTCGGGTAATGGGGCATCATTTTCCTCCTGCAAAATGGCAAAACGATTTTGCGAAGAGGTCGGCTTTTCTTCATCTTTAAAAATTTTTGCTGCGTTTGTAACCTATGCCGATTTGGGGCTTCTTCCCCTCTTAAGAACTGTTATATAACGGTCCATTCCTACCTGGACCTTTGGAGCTTGTGAAGAAAATGGACTGTGACCGTCTTTAGCAACTGAAGGTTCAATTTCTAAATTCAATAAGGAAGACCGCGATGAGGATGGTACCTCGGAATTTTTTTTTTTAATTCTTAAAAAGAGATTGGGCTAAATTTGTCCCTTGTTCAAAACACTTATTTAAATTTGATGCACTTGCACTTAAATTGTTGGTATTTATTTTTGGTTTCTCACTCAAATAGTTTTTATTGTATTCAGGGTCTCTAATGTTTTCATTGCTCACGCTTGTTGAGCCTAATAGCATTTCTGCTATTAGGCCCACTGTCACGACGATTACTGTAACTCATTTACCGTTTGCTTTTTTTATTAAGTTTGTTTTGTTTTTTTTTTCACTTATGTATACAATATGTATGTATATAATAAAAATTGTTTGCCACCTATTACAAATGTTCGCTCTTATTAACACTCGCGTAACACGTCCGCACACAACGAGTTTAAGATTAAATTTTTAATACGATTATTTCAACAAGTAATAAACGGTGCGGAGGAAGCGTGCGCCGTTGGAATTTTCGATTGTGCGGATTTGTAAGTCACGAAAGAGCATCTCACGTTCGGTGTTAAGACTTTTGCAAGAGTAATGATTCTTACGTAATTCCTCGTTGAATATTTTATTTGAAATAAGATATGCGGCGAATACGTGATGGACCGAGGGTAACTTTTGTGTGGAGAGATTCCGTGCAACTTCTTCGACTATGAATATCCCACGTTCAGGGCCCAGTCGATCTTCAAGGACTCCTAAATACATGGCAATGATTAAAAGCAGTTTATGTGAAAATTCGCGACTTTCAATACGGGGAATTCCAAGGACGATCATTCATGAAATTTTAAAATGGGATCTGAAGTTTCATCCTTTAAAAATTCAAACCGTTTAAGAACTAAAGGGAAGTAACTTTGATTTACGCAAGAATTTTAGTGAAACGATGTTGGAGCGTTTTCGCACTGTAAATCCCATTTTGTGGAGCAACGAAGCTCATTTTCACTTAAACGACCACGTCAACATGAAAAACTGCCGGTAATAGGCTTCGAAAGTCCGCAACCCTCGATTGAAACATCAATCCCATTGCATTGCCTCAGAGTGACTGTTAAGTGTGCCTTATCTACGCATGAGATCGTTGGACAATTTTTTCCGAAAATTCTCGAGGCCAGGTGACGAATGTCAACGATGAAAATTATCGACGCATGATTACGGAATTCTGCGATCTCATATATCATTCACGTGGTTTCAAGAGGATGGGGCGACTGCACACAAAGCCAAAACTTCGATGAAATTGCTTCGGAAAATTTTCCCCCAAAACCTTGTCATTTGATTTGGGGACATCCAAGGCCACCGGGGTCGCCCGATCTTACTCCCATTGATTTTTTAATGCAGGTACCTCAAAGAGAGGGGTTGTAATGACAATCCCCAATCTTTTGTGACTTTAAAGGAAATATTCGTCGAGAAATCAGCTCAAATGAACCAAGTTTAATTCATCATGTGGCGCAGAACACAAGGCTCAATTTTGGGCAATGTGTTCAACTTGACGGAAGACATCTGGATGACATACTCTTAAAAAAATCCGCATTTCCATTCTCTCATTCAATACTCTTAATAAAACTTTGTGTAAATTTTAACGTTTTGTATTTAAGTTTGAAAATATACATTTGCCACCACAAGGTATATAAGATTCAGCACAGCCGAATATAGCACTCATACGTGTTTTTTTAATGTCATACGAATACGTGGACAGAAAAATATTCCATCCTTGTAGTCGGTTCGCTGCCAGCCCCGAAATATACTTTTAATCGCCAAATATTTCCCTTAGAGGTAGATGGTTACTGTGTGTATTTTGTAATGAAGCCCAAAAATATATTTGTGAAACTTCTTTACAGCAAAAATTATTCCTAATGCCTTTTTATAAAGTTGCGTTCACCTGCACTCAAAGTACTGGACGCAAACATAATAGAGCAATAATATTGGATAATACTCCACCAACCCAATATGGACTGGCACCAGCAGACACGATTATTTCCTTTGTAGGGTCGTAATGTGTCTACATATAAGATTTACTAATCTCTTACTGCGTTCAAAACTTTCACTCTGCTTTTTATTTCAGTGTCATGCCACATTTTTCCTAGTCAACTCAAAGAGATACTGTAGATTACCCGAAAAGTTAGGTATACGTTTATTGTAGTAAATGATCATCCCCAAATATGATTTCAACTGAGTGCGTTTACATGGCTCCGGTGCACTAACAATCACCTCCACCCTTTTTTAGCTTGGCGTAATACCATTTGCGTTTCTCCGATAACCCAGATAATCAATTTCATATTTAAAAGATACGCACTTATCCAAATTTACCTTTACATTTCACTATAGTAACCGGTCCAGTACTTTTAATATGTTGATTTTGCAGTCATATTTAGAAGTACCCCCAATTAGAATGTCATCAAAATAAACTTGAACGTTTTTCATAATCCGCAAAATTTGCTCAGTGATCGAAACAAAATATCTGGGTGTGGTTTTCAGCCCAGCAAATAGTTCTCTTGCATGTTTCGAAACTGCCACCTAAAAGTATGTTTCGTTAAGTCTAGCTTTATAGACACCTTCCACTCAGACATAGACGCCAGTATATCATCAATACTTGATATTTTACCATGCTCCGTTTCCCCAAATTTATTAACCGTCCTTTTACACAAAATCGAATAGACCCGTGGCCCTCTTTAACAATTACCAAAGGACTGGCCTAATCGCTTTTCGTCGGTATTAGCCCTTAAAATCGCGTTGTTGCATTTCTGCAACATACCGGAAATGAAATTAATTGGACAGATATATTTACTCGTATGTCAGTGAAACCTACAATAGATTTTTGTAAAATCTTTAATTTTTTGGCAGTTAGAAATTTAAAATTTTTAAACTTGAAAATTTCTGTTTGCTGAATTGCGGGCGCGCGTAAATGTAAAAAAGTGATTGGTGCAAAGATTTTTTTTTATTTAGTGCTATTTGTGATTTTGAAAGGTAAGTGTTGTTTGTTTTTTTATTTTTAGATAACTTTTAATACCAAAAGAACGGGAAATAAATAATTTTATGAAAGTTTAGTGCTTTCATATACTCTTTTCGACAAAATCAGTTTATTGCATAACTGCAACGTTGTGCATTTGCTTTTGTATTAATTTTATTTTCGACTAATTTTTGTAGTGCATTTCTGCATTGTTTTTGCTTAGGATGCCGAGTCCACTGAATTACAAAGATATTGAGGAATATCTGCAGACCTTGGACGAGTCAGAAGACGACATGGAATCCTCAGAAGATGAACAGGAAGAACTTTTCTATAAGAAAAATCGTCAGTTTATAGCGGATTTAGAAGATGACGAAGATGCTGAAGACATAGATAACCCTATGGAAAGTATTGTTTATGATTTACCAATTATTTTTGGCAATAATATGAGCCACCTTAAAAAAAATGTGGGTGAGGTGGCGCAGCCTTCCATTCAACGGAATTCGACTGCGTAACTTGGAGACGCAAAAATCTTACCACCGTGCAAAATATCAACAATTTTTCACGAGGTATTCAATATCCTGAGTACATATTAGAATTAGAGACACCATACCAATTTTCTTCATTTTTTTATTTAAGAACTGAGAGATAAGATCAAGTCAGAAAGTAATTTGTATTCTACCCAGCAAAAGTTTCTTTTCCATTTGTAATCACTACCAATGATCTCAATAAGTTCCTGGCTTAAAGAGCAATGGTACAAAAAGGGGTCGCCCAAGATCTTTATCTTTATAAGCCGATTTGCAGCTCAAAAAGAAGCGTGGACGAGCACAAACTATGCCTTCAAGACAAAACTGACCACTGGTGAAAATAGGGTGAATATCATTAACAGTGAATGCGGTTTTAAAATCACCGTTTTTGAAACAGTGACGCTGATCACCGTTTAGCATTTTTCACTTCTTGTTATAGAGTTATTTTAATCTCTGTTAAATTAATATGTAAAATGTTATTTTAAGCATCGATCAGTATCATAACCAGTATCATAACGATTTCTTAGAGTTTTAAAAAAATAACTATTAGTTAAACAGTTTTAGAAAATATTTCTTTTAAATAGTTTTGATTTTCATCTCCTAGGAGAAGTTTAGCTTCTACGTCTAGTTTAACAGAGTTACTTCTTAATTTTTGTCGAAAATCGGACGTTTAAGAGATCTGTTGTGCATAATAAAATAGTAATCAGGTTTTAATTTGTACAACATCTGAATTTTTTTTTGTGTTGTGCTCGCGGAGGAAGCTGCAGTCTTTTCTTGCGCTCATTTAGATCCATGGTACAACATTTTTTGAAATGTGGATGGCATATATCTCCAAAGAATTTTTCGTTATAAAATAAAGCTGTTTAATTTGTTTGCCTTCTCCTCAAATTATTTTTGCATTTATCTTTATGGAAAATAATTTCACTGCTGCATGCTAGAACTTATAATATAATGTTGAATCGCTTTGTTAGTTCCAAACCACACCAGTGATAGATGCTGCAGTTTATGGATCTAAAAAAAATTTCCTTGCAGTTTTTCCATCCGTTATGTTTCCTCTCTCTTGCTTTAACTAATCGATTGCCATTTTAAAAATTGTAATGAATAGCAATTATAAAGAGATTACTTAAAATACTCTTTCTGGCAAACCAACAACAAGAACTACAGGTAGACAGGCAACATATAAATTAAGCACGTGCATAAATAGAACAATAAGAATTGCAAACACAGAAATACCTTGTAAGTGTATAAGTGTGTGAATGAGTGTAACTGATATTGCATGGTTCTGCTATTGCGCACTCACTCTACTCTTATAAACAAATATTTTTTTGATCTCAAGGGCAAAAAATAAGAAAAAATAATATATATTTAATATGTATTCTTAAATAATTTAAATTTTAATTCAGAATTTGACTTTAATATATATGGTAACGATGCAGTTTAAATTTTTTTTAGCTAAATTTATTTTATTTGTTTAAAAATATATTTAAAAAATAGAAAAACTGGCTCATGTAGCCAGAAAAAGAAATATAACAAAAGTACCTATAGTTAACCAGCATATTTACCTGTTTCAACGAAACATAGAAAAACAAATTCGTTACTCTTACTTTAATTTTACCAAACCACACCACATTTAATTAGAGAAAATACCAACACCAACTTATAACAAAAACACGAAGCTACTTATCAATACGCACTAAAAGCTGAAAAAACACAAAAACTGGTGTAAACAGATATATCTTTGCACGTCTTTAATATAAATTAAGAAACAATAAACATTCACCCATGATAAGTCAGAACTATATTTTGAGTACATTGTTTTACCAGGAATTTTTTTTTAATTTCTAGGGGTTTACAAAACATTTTACGCACAAGGGAACATTTTATTCTATGCATAAAACACACGGTTTTTTTTATAGTGGTTTATGATTTTGTGTTTTTGTATAACTTATATATAATATTCTCCTAAAGTATCTTGCTTACTCAGAAGTCTAAAATTTGTTCGCTAATTGCGGAATCCTTATATTATGCCAAAAGCAAAGCATTTTATACATTTATAATCACTAAATCAATTTGAAAAGCAAAGTACTTTTGTGACTGAAATATTTTTGTGACAAACTGTATATGATTTAAAAATTGACTACAATCATTAGTTTTCTTTTTATAAATACGCATATAGGTAATTCCAGTAAAAAAGTAACGTAAGGCCAGATTGCATATATCTTTTTCACGGGAAAGCTTGTTTTTTTTTTCAATTACAGTTTAAATGAAACAAGAGACTTTTCTAAAATAACTTGTATACATTTAAATAAAAAAATTGAAGTAATTTCCTAAAACACAAGAATAGTTCTGGTGTTACGTTACTTTTTTCTCCAATTGCCCATATCCATCTTAAAATCGTCTCTCATAAAAGCGATTTAATAAAAAAAGAAAAAAATACTTTAAAAAAAAGAATTACAGAAAAAACAGTTTTTTAACTCTCACGCTTAAATTTTGCCAAAAAAAAAATAATTGACCTTTTTCTGGTGCTCAAGACCGGGTCGGTCGGGTATACAATAGGGTATAGGGGTCTACAGGAATGAAATACAAAAGAGTGCTAATGTTTTTGTTCTCCTTTGTTCTATTGAAGTTGAGCTCATTAGGTGGGAGAGTTTAGGAAAATTTAATAATAATAAAATAGCTTTTAAATGCCAAAAACACCCTAATACAAATAGTTAACAAATAAGGTAAGTATACAAAATTTATTTTGTTTAAAAATCTTTTAAAACAAAAACATTATAGATGCTTAAAAATCAAAAGCTTACTTAATAATTTCTCACTTTAGCAAAATACTGAGAATGTCCGTTTTGAATTACCCTGTTCACTGTGATAACTATAGTTGAAATAAAGTTTTAGTTTTTTGGCTCCAGAGGTACACTAGTAATTTCCTTAAGAGTGAATTTCAGCATTTAACAATCGGTGACTATAAAAACAAAATAAGTTTGGCCACCTTTTCGTAAAATGGTCCAGTGTGCGGCGGTAATTTACTCATGTCGCGCATGAGTACGCATGTATTTGGAGCGAACACAATCCTTAAATGACTTGCGAACAGATCACATTTTTCTTCTTCATTTTAAACCCAGGATCCTCTCATATTACGCAGTGATAGTTTTGCGACAACAGGTCTTTTAAGATATCTGGCTGATCGCCATAGGGAATTTATTTGTCTGAGGAGTAGAATCCAGACCTACTAAGTGATCCTTAAGTGATGACATTCTGTGTACATGCAGAAGGTTTTTTAATCGATTTGTACATTCTTTCAGCTTAGTTTTAAGTTGGGGCGATCTATGCTGTTGCCATTCTCTTAGGCGTGACGGAAGCATGTTCAACGGCTTTTTTAATATTCTCATTAAGCAGCTCCGACAATCATCTATGTCTTCGGAAGTTTTTAGTGGTAGGAGCTGATATATTTTTTAGATTTCAACCAGTTTATTATTTTAGATAAGAAGAAATCACTAGTTGCAATTTCCTGAGGGCTGCTAATAGTGATTATTGTGGGTAAGTCGTCAAATGATAAATCCAACGAGGTTTGAGCTTCAAAAAGTCCTGCGGATATACCTTTTGCTACGCCGAAATCGATAACGTCTGGAATTTTACTGTGGTCAGTTGGCCAATAGGTTAGACACGGAATCATTCAAAACACGACCTCTGGTACTAATTAGGCAGAAGCCCCAGCATGTGTGCTTTCTACTTAAGTGTCCAGCAGCTATGAAGCGGTAATAACTGTTGTACTGATCCTTCGTTATGGAGAATCTGTTTGGACAATAAACTGACGAAATAACAAGGCTATGAAAAAATTCATCAGCATAAAAGTTTGTTGCTTGTATGCTTCGGATATATCACCCACCCATTGATGTGTGATTCTTAATTCGATTTTCATAGCCGAACCACCTCTGGGATCCTTCGAAAAGTAAAAAAATATAGCCACTAATTTTGAAAGTGCTTCTAGATGTCATATGAGCCTCGGAAATCAACATTACATTAATCTTTTGGTGCAATAAAAAATATTCTTGTTGGTTTTTGTGTTGACGAATGCCGTTTGCGTTCCAGAAACCAATTCTGAAACAGTTCATGGCCTTTTAAGTAAAGCCTGCAGAAGAGCAGACTGCAATTTTTTGCTTTTATTTGCATTTCTAGCGTTATGCTAGCCATTTGCGCCATGGGCTGCGTAAATTGCTTAACCATATTCTCAATTACGCTCTCCAGGCGGCTAAAATTGGGACCGGTTGATTCCTTTGTTGGCACCCCTTGTTGTGTTGTTGGCTAGTTGGGCTTACTTGTATTTGGATGGTTAGACTTTAAAGCGTTAGTGTAAATTTACTTATTGTTGGCTGCGCTAATGAGTCCATTGCAGTATTTGAAGCAGGAGGGGAAGAAACTATTTTCTGCTAAAATGAACGCCTAATTAAGTCAAAAACAGGGCAGCCTCTGTAGTTGGCAGTGTGGTTTCACCGCAATTGCTGCATTTCTTCATTCTAGGATCATATTTTGGTTTATCGCACTTGGTTGTAGCATGCAGGTCCCCACACAACACAAGAAGAAGGCATCTTACAATAAGTTTTAGTGTGGTCATACTCTTGGCAGTTCAAACACTCTACGGGCCCAGATCGCTTATGTGGCGTTTAAACTACAACTCTACGGTGCAAATATATTCTAGATCATAAAAAGAGTGTGTTTCATTTTTCTTCAAACTGACATCACCAGGCTAAGTTTCTCTCGGAATAAAGGTTGGGGATACCTTTGTCTGTTTCTAATGTTTGCTTCAGATTTGGCTTTAAAGCCTTTGCTGCACAATTTTATCTTAATCTCTTCCTGGTCAACATTCGAATTAATACCTTTAATAATTATTTTCACTGATTAATCCAACTAACACTGGTTTCAGACGATATATATTTTACACATGATTTGGCAGTTTTGCGATCCACATGTATTTGCGTGTGTCTGTCAAAATTGTCATTTTAAAGGCGGTTTATAATATTTGCTTTCACACGTACATTTGTAATTACATCTGACATAACCTCAAAACCAAAATAAACAACTTACATTTCCTTGTTGTTATTCTAAAAACAGCTGATGACACATGCTTAGTCAGATGAAAATAGAGCACGCTCTAATTACAAATTTGTCATATGACTTTTACACATGTATTTGACACATGCAATGTTTAAGCACGTCCACACGGCATAAATCAATTTTGCACTGCAAAATTTGACAAATCATGTGTAAAATACATATCGTATGAAAGCACTTTAAAGACTTAATAAGGTCGTTTGAGTTTTTATCTCTTAAATAAATTGGGAGAGGCTTAAATGTCTTCCTCTCAGATAAAGGGGCATCGTTTTCACTTGCAGTATGGCACAACGATTTTGCGATGAGGTTGGCTTTGTTTCAGCTTTCAAAATTATTGCTGGCTTGGTAGCCTCTACCGATTTGGGGCTTATGCCCCTTTTAAGAACTGCTATGTAGCGGTCAACCCTATCAATTGAAAATATAAATTTAAAAACGATTTTGCGATGGATTGGGTTTTTTTCATCTTTCAAAATTTTTGCTGGCTTTGTAACCTCCGCTTATGCCTCTTTCAAGAACTGTTATGTAGCGTTCCATCCCATCGATTGAAAGACTTAATTTAAAAACATAAGAGTTTGTGACCTTGAGAATATAAAGAACTTAATTTTGTAAAAATTTAAAAATCGTGTTTTTTATGAAATACATGGATGGTTTGTACACTTGTGTTTTGGAATTTTGTATCTGTATTTATTATTTAGTTACCTATTTTAAAACATGGCTGCTTTCTGACAGGAGAAGAAATGATTGTAAAGTCATCTATGGACCCCTGTAATTTAGGGGAGGTTCGCAAAATTCGCTTACGTCCATTTCGTAAAGGTGTGGTTATGAATGAAGATGGTGTACCATGTGTCTAAATAAAAAAAGTATAGGTAATAATTATAGTAATAGTATATTAAAGAATTTATTTTTTTAAGGTTCAGTGGTTTCATCAGCGTATTTGTTTTAATTTTTGGTCAAACAATTACTAAACATACTTTCTTAAAACATAAACATTTATCTAAAGTTTATTTAGTTTAAAGTTTTAGCTAGTATGACTTGTTAAATCACACGTTGTAAAATAATAGAACAAAATAACATGACTGTTGCATTATATTTCAGATCTTAATTAGCTTTAAGCGGTATAAAGAATTTTTTAATATTGAATAATCGCTAACTATATGTATTAAAAAAAAACTTAATTATAAATATTAGTCCAGCCAATACCAGAATAAATTTAAGTTCTCATTATAAATTTAATTAGTTTCATTCAAGCGCAATAGTATCCCTTCTTTTCAGACGAGTATGCCCATTTTTGTTGCAAGATGTTTCGAACCAGCGGATTCGGATGTGTTTCCAGCTTACGTAAATACTTGTCTACATAGTTTAGGATTTCGCATTTAACAAGTGGAACTTGTACAGCCTTGGGAATGTTGCTGCTTTTAATATACCAAGGAGCGCCAGCTATCATTCTTAGGATTTTCTTTTGACGCCGTTGAATTTTTCTAAGCCAGAGGCAGAAGCAGTATTCCCTTATTGTTTACCGTAACACCGAATTCGTTTCAAATAAGAGTTTTTGAGAGTAGAAGTTTTTAATAAAGACCAGTCACAGAGTTTCTGCCGATTATCCAATGTGTAGCTATAAAATTAATTTGCGTCAATTTCGCATCTCTCGTTATTTCGTCAGTTTGTTGTCCACCCAGATTCTCCATAACGAAGGATCAGTACAACAGTTTTTACAAATCTTTAGGGCCCCGATTTATAGCTGCTGGAGACTATAACGCTAATCACACGTACTGGGGCTCCCGCCTAATTAGTCCGAAAGGTCGTGTCTTGTATGATTCCGTGTCTGAAACGGGGCTTTTCGTTATTTCAACTGGACAACCAACCTATTGGCCAACACATCACAATAAAAAACCAGACGTAATAGATTTTTTTTTTTTTTGCATATTTTTTTATTATTGAATCTTCGCTTTAGCGAACTAACAGTAAGTTTTCAAATCTTAAGGCTAAGGAAATAATATTAGTCCAGCCAGTGCCAGACTAAAATTTAGGTTCTCATAATATAAATAGTTATCTTCATCTAAGCGCAATAGTATCCCTCCTTTTTAGACGGGAGTGTCCACTATGTTGCAAGATACTTCGAGCGAGCGGGTTTGGATGTGTTTCCAGCTTATTTAAATACTTGTCCACATATTTCAGGATTTCGAATTTAATAAGTGGAACTTCTAGATCCTTATGGATGTTGCTGTTTTTGACATACCATGGAGCACCAGTTATCATTCTTAGGATTTTATTTTGACGGCGTTGTATTTTTTCTATGTTAGAGGCGGAAGCAGTGCCCCATAATTGTATACCGTAGCACCAAATTGATTTTAAAATTGAGTTGTATAGCAGAAGTTTACAATCCAGATGAAGCACAGAGTTTCTACCCATTAGCCAGTGAATTTGTGCAGCTTTAAATTTCATTTGCTTCAGCTTTGCATCTATATGAGGTTTCCATGTGAGGCGGCGATCCAGGTGAATACCAAGATATTTTGTCTCGGATCGTTGAGGCACCAAATGGTTGTTAACAGTGATTGGAGGGCACGTTTCTTTGCGTAAGGTAAAAGTTATGTGAGTACAATTTGGTTCATTTATTTTTATTCCCCATAACCTTGCCCATTTCTCAACTTGGGTTACGTGTTGTTGCAGTTGACTCGAAGCCTCTTTAGGGTCTTTATGAATACTGAGAAAAGCGGTATCATCAGCAAATGTGGACGTGTGCGTAAAACAGTTGGTTGGCACATCTGCTGTGTAAAGCAAGTACAAAATTGGACCTAGTATACTCCCTTGAGGTACACCAGCCCCTATTGGTTGGGAACAACTTATTTGGTTTCCCTCTTTGATCATTAATTGTCTGCCGGTTAAGTATTTTTCTAGCAGGCTTGAAATATTAGCTGGTAGATAGAGTTTTAGTTTGATTAACAGGCCTTCGTGCCATACTTTATCGAATGCTTGAGAGACATCAATAAAAAGCGCGGAGCAGTACTTCTTTTCCTCAAAGGCTTTTCTTATAACCTGCACCAGTCTGTGAGTTTGTTCGATTGTACTATGTTGACTTCTAAAACCAAATTGGTGATCTGGGATGCAGTTGTTGTCATTCAGGATCGGACTAAGCTTATTTTTAAGCAGCTTTTCGAATAGTTTCGCCAAAGTTGGTAACAAACTTATAGGCCTATAAGACTCCACCTTCGAAGGATCTTTACCAGGCTTGGGAATCATCTTTACTAAGGCAACTTTCCATACTGGCGGATAGTGTTCAAGCCGAATTATGGCATTAAAAACAAAAAGAATAATTCTTTTACCTGTGAAGGGTAGCTCTAAAAGCATTTTGTTGCTTATCTTATCAACGCCAGGAGCTTTTTTGTCATTTAGGTTAGCGATTGCCTCTATAACATCTGAAAATCGGAAACGTATTTCTATAGGACGTCTAGCTACAACAGGCGGTAATTCTCTCACGTCAGTGCATGAATTGGGAGTGAAGACGTTCCTTAAATGGCTTGCGAACAGATCGCATTTTTCTTCGTCATTTCTAACCCAGGATCCTCTCAGGTTACGCCGTCTGGCTGTTCGCCATAGAGAATAGTTTGTTTGAGGAGTCGCGTCTAGACCTTCCAGGTATTCCTTCATTGATGACATTCTATGTACTTTCCTTCAGCTTATGTTTAAGTAGTGGCGATCTATACTTTTGCCATTCTCTTCGGGCTCTCCTTTTTTCAGATAAGAGCTTTTCAACATCTGTTGAGTAAATTTTGTTTTATCTGGCCTGACGGTAGGTAGAAGAAGCATTTTCGACGGCTTTTTTAATATTTTCATTGAGGCTACTAAGGCATTCATCGATTTCCTCGGAAGTTTTTAAAGAGTGGTGTTCTGAACAGTGTGTGCTGATAAATTTTTTGTATTTTAACCAGTTTATTCTTTTTGACAGAAAAATATCACTAGTTGCAATTTGGTGAGGACTGCAAATAGTAAAAATTGTGGGTGAGTGATCAGAAGATAAATACAAGGAGGGTTGAGCCTCAATAAGCTCAGGGGATATGCCTTTTGCTACACCAAAATCTATTACGTCTGGTATTTTATTGTGGTCAGTTGGCCAATATGTTGGTTGCCCAGTTGAAATAACGTGAAGTCTCATTTCCGATACAGAACCATACAAGACACGACCTCTGGGACTTATTAGGCGGGAGCCCCAGTATGTGTGTTTAGCGTTATAGTCTCCAGCAGCTATAAAGTGAGGACCTAAAGATTTGTAAAAACTGTTGTACTGATCCTTTGTAATGGAGAATCTGGGTGGACAATAAACTGACGATATAACGAGATTATGGTAAAATTCATCGATGCAGACGTTTGTTGCTTGTATATAACTTTCGGAGAGACCACCCATCCATTGGTGTTTGATTCTTGATTTAATTAATATAGCTGAACCACCACATGACCTACCTCTGGGATCTTTTGAATCATAAAAGGTATAGCCACTTATTTTGAAAGTGCTTCTAGATGTCATGTGAGTTTCGGAAATCAACATAACATCGATTTTTTGGTGTGTTAAAAAGTATTCGAGCTCATTTTTGTGTTGGCGGATGCCGTTTGCGTTCCAGAAACTAACCCTGAGGCAGTTCATGGCCTTTTAAGCATGGCCTGCAAAAGTGCAGACTGCATTTTTTGCATTTCTTGCATCATTGCGGCCATTTGCGACATAAACTGCGTAAATTGTTTGACCATATTGTCAATTACGCCTTCCAGGCGGCTAAAATTGGCTCCGGTTGGTTCGCTTGTTGGCACTTATTGTTGTTTTGTAGGCTCGGTAGACTTACGTGCATTAGGCTGGTTAGACTTTAATGCAGCGGCGTAGGAAACTTGATTTGTAGTTGGTTGTGCTAACGGAGGCATATTTGTACACGCAGAGAAAAAACATGATAGGTAAATGGTCATTGCGATCATAATTTGTTTATAGCAGTCCCTTATAGTTCAAACGACTAAATATGGTAGTCAAAATAGCATTCGAATACTTATTTTTTATCCTAATCTTGTAAGTATTCGTTTTAACACCATAGTATGGTCATTGATACTGAAGTGGTGAATTTGGTAGCTCTAACTATGTTGTAAGAAATTAAATGTTTGTAATAAAAAATTGAAAAAAAAATTATTTTCACTTTATTTGTTTGTGTTATTTATAGTTAAAAGTGCTATTTAAAATATATGATAAAACAAAAGGAAAATCAAATGTGAAGTAAAAAATTAATTGTATGTATTTTATTTTATTTTTATAAAGGTTTTGCCAACCTACATAAATATATAAACTAAAATAAAATTATTGAAATTTTACAATAATAACATTTTTATAAATAGCATAGTTGTACAAAATGGACTGTTTGTTATCATTATTACTTTTTTTCTAAAAAGTGTCATTTATTGTAATGCAAAAAAATTTAATGGTATTACGACCAGCATATGTTTGTGCAGAATATACAATTTTTTTAAGATGCTTTCAAAAGCCGAAACGAGCGTCATTTCTAGTTTTAATTTTAGAAGTGCGGGTTGTGCTTAACTTAAATGTGAGTAATTTTAAGTTAATAACAATAGTTTTTGAAAAAAAGTCATTATGACAATATATTTTTATAAATTTTTTAACTACAACGCGTGTATTGAATCGGGTAATTAATGTTTTATTTCAATTGTGTCGTACAAAACATACATAAGTTGTTCACTTTTCAGCGAAGAAAATTTACCATATTCCAGAAACCATCTAAGATATGATTTTATTATAAGGCCGAACCTTTTTTTGTAATGGATATTGAGCAGTATATAAGCACAGTGGATTTTGTGAATGTTTTTACATTGAAAAATATATAAAATTAACTTTTGTTTGTTTTATTTATATAAATGTATATATATGTACATAAACATATGTAAATATGTATGTTTTTATTAATTGCTAAATTAGTTTCTTAATACTTGTGTATAGTTATATATGAACGTAATTTAAAATAAAATTAAATTTGAAACTATTTATTTCCTAATAAAAAAATTATAAAAACCACAAAAATTGATTATTTTTATTATTAAAAGCTTTATGGTTTTAGGAAACATATTAATATGTTAAAGGTGATATTTTAAATAGCTCTCGCAAACATAAATATATGTTCGAGAAAAGATTTTAAATGGTCCATATGAACAAAAAAATATGTTCAATATGACCATTAACCATGGTTAGCATGTACAAACATATAATGATCCACAAGATCTTGCTATAAATATGTTTGATATAATCATTAAGCCAATCATTAATGATAGTTTGTGTTTGTGATTGTATCAACCATGTTTTTTCTTTGCGTGTAGTTGGTATATCTAAAGGCTGGGGAGGGGCAGAAGGTATTTTCGGCTTAGATGAGCGCTTAACTGATTCAAAAACAGGGCCGTGTGGTTTCCGCCGCAATTGCTGCATTTCTTCACCCTAGGGTCATCTTTAGGTTTATTGCACTTGGTCGTGGCATGCAGGTCCCCACACACAACACAAACAGAAGGCAACTTACAATAGGCTTTGGTGTGACCGTATTCCTGGCAGTTCAAGCACTGTACTGGCCCAGATCGTTTATGTGGGGCTTCAACAACAACTCTGCGGTGCAAAATATATCTTAAATCATAAATTGGGTGAGTTTCACCTTTTCTCAATTTTACATCACTAGGCTCAAGCTCTACCCGGAATAATGGGGTTGGACACCTTTCTCTGTTTTTAATGTTTGATACAGTTTTAGCTTTAAATCCTTTGCTGTACAAACTCGTCTTTATCTCTTCCGGGTCGACATTAGCGTCAATACCTTTTATAACAACCTGGAGGCCTTTAGCGTTTTTTAGTTGATAAGTGTAGATTTTGGCGTAGCAAAGCAAAAGGTATATCCCCGGAGCTTATTGAGGCCCAAGCCTCCGTGGATTTATCTTCTGACCACTGACCAACAATAGTCAGTCCTCAGCAAATAGTAACTAGTGATTTTTTCTTAACTAAGAAAGTAGATTGGTTGAAATATAAAAAATATATCAGCACCCACTGCTCGGAAAAGCACCCTGAGACATCGACGATTGTCTGAACAGCCTTAATTAAAACATTATAAAAGCCGTTGAATATGCTTCGTCTACTTATCGTCATGCCAAGTACAAGAAATTTTTTTTGCAGATGTTCAAAAACGGAGAGAATGGAAAAAGCATAGATCAACTTAACTTGAAATAAAATAAAAGAATGTACAAAAAAAAAAAACTTGTTAGAGGTGCACAGAATGGCATCACTAAATAAATATTTAGAAAGCCTAGGCGCGACTTCCCAGACAAATTATTCTCTATGGCGAGCTGCCAGACGTCTAAAAAGACCCGTTATCGCAAAACCTTCACTGCGTATTCTGAGAGGATCCTGGGCTATAAATGTCAAAGAAAAATGCGATCTGTTAGCAAGTCACTTAAGGAATGTGTTCACTCCCAACACGTGTACTGACCTGAGGGAATTACCGCCTGTTGTTGCTAGACGTCCTATGAAAATACGTTTCCGATTCTCAGATGTTGTAAAGGCTATCGTTAACCTAAATGATAAAAAGTCTCCGTCGCCTTACATGGAAGTCCCACATAGATGCGAAGTTGACGCAAATGAAACTTGAAGCTACACAAATCCATTGGCTAATCGGCAGAAACCCTGTGCTTCGTCTTGATTGTAAACTTCTACTCTACAAATCGATTTTGAAATCAACTTGGTGCTACGGTATACAATTATGGGGCATTGCTTCCGCATCCAACATAGAAAAAATTCAACGCCGTCAAAACAAAATCCTAAGAATGATAAGTGGTCCTCCGTGGTATGTTAAAAACAGCAACATCCACAAGGATCTACAAGTTCCACTAGTTAAATGCGAAATCCTGAACTATGTGGACAAGTATTTAAATAAGCTGGAAACTCACCCAAATCCGCTCGCTCGAAAAATCCTGCAATATAGTGGACACACCCGTCTGAAAAGGAGGGATACTATTGCGCTTATATGAAGCCTATTAATTAATATGAGAACTTAAATTTTAGTCTGGCACTGGCTAGACTAATATTCACTACCTAGTTTTAAGATTTGAATACTTATTGTTAGTTCATCACAGGCGAAGATTCAATAATAAAAATATGAAAAAAAAAATCGCATCTATATAAGACTTCCACGAGAAGTGGCGATCCAGGTGAATGCCGAGACATTTCGATTCAAATCGTTGAGGCACTATATGTTTGTTAATACGGGTTACGTGATGTTGCAGTTGGTTCATGGCCTCTTTAGGGCCTTTAAGAATACTGGAGAAAGCAGTATCAGCAGCAAACGTCGCACATAGGTGTATTTTGCCAGTTTAGCCGGACATTAAGCCAAAATGGAAATTTAAGAAACATAAGTACTAAGCTCGACAGATAACAAAATTTTGTATCGGATAGTGAATTTTCAAATCTTTTGCTTGCAATTTATCGTTTTGAGGCACTGTAAAAGTCAGGAAAGTTAAGTAAATTTGCCTGTCATTTATTAACTTTTGATAATTTTAAGAGGTTTACAATAAATTTTTTTGTAGCAAAACAATTAAAGATTTTACATTGATTTTTTTCAACTGCAACTGCCTTATTTTATTTTTCGTTTTTTCATAAAAATATTTTTTTGTTAACTTTTTGATTAAAAAAAATAAAATCAAAATGTTTTTGAAAGTGATGGCAGTATTATCCTAAAAATCTTATTCATCACAATAAAACCTAAAATCTCTACTTTCAGACGAAAAAAAAAATGTTGCGCGTTTTTTTTTTTCATATTTTTATTATTGAATCTTCGCTTTTGCGAACTAACAATAAGTATTCAAATCTTAAAACTAAGTAATTTATATTAGTCCAGTCAGTACCAGACCAAAATTAAAGTTCTCATAACAAAGTTAATTAATTTAAACTGTTTCATCTAAGTTCAATAGTGTCCCTTCTTTTCAGACGAGTGTGTCCACTATGTTGCAAGATGTTTCGAGCGAGCGGATTTGGATGCGTTTCCAGCTTGTTTAAATACTTGTCCACATAGTTCTGGATTTCGCATTTAACTAGTGGAACTTTTAGACCATTATGGATGTTGCTGTTTTTAATATACCAAGGAGCACCAGTTATCATTCTTAGGATTTTGTTTTGACGGCGTTAAATTTTTTCTATGTTAGAGGCGGAAGCAGTGCCCCATAATTGTATACCGTAGCACCAAATTGGTTTCAAAATCGATTTGTAGAGTAGAAGTTTACAATCAAGACGAAGCACAGAGTTTCTGCTAATTAGCCAATGAAGTTGTGTAGCTTTAAGTTTCATTTGCGTCAACTTCGCATCTATATGCGAACATGTGTACATTTTTGCTCATTAATTTTTATTCCCCATAATTTTGCCCATTTTTCAACTTGGGTTACGTGTTTTTGCAGCTGGTTCGAAGCCTCTTTAGGGTCTTTGTGAATACTAAAAAAAGCGGTATCGTCAGCAAATGTAGACGTGTGCGTAAAACTGTTTGTTGGCATATCTGCCGTGTAAAGCAAGTACAAAATTGGACCTAGGATACTCCCTTGAGGTACACCAGCCCCTATTGGTTCGTAAAAACTTATTTGGTTTCCCTCTTTGATTTTAATTTGTCGACCGGTTATGTACGTTTCTAGTAGGTTGAAAATATTAGCTGGAAGGTTTAGCTTTAGTTTGTTTAACAGGCCTTCGTGCCATACTTTATCGAAAGCTTGAGAGACGTCTATAAAAAGTGCGGAGCAGTACTTTTTTTCCTCGAAAGTTTTTCTTATAACCTGCACCAGCCTGTGAGTTTGTTCTATTGTGCTATGTTGACTTCTAAAGCCAAATTGGTGATCTGGAATGCAGTTGTTTTCATTCAGGATCGGAGTAAGCTTGTTTTAAGCAGCTTTTTAAAAAGTTTGGACAAAGTTGGTAACAAACTTATAGGTCTATACGACTAAAACTTCGAAGGATCTTTACCAGGTTTAGGAATCATCGGTTCTAAGGCAACTTTCCATATTGGTGGAAAATGTTCAAGCCGTATTATGGCATTAAAAATAAAAAGAATTATTCTTTTTGCTGTAAAAGGTAGCTCAATGAGCATTTTGTTGCTTATTGTATCAATGCCAGGAGCTTTTTTATCATTAAGGTTAGCTATAGCTTCTACCACATCTGAACATCGGAAACGTATTTCCATAGGACGTCTAGAGACAACAGGCGGTAATTCCCTCACGTCAGTGCATGTATTAGGAGTGAACACGTTTCTTAAATGGCTTGCGAGCAGATCGCATTTTTCTTCATCATTTCTAGCCCAGGATCCTCTTAGATTGCGCAGTGGTGGTTTTGCGATTACGGGTCTTTTGAGACGACTGGCTGATCGCCATAGAGAATAATTTGTTTGAGGAGTCGCGTCTAGACCTTCCAAATACTTCTTAATTGATGCAATTCTGTGTACCTCCAGCAAGTTTTTTAAGCGATTTGTACACTCTTTTAGCTTCGTTTTAAGTTGGGGCGATATATGCTGTTGCCATTCTCTTCGCGCTCTCCTTTTTTCAGATAAAAGCTCCTCAACATCGACAGAAAAAATTTTGTTGTATTTGACCTGACGGTATGTTGAAGAAGCATGTTCAACGGCTTCTTTAATGTTTTCATTTAGGATATTTAGGCAATCATCGATTTCTTGGGGAGTTTTTAGTGGTATTTGTTCCGAGCAGTGAGAGCTGATATATTTTTTATATTTCAACCAATTTACTCTTTTGGATAAAAAAAAATCACTAGTTACGATTTGGTTAGGACTGCAAATAGTGATAATTGTCAGAAGATAAATCCAGAGAGGCTTGCACCTCAATAAGCTCCGGGGATATACCTTTTGCTACGCCAAAATCTATTACGTCTGGAATTTTTTTGTGGTCGGTTGGCCAATAGGTTGGTTGTCCGGTAGAAATAACACAAAGACCCATTTCAGATACGGAATCATACAAGATACGACCTCTGGGACTAATTAAGCGGGAACCCCAGTAGGTGTGTTTAGCGTTATAATCTCCAGCAGCTATGAAGCGGGGGCCTAAAGATTTGTAAAAACTGTTGTACTGATCCTTCGTTATGGAGAACCTGGGTGGAAATAACTAGGTTAGCGAAAAATTCATCAATGCAGACGTTTGTTGCTTGAATATAGCATTCGGAGATGCCACCTAACCATTGGTGTTTATTTCTTGATTTGATTAGTATAGCCGAGCCACCACATGAACTACCTCTGGGATCCTTCGAATCATAAAAATTGTATCCACATATTTTAAAAGTGCTCCTAGATGTCATATGAGTCTCGGAAATACACATGACGTCAATTTTATGGTGTATTAAAAAATATTCGAGCTCGTTTTTGTGTTGGCGGATGCCGTTTGCGTTCCAAAAACAAACCCTGAGGTAGTTCATGGTCTTTTAAGCATGACCTGCAGAAGAGCAGACTGCATTTTCTGCATCTCCTGCATCATGCCAGCCATTTGCGCCATTATCTGCGTAAATTGTTTGACCATATTGTCAATTACGGCTTCCAGGCGGCTAAAATTGGGACCAGTTGGTTCACTTGTTGGCACTTGTTGTTGTGTGGTTGGTTGGTTTGGCCTTTGTGCATTGGACTGGTTTGACTTTAGTGCGTTGGCGTAAGAAATTTGACAAGTAGTTGGCTGTGCTAACTGGGGAATGTTTGTTGTTGGTATATTTAACGGCTGGGGAGGGGCAGGAACTACCTTCGGCTTGGATGAGCGTTTAACCAAGTCAAAAACAGGGCAACCTCTATAGTTGGCGGTGTGGTTTCCCCCGCAATTGCTGCATTTCTTCACCCTAGGATCTTCTTTTGGCTTGTCGCAGTTGGTCGTATCGTGCAGATCCCCACACACAACACAAACAGAAGGCAATTTACAATATGGTTTGGTGTGGCCATATTCCTGGCAGTTTAAGCACTGTACGTGCCCAGATCGCTTATGTGGCACCTCCACTATAACTCTACGGTGCATAATATATCTTAGATCATATATGGGATGTGTTTCATTTTTTTTCAATTTAATGTCACTGGGATCAAGCTCCACCCGGAATTATGGTTGAGGGTATTTTTCCCTGTTCCTTATGTTTGATACATATTTGACTCTAAAGCCCTTCATGCACAAATTGGTTTTAATTTCCTCCGGGTCAACATTAGAGTCAATACCTTTTATAACTACCTGGAGGCCCTTAGCGTTCTTAAGTTGGTAAGTATAGAAATTTTTCTTAAGTTTTTCGAGCTCCGAAATAGTGGTGCGGTAAGCGTTTTCGTCATTCACCTGAATTTTTGTCTCGTATATGTTACCTCGTTTAATGTTAGTAACGTAAAAGTTGTTTTCTCCAATCAAACCTACTAAAAACTTTACAAGATCATTAGAATTCCTTTCCCTCAAATAAATCGGAGGTGGCTTAAAGGACTTTTTTTCAGTAACGGGGGCATCATTATCTTCTTGCAGAATGGCAAAACGATTTTGCGATGAGGTTGGCCTTTCATCGTCTTTCAACATTTTTGCAGGTTGAGATGTTTCTGCCGATTTTGGACTTCTCCCCCTTTTAAGAACTGTTACGTACCTGTCCATCCCTACCTGGATCTTAGGAGCACACGCAGAAATTGGGCCTGGAGCGCCTTTAGCAGCTGTAGGTGCGACACCAGAACTTGACAAAGAAGACCGCGATGAAGATGGCACCTCGGTATTTTTTTTATAATTTTTAAACAGAGATTGGGCTAAATTTGTCCCTTGTTCAGTATATTTATTTAAATTAGGCACACTTGCACTTAAATTATTTGTATTTGTTTTCGGTTTTGCACTTAAATAGTTTCTATTATATTCAGGGTCTCTAATGTTTTCATTGCTAATGCTTTCTGAGCTTAACACAATGTAAGCATTTCGGCTATTAGGCCCACTGTAACAACGATTACTGTTACTCATTAACCGTTTGGTTTTTTTGTTTTGTTTGTTTTTATTTTCGATTCTTACTTATGTCTTGTAGGTATGTATATTAACAACTTTTTTTTTGTAACTTATTACAAATATCACCTATTACAAATATACACTCGCGTAGACACGTCCGTACACTACGAGATTAAGAGAGCGCGTGTTTGCGCCATTTTTTTCGATTTTTTGAAAATTTCGCTTCACTTCGAGAGTAAAATGGAAAAAGGTTATACAGGATTAGAGTTATTACAAATAGAAAAGGAATGTAAAGATAAATTTGTTAAAGAGAAAATGCGATTTTTAGGTAGAAAATTGTGTGAGCTTCCAAAAAAGTAAAGGAGATGGCGACATGTAAGCTGTGGAAAAGTATGTATACAGTTTCAGAAAATTTTTTAGTATACAATGCACAAGATTTAAATACATGGATTGGGCTGCTCTCAGTAGAACACATTTTCGGATTTACAGGCAGAATTTTGCAAGAAAGTTTTCAAGAGTTGAGTGGAACGTAGATATTGTTGATAGACTTTTGCTCAGTTCTGACCCACTGATGACTAGCACAAGCCCAACTCCAAAAAAGAAGTCATTGATTGCCCTTTACGAAAGAAGTTTATTTAATGCTTCCCCCTGTACTTGATTTTGAAGAGGATTCAGATTCAGAATAGGTCTTTGAAGAAACAGGCGAAGAATAACAGTAGCACTTCTCTTCTTAGTGCAAAATGATATTTTTTTAATAAAATTAGTTTTTGTTTTCATATTTTAAATTAATTGTTACTTATTTTCAGATAAATTTAATACATTAAATTACAAAAAAGCGACAAACAAGCTTAAAAATAATTTTTTTGTAAAAATTAGCAAAATATTTGTGCCTAGTTTCTTCGATCTCTCTTTGATATTCTTCTTGTTTTCTTCAAGCTTTAGATCTTTTTGTTTTTTATATTTTATTTTATTTTATTTGGCCAATATTTCGCTACCTCAATGTGTAGCTTCTTCAGGGCTTATATATTTGTTTACAAATATTGGCCAAATAAAATAAAATAAAATATAAAAAACAAAAAGATCTAAAGCTTGAAGAAAACAAGAAGAATTAGCAAAATATATAAAAAAATTTTTGGTACAGGGCCGTTTCGGGGGTTGGGGTTTGGGGGCATTTCTGCCCCTACCTATAAGAGCTTAAACATTTTACTTTTATAGTATTTGGACGTAAGTTATCCATTATTTTTATTATATACATTATTTTTGCAAGTTTTGCTTTATGCCGCCGCCCACAAAAGGGGGAGAGGACGACACTGTCCAAGTGTAGATTTTTTTAACTTTCGCTTACGTTTAAAGTTGCATTCGCCTAACAATAGTATTGAAAACTTAAAAAAGTTTTAACTTTTCAGAGGTGGTATTAGTTCTTCTAAGGGGAACTTTTTCCCCCATGGTCCGATTTTTATTTTTTTAATCCTTAATGCCTTGAACACATAGACGACAGCAAGAAACACAGCTACACGACTAAAAACGCAGCTGGCAGCAATAATTGCCGTGTAGTTAGCTACTTAAATATATTGAAGGCGGCGGCCGCATACATACAGATTAAAATCTGTGATAAATTTGTATTTTATTTTGATATTCTACAATTTTAAATTAAAACTAAAATTAATAAAGAGAAAGAAAAAGCTTTTAATACAAGTTAGTGTATTATCTTAAATAAATTTGTGTTTTATGTCCTTTTTTACTTAATTTATAGTTACAAAACCATTAAAAAGATGAAATCGCTATGGCTAAATAAAATACAAACTCGACTGGCAGCACTGTTTTACACTCTTATATACTATCTCTTACTTTTCTCATTTGCCGCCTACTAAGTTAGAAATTAATTTAATCTGTCCACAGCTACAATTGTAGTTGTTTCTGTGTTGCTGCGAAGCCGTCAAAATAATTGTGTACAGAAAAATGCATGTGTTTTATTTTTGAGAGAATGTTGTAGGTAGCCTGCTGGTGTTTATACGTTCATAGCATAAATGCCTATGACTACAATACATGTTTTTGCCAAGTTTCATCAATCTAGGTGCACTCAGTAATTTTTAAGAAGCTTTATTGTAAAAAATAAAAAGTAATGTCCGTCTAAAATGGCAAGATACCCCTATGTGCGTCGACGTGTGTGTAAAACTGTTGGTTGGCATATCTGCTGTGTAAAGCAAAATTAGACGTAGTATACACTCTTGAGGTACACCTATTGGTTGAGAAGAGCTTATTTGGTTTTCCTTTTTGATTATAAATAGTCGCTTGCTTTCGTACTTTTTTAATAGGTTAAAAATGTGCACAGGTTCAGCTTTAGCTTGTTTAACAGCCTGTTATGCCATAGCTTGAGAGACATCGATAAAAAAGTGCGGAGCAGTACTTATTTTCCTCAAAGCTTTTCTTGTTACATGTAGGGGGTTTGTTCGATGATACTATGTTGACTTCTAAAGACAAATTGGTGATTTGGGATGCACTATTCATTCATGTTCGGAGTCAGCATGTTTTTAAGCAGCTTTTCAAACAATTTCGACATATTTGATAGCAAACTCATAGGCCAAAAAGACTTCACCTGTAAAGGATTTTTACCAGGCAACTTCTTACCTAAGGCAACTTCCATTTTGGCAGGAAATGTTAAAGCCATATTATGGTGTTAAAACTGAGGAGAATTATTCCTTAAGATGTAAAAGGTAGCTTTAAGAGTAAACTGTTGCTTATTTTATCAACGACAGGAGCTTTTTTTATCATTTAGGCTAGAGATAGTCTCTACAACATCTGAAAATCAGACACGTGTTTCTATAAAACGTGTTATAATTACTTAAACGTTTTTCTACTTTATTTTTAATATAAATTCTTAATCATAATATTTATTTTTTATATGTTTAATATTGTTTTATAGTTGCATTCTTAATCTCGTGGTATAGGGTTATATTAGTAATAAGTGGCAAACGAATTTATTAATATGCATACATACACAAATTAGCGAAAAAAGAAAAAAAAAACAACAAACTTAATAAAAAAAAAGCGAACTGTTAATGAGTAACAGTAATCGTAGTGACAGTGGGCCTGATAACCGAAATGTTTACATTGTGTTAAGCTCTACAAGTGTTAGCAATGAGAACATTAGTGACCCTGAATATAATAAAAACTGTTTAAAAGTAAGACTATAAATAATTGCGAACAATCTAAGTTCAAGTGCGCCAAATTAAAATAATTGTACTGAACCAGGGACTAGCTTAGCCCAATCTATTTTCAAAAATTATAAAAAAAGTTCTGAGGTGCCATCTTTTTCGCGGCCACCGTTATCAAGTTCTGAAGTTGAACCGTCAGCTGCTAAAGTTGCCTCAAGCTCAATTTCTGCATCTGCACCTAAGATCCAGGTCCGCTACGTAGCAGTCCTTAAAAGGGAAAGAAGCCCGAAATCGGCAGAAGCATCTCAAACTGCAAAGATTTTAAAAGACGATAAAAGGCCAACCTCATCGCAAAATCGTTTTGCAATTTTGCAAGAGGATAATGAGGCACCTGTTACTGAAAAAAAAACTATTAAGCCACCAGCCATTTACCTGAGAGAAAAATATTTAAATGACCTGATTAAGTTTCTCGCTTTATTTTTATGCGACCAGCATAAAACGTGGTTACATATACGAGACCAAAATCCAAGTTAGTCACGAAATTGCTTACCGCACCACGGTAACGGAACTTGAGAAACTGAACAAAAGCTTTTCTACATACCCACTTAAAAATGCAAAAGGTCTCCAAGTAGTGATTAAAGGTATAGACCCAGATGAAATTAAAACCAGTTTGTGCATGAAGGGCTTTAGAGTTAAATCCGTATCAAACTTAAGAAACAGGGATAGATACCTCCAACCACTATTCTGAGTGGAGCTCGAGCCTGGTTATGTAAAATTAAGGAAAACTGACACTCACCCAATTTACGATTTAAAATACCTTTTGCATCGTAGAGTGGTAGTGGAAGCGCCTCATACGCGATCTGGGCCTGTACGGTGCTTGAACTGCCAGGAATACGGCCACACCATAGCTTATTGCAAGTTGCCTTCTGTTTGTGTTTTGTGTGGGGACCTGCATGCTATGACCAAGTGCGACAAACCCAAAGATGATCCTAGGGTAAAGAAATGCAGTAATTGCGGTCGAAACCACATGGCCAACTATAGAGGTTGTCCTGTTTTCGATACAGTTAGGCGTTCATCTAAGCCGAAAGTAGTTCCTGCCACTCCCCAGCCTTCTAATATACCAACAACAAACATGCCTCCATTAGCACAGCCAACTACAAGTCAAGTTTTTTACGCCAACGTATTAAAGTCTAACCAGCCGAATGCCCGTAGACCTAACCAGCCAACAACGCAACAAGAGGTGCCAACAAACGAACCAACCGGTCCCAATTTTAGCCGACTGGAAGCCGTAATTGACAATATGGTCAAAGAATTTGCGCAGATCATGACGCAAATGGCTGGCATGATGCAAAAAATGCAGTCTGCTCTTTTAAAAACCATGCTTAAAAGACCATGAACTGCCTCAGGGTTTGCTTCTGGAACGCAAACGGCATCCGTCAACACAAAAATGAACTGGGACATTTTTTATTAAACCAAAAAGTAGATGTCATGTTAATATCCGAAACTCATATGACATCTAGAAGCACTTTCAAAATAAGTGGTTATACTTTTTATGATGCAAAGGATCCCAGAGATAGGTCATGTGGTGGCTCAGCTTTATAAATTAAATCAATAATCAAACACCAATGGGTGAGTGGTCTCTCCGCAAATTACATACAAGCAACAAACGTGTGCATTGATAAATTTTACCACAATCTCGTTTTTTCGTCAGTTTATTGTCCACCCAGGGTCACCATAAGGAAGGATCAATACAACAAATTTTACAAATCCTTAGGCCCGTGTTTTATAGCTGCTAAACGCTAAACACACGTATAGGGATCCCGTCTAATAAGTTCCATAGGTCGTATCTTGTATGATTCTGTATCGAAAATGAGACTTTACGTTATTTCAACTGAACAACCAACATATTGGCCAACTGACCACAATAAAATACCAGACGAAATAGATTTTGGCGTAGCAAAAAGTATATACCCTGAGCTTATTGAGGCTCAAGCCCAGAGTGACCGCTCGTCGACTAAAGTTGCATTTTGCAACCTTTTCAAGGGCCTGCGACTTTTTGTGCGACTTCTTTATGCTGACACTATTTTGCCACTTTTTTAAATTTTTGCAACTTTTGCCCCTTTTTTTTACGAAAGTTAAACATATTCTAGCATATGCGCATTCCCAAATATCGCATTCCATAGTTTTTTGAAATTAAACATGCTAAAAGCTTTTGGCATACAGTTGTTGTTTAAAAAATTATTTAAATAAGCCATTGTAACCAAATTTATATAAAATAGTTGCGTATATTTTTACATTACCCCACAGCAGCGCATGTGCTGAAATAATTTTTCCTAAGTCAGGGCTGGTTAAAAATAAATTGGCAAACAAATTAAAAGTTATGAACTGTAATTCAAGGATGTTAGCTTTACATTTATTAAATACTGAACTAGAAGACTGTATTCCAGGTGAAGAACTAAAACACAAGTACAGAAACGAATTTTCAAATATGAAAAAAATTAAATATGTATATGAACTTGTGCATTATTACATTACATCCCTAGAGATAAAAAACCAGTGGGTAGTTTAAATGTGCTATATGTTTTTTACTTAGACTAGTTGTCTGTCTGTCCTTTTTTCAACCAAATTTAAAAAACGATATTCCGATATTTAAAGAACATTCGATTTTTCATAATATTAAAACTATATAAAAATTAAATTCTTTTTTTGCAATTTCAAACTTATTACTTTTTATGTGTCTTCGTACAAAAATTCGTTTTTAATGAATGTTTTCATTTTGATACATTTCTTATTTTTAATTTATTTTGATCAAGTTTCTCTGTGTTGTTGAATTATTGATCTGTTTTTGTTTTTATTAGTTGTAAAAACATTAATAGAAAGTTGAATAAGGGCTTTAAAAAAGAGTGCAACTTTTTTTTCCAAAAGCGACTTTTTTATGCGACTTTTTTTTTCCTAAAACGACTATTTGTGCCACTTTTTTAAAATTCTCAGCGGTCACACTGCTCAAGCCTCCTTGGATTTATCGTCTGATCACTCTCCTACAATATTCACTAAATGGAGTCCTCACCAAATTGAAACTAGTGATATTTTTTTTGTAAAAAAGAATAAATTGGTTAATATATAAAAAAATTATCAGCACCCACTGTTCGGCACACTAACCTTTAAAAACTTCCGCAGCCATCGATTAGTGCCTAAGTAGTCTCAGAAAATATCAAAGAAGCCGTAAAACATGATTCTTCTACCTACCGTCATGCCAGATACAACAAAATTTATTCAACCGATGTGGAAAAACTTTTATCTGAAAAAAGAAGAGCCCAAAGAGAATGGCAAAAGTATAGATTGCCCTAACTTAAAAATAAGCTCAAAGAATGTACGAACCGATTAAAAAACTTCTTGGAAGTACATAGAATGTCATCAATAAAGGAATACCTAGAAGGACTAGATGCGACTCCCCAAACAATTTATTCTCTATGGCGTTCCGCCAAACGTCTTAAAATACCCGTAATCGCAAAACCACCTCTACGACATCTGAAAGAATCCTGGACATGAAATGACCAAAAAAAATGCGATTTGCTTGCAAGCCATTTAAGGAACGCATTTACTCCCAATACATGGACTGACGCAAACGAATTGCCACCTGTTGTTGCCAGACGTCCTATAAAAATACGTTTCCGATATTCGAATGTTGTAGAGGCTATCGCTAGTCTGGATGGAAAAAAGCTTCTGGCGTTGATAAAATAAACAAAAAAATACTCTTAGAACTACCTTTTACATCTAAAAGATTAATTATTTTTATTTTTAATGCCATAATACGGCTTGAACTCTTCCCGCCAACATGGGAAGTAGCCTTAGTTAAGATGATTCCTAAGCCTGGTAAAGACGCTTCAAAGGTGGAGTCTTATAGGCCTATAAGTCTATTACCCACAATGTCAAAATTGTTTGAGAAACTGCTTAAGAACGAGCTGGCCCCGACCTTAAATGGCAACAACTGCATTCCAAATGACCAATTCGGCTTTAGAAGTCAACATGGTAGCGTCGAACAAACCCACACAAAAGCCTTTGAGAAAAAGAAGTACTGCTCCGCACTTTTTATCGATGTCTCTCAAGCATTCGATAAAGTATGGCATAAAGGCCTGTTAATCAAATTAAAACTCAACCTACCAGCTAAGATTTCCAACCTGCTAGATAAATACTTAACTTATAATCAAAGCGGGAAACCAAATAAGTTCTTCTAACCAATAGTGGCTGGTGTACCTCAACCATTTCTGTACTTGATTTACACAGCAGATATGCCAACCAATAGTTTCAACCACACGTCGACATTTGCTGAAAACACTGCTTTTCTTAGTATTCATAAAGACCCTAAAAAGGCTTCGAACCAGCTACACCTACAAGTAACCCAAGTTGAAAAATGGGCAAAGTTATGGGGAATAAAAATAAACGAACAAAAATGTGCACACGTAACTTATACCTTCGCAAAAAGACGCACAGTGCTTTGATCCCATATAGTGATGGGACAAATATAGAAGGAGTGGTCCTAGAGCTTTGAAATTTGGTACAGTAGTATAAAATACTTAAATTAAGAAAAATTCAATTTTTTGAAAAAATCGGGCAAAGGACACGCCTACTGCCCATATATAGAAAGGACGAAATTTTCAATTTTAACTACATAACTGCACAGAAAGTTACAATAGTCCGTAGATTATTTACATCCCGTACTAGTAACTTGTGTGATAATTTTTATTGGGATTGACGCAAGGACTCTAGGTCCTGCCATATATCCTTTTTGGCAAAAATGCTAACGTGTATAGGCTTACTTTACCAAAGAAATTGACTTGTGCAGACCTTTGGTACACTAGTATAAAATACTTAAATTAAGAAAAATCAAATTTTTTGAAAAAATCGGGCAAAGGACACGCCTACTGCCCATATATAGAAAGGACGAAATTTTAAATTTTGACTACATAACTGCACAGAAAGTTACAATAGTCCGTAGATTATTTACATCCCGTGCTAGTAACTTGTGCGATAATTTTTATTGGGATTGACGCAAGTACTCTAGGTCCTGCCATATATCCTTTTTTGCAAAAATGCTAAGACTGTTACAAAAGTTAGCCGATTCTCATTAAATTGGGTGGTATGGTTATTATAATGTGTCAAACAAATGTTAGTGCCAAATTACATTAAAATTGATTTATACAAATAGAAAATAAAAATTAAATTGGCTAAAAATCTTCTACATTATGATTTTGACGACAACGTGAAAGTACAAAATGACAATCTTTCTAAATTAAATTTAATTTAAAATACGTATAAGTGCGTTTTTTAATAATAATTTTTTTTTTTAATAAATTATATATGTATATTTTATTTTACAATAAATCTTCTTCAGTATTAGAATATTCCCAAAAAATATTGCCGCTCAATGAAACATTTGTCTCGTCGTCTTCAACTGGCTCATTAGCATTTTCTCTTAAGTATATATATATCAATTTCTGCAAATAATGGACTTTTTTTGGTCTTTGGATTCCTTTTTGAAGTCAAAAACGGATCTAAAGATAGTATTAAATAGTATTAAATCTTTATTAGTGTATTTTCGTGACGTTTTCCTCGTATGGGACAGTCTTGCTCTTCTCACGATTTTGTGGTTGGCTTCCAATGCTTCTTCAGACAAGCACCCTGAAATTCATTTTCAGATACCACAATAGACGGAATAAATTTTTTTTCTTAGTTTTTAATGCATACAGAGACGGAAAACAATTTGTGTGTATTTCATTTATTGTATTACGTAGCACACTATATTTTCTTTCGGTCAAATCTAAATTCATATATAGCGTCAAATCTTTTGTTGCTGGTAAGCATTTTGAATTCGGCATTAGGCCTTGCAAAACAGAATAAGATTCCCGTTTTAAATTTTCCACTGCAAAATGTAGTTCCTCAAGAGAACATTTTATTACTAACTCTGGGAGTCAAATCTAGCGATTTTCAATTGCTGTATTAGTTTGTTGTGATGCAAAGTTTTATAAGATTTATGAAAAACATTCAATTTTTGTCATATTTTGATCTAGTTTTTGTTATAAGTAGTCACAACAGACCTGGAAAAAACAAATTTTTTGGCAGTTCATAGCTTACATTTTAAAAATTTAGCTAACTTCTAGCGATTTTTTATACTAACTTATCTATATTTTTGGGAAAAAAAGTTAGCAGCAGTGATGGGAGGTAAACAATGAAACACCAACGTCAATCTGTTAATTTAGCAGCATCTTGAGCGTCAAAAAGAGGCAAACACAATTTTATACTTATTTTTTTAATTTATCTCGTTAATTATTATAATCTTATGGTATCAATTTGGTTTTATATGTTATTATATTGTTAGTTTTTTTTATAGTTTTAGCTCCAGAAAACTGTCGAAATTTGAGAAAAAATCACGAAAATAGCCATTTAAAAAAAAAAAAAATTTTTAAAGTTCCGGTTAAATTTTTAAAATTTTTTTTCTTGCAGTTATTAGAAGACAGTATGAATTTTTGAAAACAGAAAAAAACCCAAAGACCATATTTTTCTTTTTTTTTTTAATTTTCCATCAAAGTTAAAAAATTTTTGGAGCTTAAGTGAATAATAAGAATTTTTCAAAGCAACAAAAACTATGTATAGCAAAATAATATAATGAAAATTTTTGCACAGTTAGTTTCGAATATAGTTAGCTATTACAAGAAACAATTTGAATTTCCTAGTTCAAAAAAATTAAATTTTTACAATAATTTTTTTAAAACAATAAAAAACCTAGGTAATTTGGGGTTTTAGTGTCATTTTATAGCGTAAAATACATAGAAACGCAAAAATTTTACTATTTTGCGGTTTTTTTTATTAAACAATATTAATTTAAATTTATATTTTTTAGTATTTGTAGTTTGTTTTCTTTAAACCTTAGAAAACTGTCGAAATTTGAGAAAAAATCACGAAAATAGCCATTTTTAAAACAAAATTTTTTTTAAAGTTCCGGTTAAATTTTTAAAATTTTTTTTCTTGTACTTATTAGAAAACAGTATAAATTTTTGAAAACAGAAAAAAACCCATAGACCATATTTTTCTTTTTTTTTTAATTTTCCATCAAAGTTAAAAAATTTTTAGAGCTTAAGTGAATAATAAGCATTTTTCAAAGCAATAAGAAATACTTATAAAAAAAGAAATCACAAAAAATTTTTTGACAGTTAGTTGCAAATATAGTTATTTACTACAGAAAAAAATTTCAATCTCATAGTCCAAAAAATAATTTTTTTACAACTGTTTTCCTGAAGCATGTAAGACGCGGGTATTTGTTTAGCCATTTTTACTTCAAATTCTTTGACTTTGGCGCCCCCTAGCGCCACCAAAAAGAGCTAAATCGAAAAAAATTCTTTAAAATTTATTTAAAAATTATTGTTATCTGTCGACCTATATATTTTTATCTCCAATATAAAATATTTTTTTTATTGTATTTTTATCTATGGGACACAGCACTGTGAGACGTGCCCTCCAATCACTATTAACAACCATATGGTATTCACCTGGATCGTCGCCTAACGTGGAAGACACATATAGATGCGAAGTTGACGCAAATCAAACTTAAAGCTACACAAATCCATTGGCTAATTGGTAGAAACTCTGTGTTACGTCTTGATTGCAAACTTCTACTATACAACTCGATTTTAAAACCAACTTGGTGCTACGGTATTCAATTATGGTGCACTGCTTCCGCCTCTAACATAGAAATAAATACAACGTCGTCAAAATAAATTCTAAGAATGATTACGGATGCTCCGTGGTATGTCAAAAACAGCAACATCCATTAGGATCTAGAAGTTCCACTAGTAAAATGCGAAATCCCGAAATATGTGGACAAATATTTGAATAAGTTGGAAACACATCCTAACCCGCTCGCTCGAAACATCTTACAATATAGTGGACACTTTCGTCTGAAAAGGAAGGATACTATTGCGCTTAGAAGAAGTTAACTAATTCTATTATGAGAACTGAAATGTTAGCCTGGCACTAGCTGGTCTACTAATAATTACTAAGAATTAAGATTTTAATACTTATTGTTAGTTCGCATAAGCGAAGATTCAATAATAATATATAAAAAAATATTGTTTTATATTTGTCAGTTTGTGTAGTATTATCCATACAAAAAGATATTAATATTATAATTAATAAATAATCATGGCTATTCTAAAATACTCGTTCACCTCATATACGCGTTCATATTACATTTCTTGATTCTAAAATACGCGCTAGTGAACATCGATAACTTTATCACCTTTCGATACATTCTAAAATACGCGGCAAAATACTTCTTCATACATATTTATTCGACGGGGTTTTACGCGCGTTAGGAAGAAATTTGGCCGTGGTTTTCGTTTATAAAAATGTAAGTAAGCCCCTTATGTGTTAGATAAGTATTTAACATTATACATATATTTAAAATTTCGTTAGGTCAAAAAAAAAAAACAGCTTCAGAGCAGCTTAAGGCAATGGTGGAGTTTATGCTGGAACATCCAGACATTGCACTAGGTACAGACCTGAGACCGGAGGAGCAAAACGATTTGTGGGATGAAGTTAAACAGTAACTTAACTCCATGGGACCTCCGATAAGAGATATTTGCTCTTGAAAGAAGGTAAGGGGATATACATACATATATCTAAATTGAGAACAAAAGTTGTACATGTACTCATTATCAAAGTTTAACATCTCTCAGGTTTGGAGAGACTACAAATCGAATACCAAAAAGAAAATGGTCATCAATAAGCAACAAATCGAAGGTTCAGGAGGGGGCCCAACAAAATGATTCTCTTAAATGATTTTGAACAAGCCGTGTCAACCTTATTTAACTTTAAAAAGACAGTGTCGAGTGCTCCAAATGTTATTACTTTAGGAGTTCCAAGTCTCGTATCGGCACAAACTGCTTTAAATGCGGACAAGGAATTCCTGTCACCTACACCAAAAAAAAAAAACAAGAAAAATCCAAAATTATGACAAAAACCCTACGTCTTACTGCAGCAGCAAATAAATATGCAAATACAATTTTATGATGACTACACGTCGATAAAAAGGGATGAACTTGGCTACTTAAAAACAATAGGGGATCACCTCAGTACGTTTTCTGTTTAGTATTGAAAATATTCAAGAATTTTAAACCTTATTAACACTATCATGAAATAAAAGTTTACAGTAAAGGTTCTGTAAAATTAAATGAATTCAGTGACTGAAAAAATCAAATAATTTTCGAATAGTTGTTATTTATTTATTTTTTTTTTACTTTGTACCTTTTATTTTACCAGTAAAACTGATTTAATGTACCTAATTTTTAATTAAAAAACATGAATTTAAATTTTATTTTAACTATTTATTAATAAAATATAATTTGAGAAACAAATTTAAGTTCGTTAAGAATTTTAGAAGGTATTTGAAATTTCATTTCTCATAAGAATTGCTTCCCGTGATGCTGTGTTAGTATCGATTGGCTCGGTTAGCGCTTCATACTTCTTATATTCATCTAAGTGTTCTTCAGGGCGACAAAAATGAGTTCTGATGTTGTGGAGAGCACAGCACGCATTAACGATATTAGCGGCATTTTCAGGAGTATAGTGAAGCCCATTCAAAAGGCACCTAAAACAATTTTTTAAAATGCCAATCGTCCTTTTAATCATATTTCTACCCTTAAAATGCGCTAAATTAAACTTTGATTATCTGCTTCCCACTGAAGGGTATCTAAATAGAGTAAGCAGCCATGGCTCCAAAGGGTATCCAGCATCTCCCAGTAATAAATTTCTGCTTCCAAGTTGGTATTGCTCTTCAAAATATTTTCTTACATTGGAAAGTTTCCATATATGAGAATCGTGACAGCTTCCAGGATAAGATGCATTTACAAATCGAATACGACTTAAGTGGTCACATCCCTTCACAAAAAAAAAGGAAAAACATATTTAGTTGAATTTTTTTTTAACATAAATAAATAAAGACTTACAAGCATAACATTCAAACTGTGATTCCCCTTTCTGTTATAAAACAAATGACGATCATTTGACCGAGTTATAATTTTTAAATGGGTTCAATCTACTGCCATAACCAGCCGTGGGATTGTAGATTTGTGAAAAAAATTTATATTAGCATCTGCTTTTGTTTTACTGTCTATTTCTATATTAATCCATTTGCTACATATGTGTTGCTCAAAACACCTCAAAATTTCTTAAAGAATTTTGGAAAATGTTGATTGCGATATATTAAGCTGCCAATCTTTTCCAACACCATGTTGGTAGTTTCCCTCCGCAAAAAATCTGAGACAAGCCGGAAGTTTGTCAACTGGTCTCAATGTTCCAACGCGATTTGCTGGCATTTTGTCCTCGAGAATATCTAATAAGTATTTGAAAGCTTCTTTGTTCAAGCGAAAGTTCTTTATAAATCCAATAAAAAAAAACAAGATAGTACAGTTTGTTTTGAACTAATAAACATATGTATTTTTATAACTTACCGCACATCATCCATATCAAACACATCCATAGCATTATAACTCTGTGTTTTGACCGTCCTCCGAAGGCTGTTTTCTTCTTTTTCTATTAAAAAATGTGCAACTGAGTCCATTGTTATTATTTATTGTATTTTTTCCTAGTGATCATAAAATTTTGATTACAATACTCGATTTCTCTTGGCGCGTATTTTAAAATATGTCGAAGGAGAACTATCGAAAGTGAACATTCGACGGCGTCGAAGTCAAGCGCGTATTTTAGAATAGCCATTAATATCACAGTATTCATTTCCTTACATTGGTTATGGGCCCAGGCTTGCTTAAGAATTTTAGAATATAACAAAATTATGTAACCTGTTTCAATAAATATAACTGAAAAATTTTAATTTGCAGATGTCAAACAAGTTTTTAAATCGATAAGTTGCATCATGGTCGATACAAATGCGAAGTGTATTGATAACGGAAGGTTATTGGGTTGTTATTAATACTCCTTTAAGTGAATCTGCAAGCCTACAAAAAATTGTTAAGCGTTGGCATCAATACTTTAGCGGTGAGAACATCTGAACTGATTAATGTAAAAGATAGCAAGACTTCACGAGAAGCAAGCGGAAAAATGCATTTATTTGAAAAAATTTGCTTGATTCAAGTTTGTGTCAAATGAAAAATATAGTGCTCAAATAAATAAGTTGTGTACGATAGCGGATGATTTAAAGGATGGTGATGTATGTATTCCAAATAAATTACTTTATTTTTTTCTTCTTTTTAGTTTGCCTCCTGAATTGGAAAATTTTGTATTTGCAATTAATGCCGTGATACAATACCAAATTTAGAACAATTAAAGAAATATTAGAAGAACAACAACGAAGAAGTAACTATTTTTATGAAAGTCAAGTTTTTGCAATTAAGGGAATAATTAGAATATCGGCAATAACAACGCAAGTAATTCAAATAAATTAAAAACACTTAAAATTCTATGGTTGCGGTAAAAAGGAACACTTGCGTTTACAATGCCGATTCAAAAACATGGCTGGTAATGATCAGAAAAGTGCAATGGTTCGTTATTAACTTTAGTATAAATGATGAGAACCTAAGTGAATGACTGCTGGATAGTGAAACATCTTCTCATGTATGTAGAGAAAAATAATTCTTTTTCGGTACAAAAAAATACAACAATAATGCGATAGTAGCGTCTGGGGACAAATTTAATGTAAAAGGAATTAGTGATGTTAAAGTAGAATTCAATAACAATTGCTATGATTTAAAAGAAGTTTTGTATATTCCTTATATGAGGTCAAATTTATAAGCAATGTTGAAAATTGTGCGAATACTATTTGGCCTAGACGTTTTTGGTCATCGAAACTATAATGATTTAAAGAAATTCGCAAGTAAAGTTATGGTTCGTGGGTTAAAAGGTATTTATAATGAATTTAATTGTGTTCCTTGTTCATTATGTAAAATGTCAACAAAAGTATTTAAATCAATTGGGAAAACGGCGTCAAAAAATGTACTTGAATTAGTTAATTCCGATATTTGACATCCAATGAAAATTAAGTCTTACGGTGGTGCCTTATATTTAATAACATTCTGTAACGTGGTTTTGTCGTCGGCTGAGGTAACTTAGTCGTGTCCAGGGTCTACTCACGGGCCCACAAACCTTAAGTAATAAGACGATTGTTTACCCTTTTTCGGGGGTTACAATATTATTTTGCTTTATTGAAATTGCTTTTATCTTAAATACAACTTCGATATACATATTACGATACAAATAGCAATAAATCAGCGATAACTTAGCCGGCTACCAACGATGCTCTACAAGTACTCGGATGGTGTTTTCGGCTTTATTCGTTCTGGTATGTCGGGGTATGCAGGATCGGTAATTTCGGTGTCGGTTGTTTGGGTTCGGCTTGAGGATCGGGAATTCGGGTGTGGTCGTTGGTAACTCGGGATCGTGTATCGATGCGTCGGCGGTGTTCGAAGACTACATATACGTACAATGGTGCTTAATGCTATTGGCTAAATACGAACAATGGTACTTAAGGCTATCGGCTAAATACGAACAATGGCACTTAAGGCTATCGGCTAAATAGGAACAATGGTACTTAAGGCTATCGGCTAAATACGAACAATGGTACTTAAGGCTATCGGCTAAATACGTACAATGGTGCTTAATGCTATCGGTTAAATACGTACAATGTGAGAACAGTCAGCCGAAGCCGCTGTGAGAACAGTCAGCCGAAGCCGCTGTGAGAACAGTCAGCCGAAGCCGCTGTGAGAACAGTCAGTCGAAACCGCTGTGAGAACAGTCAGCCGAAGCCGCTGTGAGAACAGTCAGCCGAAGCCGCTGTGAGAACAGTCAGCCGGAGCCGCTGTGAGAACAGTCAGTCGCTTTAAGCACCATTCTACGTATTTAACCAATAGCATTAAGCACCATTATACGTATATCTAGTATTGAAATGGCAACTCTTTGCAAGTAGCAATGCAACACTGTCAAGCTTTACACACTCATACACATTAATATATCTACTTACTTGTAAATTGAATTCGAAGCAATAAAGAACATTTAATAGAAACTGCGTGTTATAATTATTTTCTAAGAAAATTAAATTGGCAAAAGGTATCGTTTAACAGGTTATGGGCCCAGGTATTAAAGAAATAGAAAATAAAGTCAAATAATTTTGTTGTGCAAGAAAAATGAGTGTTTAATATTGAAAAATTGGATGAGTCCAATTATGATTCATGGAGCATCCAGGTAAAAAGTATTTTGGTACACCAAGAGCTGTGGTCATTGGTGTCAAATGGTGTTAAACCAGAAGAACCGGTAGAGCTTGCAACATGGAATGCCAAAGATGAGAAGGCGATGGCAACAATTATTTTAAGTATAACACCAATGCAGATTGGACATGTAAAAAATTGTGCTACATCGAAAGATGCCTGGAATACTCTTAGTGAGATTCATCGTCCAAAGGGGCCAGTTCGTAAAGTCACGCTATTTAAACAATTGTTAAATATGCGTATGACAGACGGTGAGTGCATGCAGCGTTATGTTTGTAATTTTGCTTCTACAGTTGAGAAGTTGGCAGAGACGGGAATAGTTCTCCAAGAAGAATTGTTTGTAATTATGCTACTTGCCAGTCTGCCAAAGTCATACGAGCCACTTGTCGTTGTCCTGGAATCTCGAGATGATCTTCCCTCCATTTCAGCGCTGAAGGCAAAGTTAATAGAAGAAGGTGAGCGGAAGAAATCTAGGAACAATGAAGAAGGTACAGTACAGGCATTTATGGCACGTGATTGTAGTGGTGCAAAAAATAGAATTGCTCAGAATAAAAATGCAAACAACGCAAATGGCACATGCAACAATATAAAATACGTTAGATGTTATAACTGTAAACGAAAGGGCCACTATGCTGCTAATTGTAGAGAGCAAAGAAAAGAGCACGAACAAAAGGGACAGCAAGATAACAACAACAAGAAAAATTCGTTATTTTCAGCAGTAAGCAATGGCAATCTACATATTAATACATGGTGTATTGATAGCGGGGCGTCATCGCATTTGTGCTGCAACCGCGATATGTTTGATGAGTTCAAGCAACATAATGAAACGATCATGCTTGCTGGCGCCAATTGTATGAAGACTGAGGGTATAGGCACAGTACGGTTAACTGTCGACGGTAATGACATTACGTTAGTAAATGTTTTGTTTGTGCCTGGATTACAATGCAGCTTTATTTCTGTATCTTAAGCTGTTAGTTTTGGTAATACTGTAGTATTTGGTGCAAAAGCCGTTGAAGTTACTGATATGTACGGAGGAGTCATTCTACGTGCAAATAAGGTACGTGATTTGTTTTTGTTTGAAGTAGAAAATAACAAATTATTTTTTGCGAGGAAATCGTCTGACGAAGCCATGAAGTGGCATTTTCGATATGGTCACCTTAATTTTGGCAGCATGAGAGAATTAGTGAACAAACAATTGGTACGTGGTATGTCTGTCTATCCCAGCAAATATTCAGTGCTCTATATGCATGAAAAGTAAATGTACACAAAGGCCATTCAGTACTTCCGAAACCCGTGCTGATGATATTTTGGAAATTATTCATACGGACGTTTGTGATCCTATGAATAACCCCTCGATTGGCGGAACCAAATATTTGTTAACTTTTATTGACGATAAGTCACGCTATGTCTTTGTTTGTTTTCTAAAGAGCAAAGATGAAGTGTTCCAAAAATTTCGGGAATTTCAAACTATGGTCGAACGACAAACTGAGAAGAAGATAAAAATTCTTAGAAGTGACAGTGGAACCGAATTTGTAAATAATGCTTTCGACAACTATATAAGAGATAAGGGTATACTACGTCAATTAACTGTACCATATACCCCACAGCAAAATGGTGTGGCCGAGAGATTCAACCGGACGTTAATTGAAATGGCAAGGTGTATGTTGGTCGCAGCGAATCTCGGTGAGCACTTATGGGCTGAGGCCGTCAATACCGCAGCATATTTACGGAATAGAGCACCAACTCGAGCTCTAGATGGTACCACACCGTACGAAGTTTTTTATGGTAATAAACCTTTTGTTGGCCACTTGAAAGTTTTTGGTTCAAAGGTTATTGCTTTGGATAAGCGCCAGAAAAGTAAATTCAGACCTAAGGGTAAGGAGTATACGATGGTAGGTTACTCTGATACATCCAAGGCTTACCGTTTGTATAACCGGCAAAAACAGCAGCTGAACGTTGGCCGTGACGTATATTTTGTTGAACCAGCTGAAAAGCAAGTTATCGAACTTGATATGCCTCTACAACCAGATACTACAAATAGTGCTGATGAATTAGTTACAAGTGCAAGTGATGTAGAGTCATTTAGATCTGTCGAAGAGTCTGATTGTGAATCTGATTTTGAAGGATTTGAGTCAGCTGAGGAAGAACCTGGAAATTTAGAGGAACCTGCAGTTGTAGGGAGGGTTACAAGGGGTCCAGGTCGACCACGCATTGTGCGGTCAAGTGGTCCTGGTAGACCTAAAAAGGGATATAACGTTCTAAGCCTTATACGTTCAGAAAGTATTGTCAAAGTTCCGGATACAGTTGATGAGGCCTTAAATAGCGATTATGGTCATGAGTGGTGGAAGGCAATGCAGACCGAATATAATGCATTATTGAAGAACAACACTTGGGAGCTAACAGAACTTCCGTTAGGTCAAAAGACTGTTTCAAACAAGTGGGTTTTTTGCCGTTAAAAGAAATGAAAAAGGTGAAATTGAACGTTTCAAAGACAGACTGGTGGCAAAAGGCTGCTCGCAGAAGTATGGTGCAAATTTCACGGAAACTTTTTCGCCTGTGGTGCGATACGACACCATCAGAATGATTTTTGCAATTGCTGCCGAGTATGAATTATATCTTCATCAAATTGATGTCTCATCTGCCTACTTGAACAGCGAGTTGGATGAGGATATCTACATAACTCAACCACAGAAATTCGTAAATTTAGAGCATCCACACCTGGTTCTTAAATTGAAGAAAGCGCTTTATGGTTTAAAGCAATCAGGACGTCAGTGGAATTTAAAGTTGGACAACATCTTGAGAGAAATTGGTTTTCGATCGTGTGCAAGTGAGCCGTGTGTATACACAAAACAAAATGGTGATTCGATAAATATAATTGCAGTCTACGTAGATGACTTGCTGATTGCCAGTTCTGAAATGAGTGAGATGGAAGAAATTAAAAGTTTGATTTCTAAGAAAGTTAAGGTTGTGGACAAGGGTCCTGTTAAATTTTTCTAAGCCTTGAGGTGGATCGAATTGGTGATAAAGGAAGAATATCAATTAGCCAAAAATCACAAATAGGAAAACTCTTAGAGGAACATAATATGAAAACCTGCAGACCTATAGCAACACCTTTAGATCCAAAACATCAAGTGAAGTGTGACAAAGAAGATTGTCGGAAAGTTGATCAAACACAATACCAGTCGTTGATCGGTTTGCATTCTGTATGCAAACTGTCTCAGCGAAACAATGATCCACATGTAGAACACATGCTAGCTGCCAAAAGACTATTAAGATATTTATCTACAACACATGATAAACAACTAACATACCAGAGGACCGGAAAGCAAATTGAATGTTACACCGATGCTGACTGGGGTGGTGACACTACTGACCGAAAATCCTATACTGGATATGCGTTTTTGTTTGCCGGCGCTGTTTTTTCATATGAATCGAAGAAGCAAGCTACAGTCGCGCTCAGCAGTACAGAGGCGGAGTATATGTCTCTATCGTCTACCTCTAAGGAGGTTACATTTTTAAGAAAATTATTGGGTGAAATGCAACTCAATTGTCCAAAATCGATAGTTATCAATACCGACAACATTAGTGCTATGAACCTGGCTAAAAATCCAGTCTATCATCAGAGAAGCAAGCATATTGATATTAAATATCACTATGTTAGAGATGTGTTACGAAAAGGTGACATTGTATTAAAATATTGCTGCAGTTCTGAAAATGCTGCAGATGTCTTTACCTAGCCATGAAAAATTTGTAAGGATGCTTGGCTTAATATAGAATATTCTTATACATATATACTTATTTTTAAATAAAGATTGAAAGTGTTCATTGAAGAGGGGTATTGAAATGGCAACTCTTTGCAAGTAGCAATGCAACACTGTCAAGCTTAACACACTCATACACATTAATATACCTACTTACTTGTAAATTGAATTCGAAGCAATAAAGAACATTTAATAGAAACTGCGTGTTATAATTATTTTCTAAGAAAATTAAATTGGCAAAAGGTATCGTTTAACATCTAGTCTTCGAGCACCACCGACGCATCGATACACGATCCCGAGTTACCAACGACCACACCCGAATTCCCGATCCTCAAGCCGAACCTGAACAACCGACACCGAAATCACCGATCCTGCATACCCCGACATACCAGAACGAGTAAAGCCGAAAACACCATCCGAGTATTTGTAGAGCATCGTTGGTAGCCGGCTAAGTTATCGTTGATTTATTGCTATTTGTATCGTAATATATCGAAGTTGTATTCAAGATAAAACAATTTAAATAAAGCAAAATAATATTGTAACCCCCGGGAAAGGGTAAATAATCGTCTTATTACTTAAGGTTTGTGGGCCCGTGAGTAGACCCTGGACACGACTAAGTTACCTCAGCCGACGACAAAACCACATTACAAAGTTATGTCGATATATCCATAATGTACATTAAAAGATCTTATTAAAATCTCCTACACTAAAAATTATACTTTACTGTACGACTAGTACAAAAAGTTACGAAAATTAGGCTAAAACCGTTAAAATTATACATGTTACGCAGAGGGCCAAAAAGTTACATAAAATGTAACAAATGTAACCAAACGGAAACGCTGGAACAGAGTACCACTCTTGCAACATAATTTTAAGAGATATTTCGTACTGATTTTTTCTATATGGAGTTTGACAACATTTCGCACGAAATGCCGAGCACAATACCTAGCTTAATGTAACAACAAAATTTTTAAGCTTTTATATCGTTACTTGTGAATTTACCATATGTCAAGAAAATGTTTTTACAAGTAAGAAAAATCATTATTTTTCAAAATTTATTGTGGAAAAACTAAATATTTTTTTATGTAAAAAACTTTTTCCCATTTGTCTTTTTTTTTTATTATAGCGAGTTGCTTAAAAAGATATAATGATTAAGGTATCAAAAATACAACAAAACCCATGTAAACTTATTAAAATGCCTGTCAAGAGATGTGTTTACAACGGCATTGGGTTAACCTTATCGATGAAATTCTTAAAGTTTTTTAATATATTCTTTGTTGCCTGCGCCTAGGGATCAGTGTTGCCAAACAACAAAACTAAACTTACACAGCACTAGCCACAAAATTCGCAAAAAACTTTTTAATTATACATATATAAAAAAGTTAGAACGCTTAATTCGACTGTTTCGAATCTTGTATACCATCCTATACTAATCTTTACTTTTTTTCTTTTTCTTTATTTCTCAGGGCAACACAATGGACAATGTCTCGGAATGGAGTGATCTACCACCACAGGTACGCATCACTGGCCCTACTCACATATACACCATCACATTAACGGTTTTGTATACCCAGCCATCTGATCTATTTAAGTTGTTTTCGAACTGCAAATATTATAATAAGCTAGCTATTTTTGTTTTTAAAATAGAAAACTTTAAAAAATTTAGGGGGATACTACTTCCAAGCTTCTTACAAAAACAAATTTTTTCTTTTAAATAAAAAACTATAATACAAATACGTTGCGGAAGGTTTGAGGTCTAAAATTTCAACTGTTTCTGAATTATTACGTTTAAAAAATATAATAAAAGTTGTGTATTTGTATGGGGACTTCCGCTCTCCTTACTCTTATCCAACCAACTCTTTGTCAATATGTACGCATTATTTTTTTTTTTTTTGCATATTTTTATTATTGAATCTTCGCTCATGCCAATTAACACTAAGTATTGAAATCTTAAAACTAAGTACTTTAAGTTCTAATAATAGAATTAATTAATTTCACAGGTTTAATCTAATCGCAGTAGTATCCCTTATTTTTAGACGAACGTGTCCACTATGTTGCAAAATGTTTTACACGAGCGTATTTGGATGTGTTTCCAGCTTATTTAAATACTTGTCCACATAGTTAAAGATTTCGCTTTTAACTTGTGGAACTTGCATTTAGATCCTTGTGCATGTTGCTGTTTTTAATATACTAAGAAGCATCAGTTATCATTCTTAGGATTTTGTCTTGACGCGTTGAATTTTTTCTTTGTTGGATGCGGAAGCAGTGCCCCATAATTGTATACCGTAGCACAAAATTGGTTTCAAAATCGATTTGTAGAGTAGAAGTTTACAATCAAGACGAAGCACAGAGTTTCTGCCAATTAGCCAATGAATTTGTAAAGCTAAAAGTTTGACTTGCGTCATTTTCGCATCTATATATGACTTCCATGTAAGGCGACGATCCAGGTGAATGCCTAGATATTTCGTCTCAAATCGCTGACGCACTATATGGTTGTTAATAAGGATTGGGAAGTACGTTGCTTTCCGTAAACTAAAAGTTACGTGGGTTCATTTCTGGTCATTTATTTTTATTCCCCATAACTGTGCCCATTTCTCTACTTACGCGGTGTTGCTTTGAGGCCACTTTAGGGTCTTTATGAAAGCGGTATCATCAGCAAGTGTCGACGTGTGTGTAAAACTGTTGATTGGCACTTGGTTTTCCAGCCGCTATTGGTTGGGAGCAACTTATTTGGTTTTCCTCTTTGATCATAAATTGTCGGCCGGTTATATATTTTTCTAATAGGTTGAAGATATTAGCTAGAAGGATTAGCTTTAGTTTGTTTAACAGGCCATCATGCCCATACTTTGTCGAAAGCTTGAGGGATATCGATAAAAAGCGCGGAGCAGTACTTATTTCCCTTAAAGACATTTCTTATACATTACCTGTACCAACCTGTGAGTTTGTTCGATTGTACTATTTGAACTTCTAAGGCCAAACTGGTGATTTGCAAATTACTTGTCATTCAGGATGGAAGTCGGCTTATTTATTTAAGCAGTTTTTCGAACAATTTCGACATATTTGGTAACAAACTTATATGTCTATAAGACTGCACTTTTGAAAGATCTCTACCAGGCTTAGGAAACGTCTTTACTAAGGAAACTTTCCATATTGGCGGAAATGTTCTAGCCGAATTATCACGTTAAAAATAAAAAGCAGTTATTCTTTTAGCTGTAAAAGGCAGCATTAAAAATATTTTGTTATTTTTATAACGCCAGGAACTTTTTTATCATTTAGGTTAGCGAAAGCCTCTACAACATCTGAAAATCGAAAACGTGTTTTATAGGACGTCTAGCAGGCGGTAATTCCCTTACGTCAGAGCATATATTGAGAGTGAACACGTTCGCGATAACGGGTCTTTTAAGACATCGGGCCGATCGCCATAGAGAATAATTCATCTGAGGAGTCGCGTCTAGACCTTCCAAACTGCAGTAACTATTAAAATTATAAAAAATCGGGAAGCTACAACTTTGACATGCAAATCTCTATATATCACGAAATGTAAAGCAATACCGTTTGACTTCCTTAAGAAAGATATATTTTAAAAAGATGATGCTAACAGCCAAACAGTACTACCGTTCAAGGAGTACTGAAAATGCAAATCCGTAACTAGAAAAAAAATCTGGCTTAACCAATTTTTAGATGAGTTTCGTTTGCATAGTTAGAGTCTACACGTACGAATATTGTCAAATTTGATTGCCTTAATACAAATCGCGACGTAAAATGCAAAAGAAAGGCACGATTCCGACCCCTTTCCAAACTTCAGTTTATAATGTTTTATTTAAGGTGTATCTATACAAGGTGGGGTAAGAACTACAAAAAGAACACCAACAACCTTATAGCATTTTTACATTGTTTATCGGGGACAAACACCTAGACGTTAAAAAGAACAAACGGACACACAAGCAAACAAACGTAAGTTATGAAGCCTTTGACGTCTAGGTGTTGGAGCAAAGCAAAATAAATAACAATCAGCTGACGAAATAACATAACCTTGTATAAATGCAACTTTGTCAAAACGGGGCCATTTAGACTCTACTTGACAGTTTGCGCGTAGCGAACTACCACGAAAACCATAAATGCACCTTGGCTTTATTCTTAAATTAAATAAGAATTTAGTTCTGACATTTTTAAAAGGCAAAATTATTCGATTTATTTTGTAAAAAAATGCGCTGCCGAAAGTAATAAAAAACAGAAATCGTACGTGCATTCGCTTTTTTTTTTATAATGTATGGTATCACTGTTAAAAAATGGTGTAGTTGTCAAATTTATGGTACAACAAATAAAGTATAGTCAAAAACAAAGCTGATCACATATAAAAAAGTAAACAATATTTTTTCCATTTAGAGCCTAAATGACAATTAAAAATCACGAAACTTTGTTGTTGCAGAATCGGGGTTACTTTATTAAATATACTTTGGTCATATTGAAGATTAAAAAAGTTGTGATTTCGGTAATAGTATACAAACATAAATAAGCATTTATGTATTTATTAAATTGTTTAATTTTGTAAAAAAAAAAATGAATTTTGTGGCACTATGGTTTGAGGACGTGATGTAAGTGTTTTCTTACGTACAATATTTCTTTTTCTAGCTTTATAAAAATTGTTAGATTAAATAAAGAAGCATTTGTACTTAAATGTCGGACCACTTGTATTTAATTCTTCAGATACTCTTTGCATTTGCTTATTGCCGCGCATTTAGTGTTTTTAAATGCTATTTGGTAAGTTGGCTGTAATTATTCATAAATTCCACCATTATATTAAGCTGGCGGTATTTCGTGGTTTTACAACTTTTTTCCCTGAAAAAACTCCATCACTATTTATTTTGTTTATAAACTTATGGATATATTTAATTTAATTTTTTGGAATATACATCATATTAAATAATTTAATTGTATAATTTTATGATAAAATAAATAAAATTAAATTTTTACCCACATTTTTGTGCTTTGCGATTGATATTTAGCTTTCGAATAAATTTTGCGAATTTGCTGTACATTTGACATTTATTTTGGCATTACAGAATACCATCTTAACACCGGCTTGCCACCCTTTCGCATTTATGTATACTTTGCGAACATCGTAACTTAGAATACCAATTATTCGCATTTACATGTTTTCGCATCGCATTGACTATCGCATCGCATTTTAGAATAAGCCCCCTGTTTGCAAATCATTTAAAAATGTGTTCAGCCCCAATGCATGCACAGATGTGAGGGAATTACCGCCTGTTGTTGCCAGACGTCCTTAGAAATACGTTTCAATTTGCAGATGTTGTAGAGGCTATCGCTAACCTAAATGGTAAAAAAGCTCCTGGCGTTAATAAAATAAACAACAAAATGCTGTTTGAGCTACCTTTTACAGCTAAAAGAATAATTTTTTTTATTAATACAAATTTTTGATTTTTAGTTTGGCTTTAGTTCATATAATTTCTTTTTATTAGAAGAAATTATTATTTTCCGTTAATTTTGAAAGAAACTTTCAATTTGAAAAAAGCAGATTTTTCTACCGCTACTAGCCGAGTAGAATGCATTTTCGAAAGCAGCTACGCAATTTCATCATCAGTACTCTTTGAACAGTAGTAGTGTATTTGGTTGTAAACATCACCTATTTAACTTACATGTAACAGAGAAAAGTATACGGTACCAGTGTTTTCCTTCTGTTTTTATTTTGTAAGTTAGAACGAAGTTTACTTTCCATATACACTATGCTTTTTTCCATTAAAAGTCTTTTTGGCAACACTTGACTAGCGGACAAGCATTAATCCATCTCTCAGATGGAACGAAACGCTTTTTATTATTGTATATCATACAATAGGGGTAATCACTTTTTAATTTCTTTTTTTTTGTCAATGACAAATTGACAGAAATTATTAAAGATCATTTTGCACCAATAGTTTCACACACACATCGACATTTGCTGACGACACTGCTTTTCTTAGTATTCACAAAGACCCTAAAGAGGCTTCGAACCAGCTGCAACAACACGTAACCCAAGTCGAGAAATGGGCAAAGTTATGGGGAATAAAGATAAATGAACAAAAATGTACCCACGTAACTTTTACTTTACGCAAAGAAACGTGCCCTCAAATCACTATCAACAACCATAATGTGCCTCAACGATCTGAGACAAAATATCTTGGTATTCACCTGGATCGCCGCCTTACATGGAAGCCTCATATAGATGCTAAGCTGACGCCAATGAAACTTAAAGCTGCTCAAATCCACTGTCTAATTGGTAGAAACTCTGTGCTACGTCTTGATTGTAAGCTTCTAATATACAACTCGATTTTAAAACCAATTTGGTGCTACGGTATACAATTATGGGGCACTGCTTTCGCCTCTAACATCGAAAAAATACAACGCCGTCAAAATAAAATCCTAAGAATGATAACTGGTGCTCCGTGGTATGTGAAAAACAGCAACATCCATAAGGATCTAGAAGTTCCACTAGTTAAAAGCGAAATCCTGAAATATGTGGACAAGTATTTAAATAAGCTGGAAACGCATCCAAATCCGCTCGCTCGAAGTATCTTGCAACATAGTAGACACTCCCGACTGAAAAAGAGGGATACTATTGCGCTTAGATGAAGATAACTATTTTATTATGAGAACTTAAATTTTAGTCTGGCACTGGCTGGGCTAATATTAATTACTTAGTCTTAAGATTTGAATACTTATTGTTAGTTCGCTTAAGCGAAGATCCAATAATAAAATATATGAAAAAAAAAAAAAATTTTGCACCGTGCCATGTGTGAGTTATATGTTAATTTTTATTTTGTCCATATTAGGTCCAGTTCTGTACTTGCTTTACACAGCAGATATGCCAACCAATAGTTTAACACACACGTCGACATTTGCTGATGATACTGCTTTCCTTGGTATTCATAAATACCCTAAAGAGGCTTCGAACCAACTGCAACAACACGTAACCCAAGGTGAGAAACGGGCAAAGTTATGGGGAATAAAAATAAATGAACAAAAATGTGCCCACGTAACTTTTACTTTACGCAAAAAAACGTGCTCCCCAATCACTATTAACAACTTATGGTGCCTCTACGAACCGAGACAAAATATCTTGGTGTTCACCTAGATCACCGCCTCACATGGAAGCCTCATATAGATGCGAAGCTGACTCAAATGAAACTTAAAGCTGCTCAAATCCACTGGCTAATTGGTAAAAACTCTGTGCTACGTCTGGATTGTAAACTTCTACTCTACAACTCGATTTTAAAATCAATTTGGTGCTACGGTATACAAGTATGGGGCACTGCTCTGCCTTAAACATAAAAGAAATACAACGTCGTCAAAACAAAATTCTGAGAATGATAACTGGTGCTCCTTAGTATATTAAAAACAGCAACATCCACAAGGATATAAAAATTCCACTAGTAAAATGCGAAATCCTAAACTATGTGGAAAAGTATTTAAATAAGCTGGAAACTCATCGCCTAAGCGAAGATTCAATAATAAAATATATGAAGAAAAAACCAAGAAGCAAGTTTTTGCAACTGAGTGTTGATCTAGCAATTATATTGCCAACCAGTTGGTTATTTCTGTCATTTGAGTTTTTTTTTTTTTGCAAATTCTAGAAAAAAGGAAGAAGTGGGGAAAATATTGATACAATATTAATTTAACTTATGAAAAAGCTTAATTAAAACATAAAATCTCATATCGTGAAATTGCTTTTTCATGTGTACTCCACTCAAAGCAATCAGCAATCGTTCTGCCGTTATTCTGCCGGCGTTTTTGGCTTGTGCTCAGCAATGAAAATGTTAACGTTGAGACCCACCGGTATGCAAAGAGCGAAACTGATCGCAAATCTAGATTTTATCTTATTTTTTATTTAAAGTGTTCTTTTTTATCTGAGTGTTAGCAACACATTAGGGATGACGATCAGGAGTATTTTTTAAGAATCCCACAATCCCATGCTTTTCGATGTTTCTGGATTAAATTTTTTCAGGTAATACTTTTAAAACTGTATAATCTGTTAAAACCTTCTGTAGTGTGTTGGTTACACCTATACACTGTTGGTCACATTTTAAACTATATAATAATATAAAATTGTATCTACAACACACTTAAAGAAAAGCAATAACTTGAAGTTACCTACATATTGTAACATAAAGGGAGCCTTGCAGGGAACCATCTAATTGGGACCTGTACGAGTAAGGCTAGAGTTCAAAGGTGCGGTGGTAAACATCGTTCTACTCTTCATGGTCCTGAGAGGATTGCGAGTCAGTTACGCCCAGATCGTGCCCTGAATCTTAGGGGAAATGGAAGAAAGTACCTGCTCCAGCTCCACACTCTCCACTACCGGCAAAAAAGGGTCATATAGACACTTGTTGGATGGCGAACCTTCTTTCAAAAGGTTATGGTACCAACAGCACAGGTCTACGTGATGACGGATGATGGATCAATGCTAATTATACTGAACACCAGTTTGACGTCGTCACGAATTTCTCGTTCCTTCGTGGAAGGATATAACCACATCCCTATTGGATGGAAAAAAAAATATTTTAAAATGGCAATCACACCTTATATGTCATCTACTACTGAATATGGCATGTACATGTCAGTGGTTTGGGACTTGCTAAGGGAACTGGTGCCGAATTTTAATATCCAACATTACACGTTATAATGGCGGATCGCTCTTGACCCAGGACATACAACTTGGCTGGATTATCATGAATCCGTTCTCTGGCTAACCCCTTAACAGTAAACCCGAAGTATTTTTTTACCACACAACTAACCTACACATAACCCTTTTATTACCCCTTTAATCTTGACTACAGTCAATCATTTTTTTCAGACTACAGGCGGGGTATGACGTTCCATCCCTGATGTCAACAATGCCGACAACCTATACCATCTTACCTGCCGAAATGCTAGGATAAAAGAAGCCGCTCAAGTGTAAAATTAAAAGTGCTACTAATTACCAAAGCGGAAATACAAGAAAAATTTAAAGTTAAACATAAAGAGAAGTGGTATACTTACCTCATTGTGCAGTTAAAAGCTAAGTGCAAACCAAAGACAAAAGGTTTGGAAAACTGAATTTATCTGTAATTGCAGACATACTTGCCCTCAAAATCTAAAACCCTAGAACCTAAAACTAATATCAAAACCAGAAACACTTATTCCTAAATTAAAGCATTAGTAATATATACATATGCTTTTTAACTTGGCAGTTATCGAATAATAGCAAAAACTGGTGTTTATAAAGTAATGTGAGTATGCGGAATTTAAAACTCGTGTTGTTGAACTCATAAAATTCATCATTTCATGAATAACATTGGCAAACACCGGACGTTAACTTTATAATGGCCTGCATTTTCGTTATTGAGTTTGTTAAATAAACCAATCACGCAACTAAAACCCGAAGAGAAATCCGTTTTTATTTTAAAAGGTAGACCAACACCACCTTTGCCAAATCTAACTTGTATAGTGAAAACCGGCCTTTAACTAGGCACTATTTTGTGGCTACCCAGGCAGAAAAAGACAATCAAACCGATTCTGTCCCGACGTTGGGAGAGGACTCCCAATATCAAAATAACCTAAATTCAACAAGTTTACAATGCTGTCTCGATGTAAAATGATAACGCCAAATGGGCGTCTTTTGACTCGTGGTTTTTTTATTGTAGTAATCCTGTAAATTTAAATTTCTGGTATTAGAATAATATTTTTTATCTTTTCTGTCTTAGGAGTTCGACTTGCTTTTGGTAAAATAGTGGATATTGCTACTTAAGGTTTTTTAATCAGAGATTTCCTTTAATAAATTAGTTTATATGTAGCAAAATAAAACATGCAAAAGACTTTCCAACGCATCTTAAGAGTTTTTTTAGTTCTTTCTGATGTTTATACATTTTTTTTAAAATAAAAATATAAACATTATAAAAAAAAAATATTGGCTATTCGGTTGTTCCGTAAACAAACAGTTATTTTGCTGGAATTTTTTGCCTCTTGCAAAAAATACCGACATGGGTGTTTTGACTGTAGGTTATAAATACCTTAACTATTTAACCTCTGCAATGACAAAACATCAAACAAGTCAAGCTCATATTTATTACAGCACATCATTTGGAGATGTGCGCACTGACTTTTTATTTGATGCACAAAAACGTATTTCAGTTTCAAGACATAATGAACAAGTTTAAGAGAAATGTCAAGAGTATATGATTCAAAGGACTAGCTTTTAAAACCAATGACGAAACTAAAAAGTCAGAAAACGGAAGGAATTTTATTGAATTTCTGCATCTAATTGCACAATATGACAGTTAACTAGATCGTCATTTATTTTCATTATAATATTTTAGGTGTACTTTAGAATAATTTATTCATGCAATTGCTACTGTAACTAATATTGATATAGAGATAAACAAAGCTACATACATTTGTTTCTACAATGATGGATAAAACCACAGATATGAAAAAAAATATCCAAATTGTCGTTTGTTTTTAGATACGTTGATTGCAAAGGTATTGCGAAGAGAGATTTTACAAGTATTTAGACACAAGTGATGGTCGTACAGCCAAAGTCATTTCTGAATAGCTTATTAACTTAACAAAAACCAAGAATTGCGGAGCAAAACTAAGAGCTCAGGGGGCTTATTTTAAATTGCGATGCGATAGTAGATGCGATGCGAAAACATGTAAATGCGAATAGTTGGTATTCTAAGTTACGATGTTCGCAAAGTATACGCATTTAAATGCGAAAGGGTGGCAAGCCGGTGTTAAGTTGGTATTCTGTAATGCGAAAATTAATGTCAAATGCACAGCAAATTCGCAAAATTTATTCGACAGCTAAATATCAATCGCAAAGCACAAAAATGTGGGTAAAAATTAAATTTTATTTCTTTAACCTTAAAATAATACAATTAAATTATTTAATATGATATAGTATATTCCAAAAAATTAAATGATATATAACCAAAAGTTTATAGACAAAATAATTAGTGATGGAGTTTTTTCAGGGAAAAAGTTGTAAAACCACGAAATACCGCCAGCTTAATATAATGGTGGAATTTATGAATAATTACAGCCAACTTACCAAAGGCCATTAAAAAACACCAAATGCGCGGCAATCAGCAAATACTTTGTGGCAAACAGTAGCTAAAGAATTAAATACAAGTGGTTCGACATTTAGGTACAAATGCTTCTTTATTTAATCAAACAACTTTTATAAAGCTAGAAAAAGAAATATTGTACGTAAGTTAACACTTATATCACGTCCTCAAACATTTTTTTTAACAAAATTAAACAATTTAATAAATACATAAATTCACTTATATACATACTTATTTATGTTTCTATTACCGATATCACAACTTTTTTAATCTTCAATTTGACCAAAGTATATTTAATAAAGTAATCCCAATTCTGCAAAGTTTCGTGATTTTTAATTGTCATGTAGACTCTAAATGGAAAGAATATTGTTTGGAAAAAATATTGTTTGCTTTTTTATATGTGACTATACCTTATTCGTTGTACCATGACAATTACACCATTTTTTAACAGTGATACCATACATTATAAAAAAATGCGAATGCAAATGCGAAAGACTTGCATATAAGAATAAACTTTGTATATAAGAATAAAATTTAATGCAAGTTTTAAGCCTATAAGTTAAACCATTAAATTACTATAACACTTACTTCTAAACCTAATAAGTATTCACCATTGAATTATTTCAATATTTACCTTAAGACCAAACACTTATATTGAAAACTTATACTTAACTGTGTATTATACTTACAACCGAATGTACGTAGCCTTTAAATATGTTGTAACTAAGCCCTGTGATGTTCCCAAACGGCCGCCAAAGTTTCGGTTCTAAAAGACCCGAACTGTAATGCGATCAGTAACTTGTTTGAACGATATTCGCATCGTAAAATAAGTTAACCAGAAATATAACGATTTTGCGATTCAGTAAAGTTTTTTAAAGATATTCGCTATCAATTATTTAACCGTTTTTGTGTGTCGACCTTTTTTATTGCAATCATGAAAAAACTTTATTCAAGCTTGAGGTTATTATTTATTTTTGTTATTATTATTTTTATTCGATATTTCGCTATCTTTCGGATAGCATCTTCAGAAATCTAAAATATTAAGCATATGTAACAAAAAATTATAAATTAAAACACTGTATTTTGCATTAAAATAACACAAAAAAAAGCTTACATGAACAATAAAAGTCAAAATAATAAATAAACTAAAAGCTTATACAATTTTTTATGTACTAATGTTTAATCTTGTTTTGTTTATAATATGTCTGTAACTTTGAGCGCAATTTTTAGTGTCGCTCCTATAGTTCATTCCCTTAGTTTTTGGTATGTTAATTATATGCAGCATTTCCAGTGTGTACCGTTTATTGTGCTTCTCTTCTCTTTGTAATATCTCCACATTGTCAAAGTTCGGTGTATGATTATTTTCTGCACAGTGGGCTGATAAAACAGTGTTTTAATTTATAATTTTTTGTTACATATGTTAAATATTTTAGATTCCTGATGATGCTTTTCGAAGGATAGCGAAATATCGAATAAAAATATTAATAATAATAGTAAAAATAAATAAAGACCTCAAGCTTGAATAAAGTTTTTTTATGATATTCGCTATCGTTAAAGTCAGTTAAGTAAACAGCAACTTTTTAGCGATTTTTACTTTACAATCGTTTTACTTGTTAATTTAACGACAACTTGTCCACTACGTTACAAACTTCTTAGTGAATCACTTAACCGTAGCACCAAACGATAATTTCTGTCGATAAATATAACGATCGTCAAATCGTTAAAAGTAACTAAATCGCACTACTGGTTTGCCGATTGGAAAAAAACTCACCTTTTTGCGATCACTGGTTCGATCAGCTTCTTCTGACAAATTTTGTGACCCAGTAACCCAAACCCAAGATAATTATCCTGTACTTACCTTAAAAAAGCACAATTACAGATTAACTAACGTATTTTGTGTTTTCTCTTTTTTTCATTTATCCCAAAATTTTGTAATTGTTTGTAGATTCGGATTGTTAAAATAAATTAACAATAAATATAACGATTTTGCCATTTAGTAGTTTTTTAACGACATTCGCTTCGTTAAAGACAGCTGTCATTGTTAAGTAAACAGCAAAACTTTTTAGAGATTTTTTTGTTGATTGAACGACAATAATTTTTGTATTGTTAGTTTTATCGACAAAAGGTTATTTTGTATATTACATATTATTTTTACTATAATTATACTTTTCGCTTTGTTAAAGTTTATTTTACAACAAACTTTCTTAAATAAAATACATATAAAAACAAACTTGTTCACTATCGTTAAAAACTTATAAGTGAATCACTTAACCATAGCAGCAAACGACAATTTCTGTTGATTAATATTTCGACCCTCGAATCGCACTACAGGTTTGCTAACCAAACAATTTTTTAATGGTTTTGTGTGTGGCCCTTACACATTAAACTACGCACTGCAATATATATATAAATATTCTATTGAAAATATTTTTTAAAACTTTTAACGGATTGTCAGCATATGTCTTCTACTCAACTAAGAGATCTTAATTTTTTTATCATGTGTTAAAACGAAGACTCTCGACTATTGATACAATGAAATGGAATTATTGATCTCGACTTATTAAAGTTTTTGCTTACTGTATTTTTTTTTTCATATTTTTTATTTTTGAATCTTCGCTTATGCGAACTAACAATAAGTATTCAAATCTTAGGACTTAGTAATTAATATTAGTCCAGCCAGTGCCAGACTAAAATTTAAGTTCTCATAATAAAATAGTTATCTTCATCTAAGCGCAATAGTATCCCTCCTTTTCAGACGGGAGTGCAAGATACTTCGAGCGAGCTGGTTTGGATGTGTTTCCAACTTATTTAAATACTTGTCCACATATTTCAGGATTTCGCTTTTAACTAGTGGAACTTCTAGATCCTTGTTGCTGTTTTTGACATACCACGGAGTACCAGTTATCATTCTTAGGATTTTATTTTGACGGCGTTGTATTTTCTCTATGTTAGAGGCGGAAGCAGTGCCTCATATTTGTATACCGTAGCACCAAATTGATTTTAAAATTGAGTCGATAGTAGAAGCTTACAATTCAGATGAAACACAGAGTTTCTACCCATTAGCCAGTGGATTTGCGCAGCTTTAAATTTCATTTGGGTCAGCTTTGCATCTATATGGGGCTTCCAAGTGAGGCGGCGATCCAGGTGAATACCAAGATATTTTGTCTCGGATCGTTGAGGCACCATATGATGGTTAATAGTGATTAGAGGGCACGTGTCTTTGCGTAAGGTAAAATTTACGTGAGTACATTTTTGTTCATTAATTTTTATTCCCCATAACTTTGCCCATTTCTCAACTTGGCTTACGTGTTGTTGCAGCTGGTTTGAAGCCTCTTTAGGGTCTTTATGAGTACTAAGAAAAGCAGTGTCGTCAGCAAATGTCGACGTGTGTGAAACTATTGATAGGCATATCTGCTGTGTAAATCAAGTACAGAATTGGACCTAGTATACTCCCTTGAGGTACACCAGCCCGTATTGACTGAGAGGAACTTATTTGGTTTCCGTCTTTGATCATAAATTGTCTGCCGGTTAAATATTTTTCTAGCAGGCTGGAAATATTAGCTGGTAGATTGAGTTTTAGTTTGATTAACAGGCCTTCATGCCATACTTTATCGAATGCTTGTGAGACATCAATAAAATGCGCGGAACAGTACTTCTTTTCCTCAAAGGTTTTTCTTATAACCTGCGCCACTCTGTGCGTTTGTTCGATTGTGCTCTGTTGACTTCTAAAACCAAATTGGTGATCTGGAATGCAGTTGTTGTCAATCAGGATCGGACTCAGCTTGTTTTTAAGCAGCTTTTCGAACAGTTTCGTCAAAGTTGGTAACAAACTAAAAGGGCCTATGAGACTCCACCTTCGAAGGATCTTTACCAGGCTTGGGAATCATCTTCACTAAGGCAACTTTCCATACTGGCGGAAAGTCGAATTATGGCATTAAAAATAAAAAGAATAATTCTTTTACCTGTATAGGGTAGCTCTAAAAGCATTTTGTTGCTTATTTTATCAACGCCAGGAGCTTTTTTGTCATTTAGGTTAGCGATTGCCTCTATAACATCTGAAAATTGGAAACGTATTTCTATAGGACGTCTTGCTACAACAGGCGGTAATTCTCTCACGTCAGTGCATGAATTAGGAGTGAAGACGTTTCTTAAATGGCTTGCGAACAGATCGCATTTTTCTTCGTCATTTCTAGCCCAGGATCCTCTCAGGTTACGCAGTGGTGGTTTTGCGATTACGGGTCTTTTAAGACGTCTGGCTGTTCGCCGTAGAGAATAGTTTGTTTGAGGAGTCGCGTCTAGACCTTCCAGGTATTCCTTCCATATTGTCAATTACGGCTTCCAGGCGGCTAAACTTAGGTCCGGTTGGTTCGCTTGTTGGCACTTCTTGTTGTGTTGTAGGCTGGGTAGACTTACGTGCATTAGGCTGGTTAGACTTTAATGCGGCGGCGTAAGAAACTTGATTTGTAGTTGGTTGTGCTAATGGAGGCATATTTGTAGTTGGTATATATAAAGGCTGGGGAGGGGCAGAAACTATTTTCGGCTCAATTGAGCGCTTAACTGAATCAAAAACAGGTCACACTTGGTTGTATCAAGCATATCACCACACACAACACAAACAGAAGGCAACTTACAATAAGCTTTGGTGTGGCCATATTCCTGGCAGTTCAAACAATGTACGGGCCCAGGTCGCTTATGTGGCGCTTCCACTACCACTCTACGATGCAAAATGTATTTCAAACCATAAATCGGGTGAGTCTCATTTTTCCTTAATTTGACATCACGAGGCTCGAGCTCCACTCGGAATAGTGGTTGAGGGTATTTTTCCCTGTTTCTTATTTTTGATACATATTTGACTTTAAATCTCTTTATGCACAAACCGGGTCAATACCTGTTATCACTACTTGGGGGCCTTTTGCATTTTTTAGTTGATGCGTGTAAAAGCTTTTGTTTTTTCAATTTCTCTTACCGTGGTGCGGTAAGAATTCTCTTAATTAACTTGGTTTTTTGGTCTCATATATGTTAACACGTTTAATGCTTGTCACATAAAAATTATTTTCACCGATTAATTTAATTAGAAACTTAATCAGGTCATTTGAGTTTTTCTCTCTCAGATAAATGGGAGGTGGCTCAAAAGTCTTAATTTCAGTAGCAGGGGCCTCATTATCCTCCTGCAAAATAGCAAAATCATTTTGCGATGAGGTTTGCCTTTCAGCGTCTCTTACAATTTTTGCAGGTTGAGATGTTTCTGCCGATTTAGAGCTTCTTCCCCTTTTAAGAACTGTTACGTAGCGGTCCATCCCTACCTGGATCTTAGGTGCAGATGCAGAAATTGAGCTTGATGCGACTTTAGTAGCTGCAGGTTCAACTCTAGAGCTTGATAACGATGACCGCGACAAAGATGGTACCTCAGAAATTTTCTTATAATTTTTAAATAGAGATTGGGCTAAGTTAGTCCCTTGTTCAGTACAATTTTTTAAATTAGGCGCACTTCAGCTTAGATTGTTTGTAATTATTTTTGGTCTTGCATTTTAAATAGTTTTTATTATATTCAGGGTCTCTAATGTTCTCATTGCTAACACTTGTGGAGCTTAACACAATGTAAACATTTTGGCTATGAGGCCCACTGTCACTACGATTACTGTTACTCATTAACCGTTCTTTTTTTTTAATTTAGTTTATTACTTTTTTTTCTTTTCTCACTTATATGTGTATGTATGTATATTAAAAAAGTTCGTTTGCTACTTATTACTAATATCACCTATTACCATTATTACACTCGCGTTGACACGTCCGTCCACGACGAGATTAAGAGAGCGACTGATTTACTGTATTGATTTCATATTATTATTTGATGAGATAATAGATGATATAGGCATTTGAGGCGCAGAGGGTTTCTTTAGTTGTTAAGTACTATCAACGTAGTTTTTATCTTGGAAATGTATTGTGGCATCTCTGCATCTAATGAGATTCTATTTAATATTCTTCAAACGAAATGATTAGATATTAAACTTTGTTTTGAACATATAAAATAAACAAAAGAAAAAATTGATGACATTTTTAGTCGGACCAAAAACTGTGTTTCTGTAACTCCCAAGCGGGTTGAAAGTTTGGATGGTTTTCAATTACGATACAAGTCTTTGTTTAATAAAGTAATTGATACCTTATTTACTGAAATGGATACTTGAATAAGATCTTCTCAAGGAGGTACGTTGATTACAAATATGTATTTCCACAAAAAGCTTTTAAAAGTCTTACAAAATCGTACGGATTATTTTTTGATTTTATAAAACTCAAAAATTATAAGTTGTATATTACTTGCGTTTCCAATTTCGTGAAATAGCTATTAAAGTTATACCCGGAGCTTTAATAAATTTAGAACTAAGAGATACATTTTCTGAAACTTTGGACCTAAGCACTTTAATTTTTGTTATCACATTTTTTATTATTGAATCTTCGCCTTTGGCGTACTAACAATAAGTATTCAAATCTTAAAACTAAGTACAGTATTTATCGCTTATATGTAAGCCGGTTATAAGCATTTCCCGCTTTTATGCATTCAAGCATGTGCAACTTCAGGTTGTAATTTAAAATACACATAAAAATTTTGTCTATATGCATTTCGCTTATATGCATTTCTCAAGAAAATTTCAAAAGAAAATGTCTTCTTTATGAATCATTCACAATTTTGCAAAAATTGAACCAAAATTGTTTTAACATAAAGTATCATTCCTATCTATCAAAATGTTCCGTCACATAAAGTTACATCCCTATATATCAAAAAATATTTGCCATAGGTAAACCAAAACAGCCTCAATGTTTTAAAAATAAAAAAGTACCCATTATATATTTTCGCAAAACAAGGCATGGATGACATAGGACATTTGGGCTGAAATAATGCTAGATTTTGATGTAGAAATGATTCAGCGAAATAGAAAAGTAATCTTATTCGTTGATAATGCCACAACCCATAAGCAGATAAGTTTAAAGAACGCTGACGTTCAATATTTACCAGCGAATATCACTTAAATTTTACTGCCATTAGAGCAGGGGATTATTCATGCATTCAAGGCATACTGCAGACAAAATATAATAAGTTAAAAAATATGCTTTCTAGAGTATTCCAAAAAAATTAAAAATTTTAAGAAAAGCCTTATATGTTAGCAGCATTATATATAGCCAATCGAGTACCATTTTTAACTGCTTAAAAAAAGTGGTTTTAAAATATACAGGCTCATTTTTCCAATTTCTATGATATTTTATAGACATATTTCAGTGTAAGTTTGTTTCGGAATCTCACGCGCTGCCAGTGATAAAAGATCGCGAAGATGATATATTTATAACTGCTGATTTAGGTTAAGAATTTTGAGCTGAATTTGAAAAATTTGTAAGTCTGGACGAAAATTTACTTTGTCGTGCACCACCTTACGAGGAGGAAATCGTTTCTGAGCTCAAATGAAGCGGAGGTGATGAAAAGGATTTTGTCTACTTTTTTATATGCACCCTTTATGCAAATATCAGTTTTTATATATGCACTGCTGATGCATATAAACGAGTTTTTATATTTGCATTTTCCGTTTATATGCATAAATATCATATAACCGATAAATACTATACATGTAAGTTAAATAAGTGATGTATAAAGCCAAAAGACACTACTACCGTTCAAAGAGTACTAAAGATGATATTGCGAAGCTGCTTTCTAAAACGCATTCTACTCGGCTAGTGTCAGTAGAAAAACCTGCTTTTTTCAAATAAATGGTTTCATTCAACATTAACGGAAACATATTAATTTCTTCTAATAAAAAAAATTATATGAACTTAAGCCAAACTAAAGCAAACATTTTTATTAAAAACAATTAGTTCAACAATAAATAAAAATTAGCATATACACTAAGTAATTAGTATTAGTCCAGCCAGTGCAAGACTAAAATTTAAGCTCTTATAATAGAATTAATTAACTTCACCTAAGCGCAATAATATCCCTCCTTTTCAGACGGGTGTGTCCACTATGTTGCAAGATGTTGTTGTTGTGGATGTTGCTCTTTTTAATATACCAAGGAGCACCAGTTTTAGTTCTTAGGATTTTGTTTTGATGGTGTTGAGTTTTTTCAATGTTGGAAGCGAAAGCGGTGCCCCATAATTACATCCCGTAGCACCAAATTGGTTTCAAAACTGAGTTGGAGAGCAGAAGTTTACAATCAAGACGTAGCACGTAGTTTATACCAATTAGCCAGTGGACTTGGGCCGTTTTAAGCTTCAATTGCGACACGACAACTATGCATCTATGTAGAACTTCCATGTGAGGCGGCGATCCAAGTGAATGCCAAGATAGTTCGTTTCAATTTAATAAAACTTGGGAGGCACGTTTCCTTGCGTTAAGTGAAAGTAGCGTGGGTGCAAGTTTGTTCGTTTATTTTAAAGCATTTTCTAATTTTTCCACTTGCGAGTCGTGATGCTGCAGTTGCTGCAAAGCTTCTTAAGGGTCATTAGAAAGGCGGTATCATCAGCAAATGCCGGTGGATTAATTTAATTTTTTGTGGGCATGTCTGCTGATTAAAGCAAATACAGCATTGTGCCTAATATACTCCTTTGAGGTTTTTGGTTGTGGACAACTCATACAGTTTCCTTATTTTGCCAGTTATATATTATTTAAAAGGTTGAAGGTATTTACCGGTAAGTTTAGCTTTAGCTTGTTTAACAGACCTTCATGCTAAACTTTATCAAGGAGCGGAGCAGTACTTATTTTCCTCAAAACCTTTTCTTATAATCTGTACCAATCTGTGGGTTTGTTCGATGGTGCTTTGTTGTTGACTTCGAAAGCCATATTGGTGATTTAAAATACAGTTATTTACATTGAAGATCGGGGTCAGCTTGTTTTTAAGCAATTTCTCATTATGTTGCAAATGTTTCAAGCGAGCGGATTAAGATGTCCACATAGTTTAGGATTTCGCATTTAACTAGTGAAACTTGTAGATCCTTGTGGATGTTAATGTTTCTAATATACCAAGGAAAGTGATAACTGGTGGTAATTTTTAAGATTTTGTTTTGACACCATTAAACTTTCTCTACGTCGGAGGCAGAAGCAGCATAATGGTATCCCGTAGCCCAAAATTAATTTTAAAATTAAGTTTTAGAGCAAAAGTTTACAATTATTATGTAGCACACAGGTTTTAGCAATTAGCCAATTAAATTTGTGTCCACTTCGCATCTCTATGGGACTTCCAAAAAGGCGGCGCACTGTGGCGCCTTTTTCTAAAACCCGTGGCAATTATACAAAATTTAATGAGAGAATTTTGTGAAATGATCGATAACATCGTTAAAAAGCTACTTACTGATCACAATTCAAAAACGCTTTCCTTAATTGCATATATTTTATAGTTGGCGGAGCTGCTATAATCGACAATTTTTTAAAAAGCTTTTTTTGCTTTTAAAAAAATGCACTTTAGAATTAAAGTGTCAAAAACATTGGCGTTTTATCATTACTTTTTTTTGGTATTTTTTTAAGGTATGTTTTTTATTAAAAGAAGTAGCAAAATGCTCAGCAGATACCCTACTTTTTTGGCAGTAGCCCCTTTTGAGACACCTTCTATTTAGGTAATTTTTACAAATAAAATAGAGCATACATGTATAAAGATGGACAAATATGCTCTCGCCCATATTTTTCGAGCATATTTGCTATATAATACTGTAGGTTAAATAAAAAGAAATCTGTTACAATCTCACAGCGAAAACGTGAAAAATTTTTTCTTTTTCGATTGGCCCTTCATACACGAGAACAATTATGCCAGCATAAAATGACTGTTTGGAGGCAAAAGAGGTGAAGAGTATGGTTATTTGTTGGCATAAATTTTAAACCAGGCTCAACCCCGCACTAGCAGCACAAAACCAATACATAAATATAAAACCACACGTCAAATAAATAAATAAAAAAAAAACATTAATACACACACAAGCTTCACGTATACATTTTATGCCAGAAACAATTCATACCGTGTGTTACGAAAATAACAAAAATTGCTTGCTTAGATTTTAGTCTGGTGTGTGAAGAGCCATTGATTATAAATTTTTTACTACAATGACTGATGACAAAGTCTTTTTTTATAACTAGCGTGTACAATTTCGCAAGAAGGTTTATGTTTTGATATGAACGCAACCCAAAAAGAAAAACTATCTGCTCGCAAAAAAAATTATACAAAATAAATTTCTTAAGAAGCTTGGGCAGAAAGTAGACTGCTCAAAGCAGGGGTATTGAAATACTAACTAATACTGGTAATATGTTCAGAGCATTTTTTGAAAACGATGAGGTAACAGTCCGAATTACTAGGGTCGACAAAAATATTATAAAAAGGTTATGTTATAAAATCTAGAAAAATGGTGAATGGCCCAAAATTTGATGATGCATCATAAGCTGCCAACTTTTAGCTCAAATGTACATTGAGAAGAAACTTACTCCTACGGTTCATAAGATTTTGACTCATGGTAAAAGTTTAATTGAATATCAATGCTTACCGATTGGAGAGTTGTCAGAAGAAGCCCAGGAATGCAAGCACATAGACTACAAAAAAATTTAGATACACGAATACTTGCAAAATTTCACGGATTATATAGAATACGGACCTTGTCAATATGTCCGCGGCCTCTTCAGATCCACTAATTTCTTCACAAAGACATGTTGATCTCGAAAGGATTTGGAAAAACATAATTATAGCTTGTAACGGACCAACCATTAAGACTCTGACTTTTTAAAGGCTGTGCTACATGATGTTCCGGCCGTGCTCAGGGTTAATGGGAAGGTTCTTGCCCCTAAAAGATCAGACTTATGTCTGCTTCATAGTTATTTAAAAAATATGGTAGCTTATCAAATTAATCCTTTAATTAAACGACAAATTTAGAACTAAAACAAATAAAATACACGAATCACGAGCCTAAATGAATTGGAAACTGACGAAGAGAGATTATGATGTCATTTTCTCTTCATTTATCTACATCCTCCCTACCTTGCTGTATCGTGTATGTTTATACAGCCCAACCCATCTACTCCCTGATTATCCATCTTAACCTTTCATGATCAAGCAAAAACCTTACGTATTCATTTTAAGTACAATAATTAATTTTTAGAATTACAACTAGAGGTAAGTTTTTATTTGACAATTTTAAAAAACCTTTTTTTAATTTTTGTCTTGTTTTTTTTTTTTTTTTTATGCAAACGTATGTAATAACAGTATGTTAAAATAATGGAATAAGGAAAAAGTAATAATAAACGTATTATATATCAATAAGTATATGTATGTACATTAAAATAAAGTAAAAGAAACTCACCATTTATTCTCCAACTTTATCAGGCCTGATGATCGTAGAGGTAAATGATATTTTAAAAAATGTTAAATTTACAATTATTTTTCCACTATTTTGCGGTGTGATTGAAGCGTGTTAATGGGTTAAAAAAAAAAAAAAACAATACAACATTTGAAATTCCGTCAAGAAGTTGTTATTGGTTAAAAGTACGTTAACCAGATTAAAATAAAGCAAATATACAGTTAAATTGGGAAAAAAATCGATTGTTAGGATTATGTTGATAATGGTTTGAAGCACAAAAAAAACTGGATCGCCGCAACTGGGGAAACCCCAAGGCCACCAAACATCAGCCTTAGCTGTTGAACAAGCTCTTATATTGTACCCAGATAGATGATTTGATCTGCTTAGTATTGATGAAGGAAACTTAAATCACAATCGTATTGGTTGTAGTTGCCGCAATATAAAAGTTAAGAATGAAATATCGAATGACTTCGGAATGCAATATCAGCCAATATGTCACCAGGTTATCGGTGGTAGGCTTAAAAGAATAGTTTCCCCCCTCGCTTTGAATATCAATACTTTAAGCTGATAAAATTTCGCAGCAGCTTTTGATATAGAAGAAATCTTTTCAAACAGACAAATTAATTTCACGAATTATTCAATATTTATTTCAGCAAATGTTCTGCAGCACTAAAAAGTTATTTCTTATTTTCCTTATTTCCGCTTGAATTCTTTTGTTTTTATGTTTTTAAAATGCGGGTTTCAAAAATGGTTTTCCGACTCATCCAAATCAAAAATTTTTCAAAACTTTTTAAATTTTTCAATCGTTTTTTAAAAAAATATTATTAAACTCTCTTGGCCAACTATTATCAAGATTAAAAAAAAATTTTATTTCAAGCCTCACAAAACAGGTAAAGTTTGGAGATCAGTCTCACAAACTGGAGCTGTAAAGGCTGTTCTTCAAGCATTGTTAGGTTCAAATGTCCTTTGCATGAAATACTCCTACATTGTTGGTTTCCAGGTCCTGAAGTTCATAATTTAAGTTTCCAATTTTTCGAAGTACTTTTGATTTAACGCCTACAGGTGCCAATTTGGCATTAAAATAATTAACTTTTGAACTTTGTACAAAATTTCGACGAAAAAGTTCTTGCCCAATCTCAAAATGCCTATGCCTAGTTCTTAAGTTATAAGTCCGTACGTTCTTGTTGTATGCTTTCTCTATTTCTTTCCTAATTGAATCTCGAATTAACATGATTTCATCCTGCCTTTCAATTTGTGCGTCCGTCTCTGCCAAAATTCCAAGTCTCTTCAAAAGTTCATAATCTTTGCCGTTCGTTATCATAGTTTGTCCGAATACAACTTGGTATGGCGAGCGCCCGATCGTTTGATGAATTGTGTTTCGCAAGGCACTATTAATGCTACTTATATATTTCTCCCACTCTCGTTGATCCTTTCTTACATAGGAACGTAGAGCCTCATTAATCGATCGATTAACCCGTTCACTAGCGTTAGCTTGTGGACTATAGACTGCAGTAAGCATGTGCTGCACACCCTGTTTTTGTAAAAATTCCTCAAAATTCTTGCTTTTAAACTGCGTTCCGTTATCCGATAAAATTACCTCTGGCACTCCAAAACAACTAAAAATCTCGTTTCTTAGATATTCAGTGATCTGTTTAGAATCAAATTTCCTAACGGCTTTCAAGAAAGTAAATTTAGAAAAATGATCCAATATAATCAAAATTCCTATATGACCTGTTTAAGTCCTAGGTAAAGGTCCAATAAAATCAATGTATAGTCTCTGGAATGGTCTTTCAGTCCTTACCATTTGTCCTATGGGTGGTTTAAGTATTTTAGTCGGGGTCTTTGATGTCTTACAGAGCTCACAACTAATAATATATTCCCTAACATCGGTCACCAGTCTGAGCCAATAAAAATACCGTCTTATTCGTTCTAAGGTTTTAGCTATATCGCCATGTGCTGAAGTCGGGCTATCATGAGCCGAATACATAACCTGCCGTCTCAATTCCTCAGGTACATATAGCTTCAAGGCTCTGACTCATCACCCATTCCCACTGAAAATTCTGTACGTTTATAAATATATTTACCAACAATTCTATAGTCAGACAAACTTGTGCTCTGAATATCTTCGCTCAGTTTTAAATATTTAGCTGACTCAAATGCATCCGATTCCAAGTCAATTGCTGGAATATTTTCTTCTTCAATAGAATCAACAAAGTCTTCACCTTCATGCATACGAGATAATGTATCGGGCACAATATTCTCTTTCCCACTCCGGTGTTCAATGGAAAAACTAAACCCCTGCAATTTTAATGCCCATCTTGCTAGTCTTCCTGACAGATCTCTCTGGCCCATCAACCATTTTAAACTCACATGGTCGGTAACCACTCTGAAGCCACTGCCAAGCACTCCAACTCAGTAATGGTATAATTTCGTTGAGCTTTGTTAAGTTTTTGTTACATGAAGGCAATCGGTCGTTCTATTCCGTCGCTGTCAATTTGTGCTAACACGGCCCCTACTCCATACGTACTCGCGTCGCACTGAAAAATAAATGGCTTTTCATAATTTGGGTGAATGAGTAAAGGAGCAGATGTCAGTTTATCTTTCAATTCGTTGAATGCTTCTTGTGCCCTTTCAGTCCAAACAAAAGTTTTCTTTTTCGTCAAAAGCTCTGTAAGTTCAAACGTCAACGTCGAATAATTTTGAATAAAACGTCGGTACCATCCGGTCATTCCTAAAAATCTTCGCAAATGCCTGATCGATTTTGGTACCGGGAAGTCACGTCTACTTGTAAAGTGCCGTTTCCAACTACATATCCGAGGTACTTGACCCTTTTAAGAGCAAATTGACTTTTCTCTACATTAATAGTTAATCCTGCCTTTCTAAGTTGGCTTGCCACCTCTAATAGGTGTGTCATGTGCTCTTCAAAATTTTGGGAAACTACCAGTAGGTCATCTAGGTAAACAAACACGTGCATCTTCAACTTGTAAGGTATTACCATGCCCATCAGTCTGCACAACGTCTGCGGTGCATTACACAGTCCAAACGGCATTCTTGTAAATTGATACAATGGCCGATTAGGAACTGTGAAGGCTGTCTTCGGTCTTGAAGTTTGATTTGCCAGAAAGCATCTTTTAAATCAATTTTTGAAATACAATAAACTGGAGGAAGTCTTGCAATTAGTCCGTCAATGTTCGGTATCGGGTACGCGTCCTTTACTGTAACTGAATTTAGCTTCCGACTATCCACGCACATTCTCACTTTTCCAGGTTTAACTATTACAACTACTGGTGAAGGTGAAGACCACGGTGAACTGGGCGCTTCTTCAATTACTCCTAGCGAGACCATTCTATCTATTTCTCCGCATAATTGTTTCTCTACCGCAGGAGAAATAGGATAATATCTCTGTTTTACAGGTTTAGCATTGCCTGTATCTATTAAATGCTTCACCAGTGCATGTACATCCTAAACCCTCTACTTCAGAATTTGGAAATACCGCTATTACCTTACTCAATTTTTCCTTCTGTTTAACAGTCAATGTTAGCTTCTCTGAATCTGAGTCTGTTGTTGTACAATCAATTTCCGCAATGTCATCCACAAAAATTTTGAGTCCAAACTCTTTCTAAAAATCAAAACCGCAAATAATTTCCTGTTGTATATTTGGTACTACCAAAAATTCGAATAATTTGTTTTGTCCCTTAAAATTAATCTCTAAAACTACCGTCCCTGAAATGTTCTGTTGCTTACCGTCTGCTGTTCGTACATTGCCAACGCATCTCTGAAAACTACGATAACTTTGAATACTACAAGCTAACTCTCCACCTATAACACTTTTATTAGCTCCACTGTCCAATAATGCAAAACAACATTTCTGGTTAATCTTTAAATTGATATACGGTCTGTTATCGGAGCCTTTGCTTACAATGGGTGAAATAACCCAATTTCGAAAAGATTTAAGCTTACGATAATAATTACGTATGCGTCTTGATGCTCTACTAACTAATTTTGATTCACCAAAAATTCTTGCCCTTGCTTTTTCAAATTCTGCTAAACGAATATGATAAGGCCTTAAAAGAGGATGCGTTAAAATGGTTTTATCAATGCCTGTTCCGGTTTTCTAAAGCAGTAAAATTCTTCATAAACTTTTCATGTTTTTGAACTTCTTTACGAAGTTGTGAAACGCTACTTATTTCTAAGTGAAGAAGTTCATGACGAATTTCATGTTTTAAATTCCTTAACATTGTCTCACATAAATCATTATCGCTTATCGGGATTTTTAATTTATCTGTTAGCTCTGAGATTGTCTCAAAATATTCATCAAATGTTTCAGTTGCTCTCTGTTTCCGTCTTCTTATGTCATCTAAAATGTCAAAATCATTATAGTCCACTTTATATTCGTTAAGTAAATCATTTGTTAAAGTGTTCCAGTCAATGTCAATGTGTTGTCGGTGGTACCGCCAATACCACACTAAAGCCTTACCTTCAAACAAGCAATGAGCATGGTTATCTAAAATTTTAAAGTTGCCACTCAAGGTCTTCACAGTGAGAATGTTGATTCTATAAACAAATTCATCCACTGAAAGCTGGCTATTATGTCCTGTAAACTTTATATTCCAATTGCGAATTATATTTTTGAATTTGGGCGATAGAATAAAGGAGATGTACTTTAACCTCCATTATTTATACTAGAAGGGTTATAGTCGTTAAATCTTTGACGTTCACTATTACCTACCCCCAAATATCTACTGCTATTGGAAAGAGTCATATTCCGCAACATTGACTGCAATTCAGTGGAAATAAATCCCTGAATTTCTCCCCGAAAGTCATTCAAAGATTCTGAAATCATTTGTTGAAACTGTGGAATATTTTGACTTTGACTATTTTTAGGCTTCTCTCCCCTGGAACGAGTTCCATGACTCACTGGTGTCGCTGCATTTTCTAAACTATTATCTACATTTCTACAAGGATTAGGCGGATTTGTTTGTGTTATGCTATTTGTGCCAATATCAACCGTAAAACTAACGTTTGAGGGTTGTTCTTAATTCGATAAATCTTCACGACTTCGTATCAAAGGCATTTTAAATTGTGTTTTATACAATCACAAAAATATAATTTTCATTACTCAGTTAGGATGTAATCAAGCATTAAATGAGAATAAAAAAAAAAACTTTATATAAAAAAAAATTACTCAGTTCCAATTCAATACCAAAAAAAAATTAAAATTTTAATTTATGTACTTACATACATAGCTAAGAAGAGTGAGTGTAAGAGTATATAAACGATGCACACCATTTATAAAAATCCCGGTTACCTTCTACCTTAACTAGCAATTTAAAAAAAAAATTTAAATTATACGATTGTTAATTAAATATCCTAAAGATATACTTTCATGCAAAATCTTGCTTGTATTACGCCGAAATATATCCAGCACAATAAATCTCAGCTAAAATTTTACAAGGTGGTTCCAGTGACCATTAACTAGTAAGAATGCTTGGTATTGAAATCCGACTTACGAAAAACTATAAATCCAAAGCAATATACAATTTTAACACAAAAACTGTTTACCCAGCACGAAATATAAAAGATCGTGTAAGCGTCAGCAGGTGATATTATAAGTATGTTAAATAAACAACACAAAAAAAACCAGTTGTTAATGCTGAGGCCCCTCGTTGGGCGCTATTTAAATTTATGTAACGGACCAACCATTAAGGCTCTGACTTTTTAGAGGCCGTGCTACCTGATGTTTCGGCCGTGCTCAGCGTTAATGGGAAGGTTCTTGCCCCTAAAAGATCAGACTTATGTCTGCTACATAATTATTTAAAAAATATGGTAGCTTATCAAATTAATCCTTTAATTAAACGACAAATTTAAAACTAAAGCAAATAAAATACACAAATCACGAGCCTAAATGAATTGGAAACTGACGAAGAGAGATTATGATGTCATTTTCTCTTCATTTATCTACACCCTCCTTACCTTGCTGTATCGTGTATGTTTATACAGCCCAACCCATCTACTCCCTGATTATCCATCTTAACCTTTCATGATCAAGCAAAAACCTTACGTATTCATTTTAAATACAATAATTAATTTTAGAATTACAACTAGAGGTAAGATTTTATTTGACAATTTAAAAAAGACCTTTTTTTAATTTTTGTCTTGTTTTTTTTTTCTTTTTTTATGCAATCGTAATAACAGTATGTTAAAATAATGGAATAAGGAAAAAGTAATAATAAACGTATTATATATCAATAGGTATATGTATGTACATTAAAATAAAATAAAAGAAACTCACCATTTATTCTCCAACTTTATCAGGCCTGATGATCGTAGAGGTAAATGATATTTTAATAAATGTTAAATTTACAATTATTTTTCCACTATTTTGTGGTGTGATTGAAGCGTGTTAATGGTTATAAAAAAAACAATACAACATTTAAAATTCCGTCAAGAAGTTGTTATTGGTTAAAAGTACGTTAACCAGATTAAAATAAAGCAAATATACAGTTAAATTGGGAAAAAAAATCGATTGTTAGGATTATGTTGATATTGGTTTGAAGCACAAAAAAAAAACTGGATCGCCGCAACTGGGGAAACCCCAAGGCCACCAAACATCAGCCTTAGCTGTTGAACAAGCTCTTATATTGTACCCAGATAGATGATTTGATCTGCTTAGTATTGATGAAGGAAACTTAAATCACAATCGTATTGGTTGTAGTTGCCGCAATATAAAAGTTACGAATGAAATATCGAATGACTTCGGAATGCAATATCAGCCAATATGTCACCAGGTTATCGGTGGTAGGCTTAAAAGAATAGTTTCCCCCCTCGCTTTGAATATCAATACTTTAAGCTGATAAAGAAGAAATCTTTTCAAACAGACAAATTAATTTCACGAATTATTCAATATTTATTTCAGCAAATGTTCTGCAGCACTAAAAAGTTATTTCTTATTTTCCTTATTTCCGCTTGAATTCTTTTGTTTTTATGTTTTTAAAATGCGGGTTTCAAAAATGGTTTTCCGACTCATCCAAATCAAAAATTTTTCAAAACTTTTTAAATTTTTCAATCGTTTTTTAAAAAAATATTATTAAACTCTCTTGGCCAACTATTATCAAGTTTGAAAAATATTTTCCCGTTTGAATACACTTAAAGAAAAATTTTATTTCAAGCCTTACAAGCTCCGATTTGTTAGGTCTATTAGATAAGGCTCCCAATGTTTGAATATTTTAAAGAGAACTAACTAATAAAAACAAATAAATCTAGTTTAAAAAAATTTACTTAATAATATAACACCTATAGCATTAATATATTAATGTTAAAAATAATTCAAAAATTGGTTTACATGTCATATTAGAGTGTTTTTTTTTCTAAACTTTAGGATTTAAACAGTTGGTATTGCAAGGCGCACCGGGTTAAACTAGCTACTTAATATAAATTTACTTAGATCTAAATATTAAAATTATATAAAAATGTGTTTTAGCGATAAAAAAAAACTTAAAAAGTTAAAAGTCGCCAATGTACGGCGATCCAGAAGAAAGCCTGGACATTTCGTCCTAAATCGTAAAAGGTACGTGGATACATTTTTTTCACTTATTTTAATTTACAATAATTTTGCCCATTCTCTACTCGGGTTAGTGATGTTGCAGTTGGTTCGAGGCTTCTGAATACTGGAAAAAGCGGTATCATCAGTAAATCTCGACGTGTGTGTAAAACTGTTGATTGGCATATCTGCTGTGTAAAGCAAGTACACAATTGGACCTAGTATACTTCCTTGAGGTACACCAGCCCCTATTAGTTGAGAACAACTTTTTTGGTTTTCCCCTTTGATCATAAATTGTCGGCCGGTTATGTATTCTTCTAATAGATTGAAGATATTAGCTGGAAGGTTAAACAATAGTTTGTTTACCAGGCCTTCATGCGATACTTTGGAAGAACGCAGAATCACCATTTAATCCGAAATAGCGGCCGCTAAGACCGAAATGTGACCGAGTCATCGACTATCGAGTCAAACAAACCGACCGCTGCCGACGTACCCGCGATGGCCATATGAAAGAAGTCGAGTTCAAATCATAAATTTTCTGATTGTATTTCAAGTCGATCATAAAGTTTTGGAAATATCTCATATGGTTTGAGTTTTATTTTAAAAAAATTTTCAAGTCCTTTTTGGGAAACCCTTTAGAACTCCGTTTAGTCATCAGTTAAATAAGTTTTGTGCTGTAAAAGATTTTTGCAAAAACGAAAGAAAGGCTGTTCCGAATCGTATATACCCTTCTTTTTGTTTCCCCAGGCACCTGATCTAGGCAAGTTGTTTTCGAACCGCTTAAAGTGCATAGCTATCATAGTTTTCGAAACAGAAAGCCCACAATATTTTTAACAATTGTATTGACTTACCTATCTTTAAGGATCCAGAATATATACACTTTATGGGATCGCAAATTGATATTAAAAAAAATTAATAACGAAATGACAAACTGATAACTACCCTTATCACAATGTACACACACACTATGGCTTTAAAAAAACAGACAACAAATTAAGCAAAAACAATATTTAAGAAGTTAACGCTGTCCAAGTGCAAGCCAGAAAATCCAGCAAACCAGAAATCGGGATTATTTGATTGTTAAAGCAAAGGCTAGTTTGTTTGAAAACTGCCAGCGTTAAGAATTGGAAGGCAAACCTTTTGGATTACTTAGTATATAGGGCTTAAAAATATCTTCCCCTTAGAACTAACCTGTTGGTATTGTTGCTCCAATAATATTGCCATACACAGGGTGTCCGCCGGAAAGGTGGTTTATATGCACAAACCTTGCTGCTCAGATATCCCCACAAAAAGAAGTCTGGAGCAGTCAAATCAGGCCAATCATCATCACCATTTCTTAAAAAAACTTATTGTGGAAAAGGTCCCGGAGAAGTTCCATTTTAATCCTAGCTGTATGCGATATCGCTTCCCATTACGCCGTTTTCCGTTTTAAGAAAGTAAGCTCCAATGATTCCTCCTGACCAAATTGCACAACAGACTACCACTTTTAATGGATGCAAAAGTGACTGATGGATAATTTGAGGGGGTTCTATTACCCAGAACCGACTATTCTCGCTATCGACATATCCACTCAAATGAAAATATGCCTCGGCACTCATCATTATTTTTTCATGAAAAACGGGGTTGTCATGTTTTATTGATTAAAACACGTTGGGTTACTGAATATTTTTTCATAATAAATTTGCCATGTCTCTACTTCATGACTGAGAAATACGGGCTGTCGAGATTAACGTTTACCAAACTGGCGGTAAAATAAATTAGTATAACTTGCCGGCGGACACCCTGTATATATCTATCGTTCTTAATTTATAGCATAATTACATTTCAAGTGTTTTTCAAAAGGAGTTTAAAGTTTTCTTATATTGTTATACCCAAATTTTATTATGTTTTTGTAAAAAATTTTGGTACCTTAAAAAAGCAAAGGCCTCAGACCTGCCTCTAATTATACCGATTGCCACATAATCACTTTCTGAGTCTATTAAAACATGTCAGTCCGTCAGTCCGGCTGGGAGTTAATGTATTCTTGTGAACAATGTAAAGACCGCATTTTTGCAGATATTTCAATGAAATTTGGAACAGATAAGTATTTTGGCATAGCAAAAAAGCATGTTGTTTGTGGTGATGATCAGGTAATTTTTTGACCTAGCTCCCATACAAAAGTCCTCCGGGATTTAGCGTTTTAGGCTATAACTGGCTCAAATATTGCTCTATCTTTAAATATTTTTGCACGTTTGCCCATCTCTATGCCATTAACTATTGTACCGAAAAAAATAAACATTATCGGTCAATTTTTGAGCTTCATAAATATCGCAGCAATAGAAGAACCAGTATGAAGACTGTAATTTTTGTGGGCGCGGCAACCCCTAGTTCTTGTCCTTTAGAATTTTAGAATTAGAGGCCTTTTATATGTGTGCCAAGTTTGAAAAAAAATCGGTGCAATAAAAGTACCAGCAAAAAAAGTTTAATTTTTGTAGGCGTGGCACCGCCCACTTTTTTACTTCCAAAATTTTAACTTTAGAAGCCGTTTATATGCGAACTAATTTCAAAAAAATTGGTCTGGAATAAGTGCCTATCATATAATTTTTGTTTTTGGGGGCGTGGTCCCGCCTTCTTTTTTGCCTTAAAATTTTATTCCGTTAGAGGCCTTATAAATGTGTACAAAATTTTGAAAAAATCGGTGCAACATATGCACCAGTATTAGAAGTTAGTTTTTTTGCAGTAGAAGTACAGTAAGATTTAAAGTGCTGTGGGCCTGCCCCCCCCCCCCCCCCCCCCCCTTTTTCAAAAACGTATAGCCTATCGCACACCCAGGGCTTCAAGGTATTTACATTCCAAATTTCATGAAAATCGGTGCAGCCGTTTAGGCGTGATTGCGTGACAAACAAACAAACAAACAAACAAACTTACACCTTGATTTTATAATATATATAGGGATTATTCTATTACTAAAACTTACATAATTTGTATACTGAAAAACAAAACAAAAAGTAAACAAACAAGTGGAAAAAAAAATAACGATATTTATGAAAAGCAAGGTTGGCAACCGAAACGAATAACGGTATCGGTATTAATAAATTTGTAATTTCGGTATCGGTATTTTGATTATATCGGTATCGGTATTAATTCTTTAATTTCGGTATCGGTATTTTGATTATATCAGTATCGGTATAGATACTTACTTAATGGTATTTAAAAACATAGTTAAGTTTTTATTTATATGTTCTCTTTTTTATTAGGCTTAAAAAAAATTGTTGACTTGTAGTAGGTATATTGTTTAAAAACATTTTTAAAAACTAATAGGAACATAAAATCGAATTTCAAACATTAAACATTTGTAGAATAAAAAAATATTTTTAAAACAAATAAAAAATCAGTATTCATAAAAATATGTAAATACCAGGGTACACTTATACAGGTTAAATCAAGAGTCTACACACAACAAAATAATCAAGGTTATATTAACTTAGCCTTTTTTGTTAATTTCTTTTTGTATGAAAACGAAAAACTAAGTTTTACTTACAAGTCAAATAGGTCATTTTAATTTAACAAAAAATCCAAGCTAATGTTACTAAGCGAATTGGGTAGGTAGCATCTTCGAAATTATGTTTTACTGTTTTATTTTTTTAGTTTAATGGTAAAAAAAACGTTTTAGAAAATGAAGATGCGTAAAAAATTTATTAAAAATAAAACAATACAAAATTTTGATTTGAAGCTTTAAGGAAATGCGGAGGCAATTCATAGAGATGATTTAAAAAGTAAGTAATTTCCCACATTTGTTGTTAATCTAGGTTTTAAAAAAACGGATTTCTTATCAACAGAACTGTTCCCTCAAAATTCAAGCTTTGTTTCTCTGCTTCGCAAATAAGGAATTTAAGATTTTCTTTGAAATCCGGTCATCGCTTTGCTTTCAGGTATGTTCTAGAGGTTAAATTTGTTTCGACTGTGCCCAAAAAGTAAAAGGAAAGAACTGCATGTAACCACGGAAGTTTGTTTTTTTTAAGTTTTGAAATTTTTTCTGGCATTTAATTCAACCTCTTGAACATACCCGCATAGATAAAAGTAAATGTATAATATGCACAATTTTCAAAAAAAATATTGTGAATCAAAATAAAAATTTTTTTATTTGGTTTGGAGATAAGCTAATTTAAAAAAGGTTAATTTTACTAAAGTCATTACGGTAATGTACTTTGCTATCGTTGTTAGTTTGATAAAGTTTGTAAGTAACTTTGACTAATTTTTTAGTTGACTTTTCGAACATGGGAATCAACTTATATTTAAGGCATATTACCTTAGGAACATAGTTACTTCCATTCTTCCCTTTTTTTAGTTAAATTTATACAAGGTGGCGCAAAAATAACCTTCCGATGTTTTTTTGGCTGTCTTTTAATTTTTTTTACATCAAGTCGAGAATATGATGTCATGTAAATGGCCGCCGCCACAGTTGATTGTCATTTGAGCCCTTTTTATGGCATTTTCCATCCGGCGATAGGTCCTCACATTCTTGATGGATATTGTCTTTAAGAGCTGCAACAGTCTGAGGCTTGTTGACATAAACACGCGACTTCAAAAAGCCCCACAAAAAAAGTCTGGAGCGGTCAAATCAGGCGATCTAGCTGGCCAGTTTAAATCGCCAAAACGGGAGATTAGGCGCCCGGGAAATGGATCCTTCAGCATGTCGGTTGTGGCACGTGCAGTGTGTGCTGTTGCACCGTCCTGTTGGAACCACATGTTTTCCAATCCCAATTCATCAAGTTGCGGCTATGTTTTTAGGAAAAATAACCTATAGAATTTTTTATGTGTAGCTGACTATAAATATTTTAGAAAGTGAATAACACATTAAATAATTTTGTATTAAGTTTTAAATTGTTTGACATTTTGTTTTTCAAACACAAAAAGAAAATGCAGAGGGCGAATTTTTGAATTCATCTTGATACTACCTGTACTAGTGTACCCTGGTAAATACTTTGTACTTTTTTGAGGTAAAATATCAAAAACATTTTTTTCAGCTTCTAAATCAAAGTCAATTTTTTGAAAAGAAAAAAAATATAAATTAAAATTTAATTAATAATTCATAGCCTTGAAAAATACGTTTCAGTTTACTGTTTAGGATGTTTAAGAAGCATTTACTTTTTTAGATGCATATGTAGGGTGACCATTTGTTTCTGGTTCGAAATCAGTACGCTTTTTAGTTTTTTATACTCAGAACCACCTTCAGTTAGACCGATTGAATAAAAATCACTTTTTAAGTCGATTAAAGCTTTTCCGTCCGTCTGGGTGTCTTTGTATTCTTGTAAGGAAAATATTTGATTCAGCAAACAAACTCTTAAAAAAATATTAATCATTTTTGGGGAGCTGTCGATAATTTTAAAACACTCTTTGCTGCTATACAAATACCTAACTATCTAGCTTTGCTTTAGTTTAACAAATTATTTTAAGAAAGAAATTAAAAAATCTGCGATTCACCACCGTTAAGGGGACCCTCCAAAGAATATTGTTTACGCATGAAACTAACACTTGCCCTTTTTAAAATGCACCGGAGTGTGCCCCTAATAAAACACCCACGAGTGTAATAATTGTGGAATGCATAACTTTGTAATTATATTTAAGCTTTAACTTAAACAGTTGCTCTTGGGTCGCGATCGTAACATCTACTTTAATTTTTTGTCTTAAACCTAATTCGTGCTTTAACATAATCTGTGTTATACATACATTATATATACTTTTAAATTACATACCCTAAGTGAGAAAACAAGTGAATTAAATAAAATACATACATAAAAGCAAATTATAAATAGTGTCTTTTTAAACCTTGAACTAAGAATAAAAGTTTACAATTAATCAAAATATAAAACCAATAAGGAAGTACGAAACAGTGCCGAATAAAATATATAAAAGGTATGTTTCACCGCAAATCGAGATAAAACATAACAAGGTTAGTGTAATCCTCGTTATAAACTACACCCTACGCGAAACCTGAACAACTCTTATTCTCACCCCAACATTTCTGGTCCTTCGAACCGGATACAACAGGACACCTACCCTTAAACCCCCCCAGGACAAATCCTTTCATCAACCGCCAAGTAAGTGCAAATCCATTTTTTTACCTACGGGAATACATACATAAATAAGTGCATATGTACTCTACACATAAGTGCATATTAATATTACATATGTAATTACGCACTTCATGTCTCACATATTTTACATATGTACACATTTACATATGTATATATTTATTCCTACATACATACGTACATACATACTAACCTAAACCTATGCAACGTACATAATTGCCGTACATAGCGCAAGTTGCACCGTTACACATTATTGGAATCCACACCAAAATATGATTTAAACGTAACGAAATCCACAATAATTTGTTGAACATTACAACAACAAAGTGCAGTCAAAAGTTTGCATGCACCAAAAGGAGAACGGGACATAGGAAAGCGACGTTTTTGTTATGTACAAATGTATGTATGTACGTACGAACATGTATGTATGTCTATAATGGTGATAGAAATTCATAAATAACATTTGAAGATTATTTATACGTGGCTCGCTTTAAAAGTTTTTTAAACTAAAGCACTTAGCTTAAATAATCTTAACCCCCAGTACATACATATGTGTATATGTACATGTTTATTTGAAGACGCATATTTTTTTAGAACTAATATACGAGGCTCGCTTTTAAAGTTTTCTTAACTTAAACTTTAGGCCTTTATAATCTTACCCCTTTGGGAAATATTTAACATCGTACATGTACATGAACACATTTACACATACTTTAGATTATTTAATACGTGGCTCGCTCGAAAAGTTTTCTTAAACTTAAGCCTAAATAGTCTCAACCCCCCATTGCACGTTTATTCATATATGTATGTACATATTGTATTCTATATTTTACCCCCTGTGCATATACATACTACTTTTTTGGAATATTTTACATACGTGGGTCGCCCGAAAGTTTTCTTAAACTTCTGCATCCAGCAAAATAATATAACCCCATTATATATACATCTACGAGGTTCATATGGGAAGTTTCCTGAAACTTAACATTTGGTCCAGTAAATTAACCTCCCGGACTCACATTTAGTTAATTTTTTCCCCCTCAAAAATTCTTACGTGAGTCATAAAACCCTTATTTCAATAATACTTTTTTTAAAATTTAACGTACGAGGCTCATCCTAAAAGACTTTTTTTATAAGTGCTCTTAAAAGTTTTTGGATTTTTTCACATTTTGTTGTTAAAACCACTTTTTCAAAATGTCCCTAGTAAAGGCTCTTGTTCGTGCTGCTGATCGTATTGTGGAGTTTCAAACCTATTTTGAAAATCGTAATCCCGAAGATCACTCCCTTCATCTTCTTCAAATTCAGAAAGAAGAAATCAGCCGCCTTTGGGCCGAATTTAGGTCCACATATGACACTATATTGGAGAAAGCAGACAAAGTAAAGGAAGAGGTTCCACGAGAAAGCCTGTCGTCACGTTTTTTCTCGACATTCGATACATACAGCAAACTTCTCGCTAGAATCAATGAGCTCTGGGATGGCCTGTCGGAACCAAAAGCACCCCTTGATCCCGTCGTTGCAACTCATTCTGACCATATTACCCATATATCTGTTCCGCCTTGCGACACTGAGATTTTTTGTGGTGACTATACCTCATGGCCAACGTTTCGCGATATGTTCACTGCCCTTAACGTGAACAATAAGCGGCTTTCCCCCGTCGAGAAAATGTGCCATCTACTCAAAAAGACCCAAGGAGAAGCCCGAGATATCCTTAAAACCTGTCCCATAACTAACGAAGGTTTCGACATGGCATGGCAGAATCTCTTACAACGGTATGAAAATAAAAGGGTTTTGGTTAACGCTCAATTAAAATCCCTTTTCAGCATATCGCCCGTCTTAAAGGAAACTGGCAAAAAAGACTCGGTCTCAATACCCGATCTTCCCCAGTAAATATTCACGGACTAAACGATTCATTGACTGCTACCTCAACTCAATCATGTCACATCCAAATCGGTTCTCCGATAAACCACTTATTCGAAATGCATGCAGATGCCTTCGTCGTCGGGAAACTTACAGGAGAACTTCCCTATTACTCTTCATCAGTTTTTGAAAACGACCCCTTCCCGCACCTTCAAATGGCCGATAAGTGTCACCAAAATTACGGTGAGATTGACGTGCTTCTTGGAGGCGACGTGTATCCACGCATTATTCAAGATGGCTTACAGTGGAGCTGCAATCAATCACTGGTGGCACAAAAAACCGTCTTTGGATGGATCGTTACAGGAAGGGTTCAGGACAACCCCTGCAAGAAGTCTGTTCTCTCGTTTTTCAATACAGTAGCATTATCGGACCAAATACGGCGTTTCTGGGAAATTGAAGAGATCCCAAGAAAGCCTAGGTCTTCCCCGGAGGACTCTTACTGTGAACATTTGTATCAGTCTACAACCTTTAGGAATACTGACGGTCGCTATGTTGTTTCATTGCCCTTTAAACAGGAATACCCCAAAACTCTCAATATAGGTATATCTCGAAATATTGCTCTATCGCAATTCTTACGCAATGAATCACGATTGTCAAAAAACCCCGAATTAAAAAGAGAATATGATCGTGTTATTACCGAGTATTCTACCCTAGGTCAAATGACAAAAGTAACCCCCGTACCTAATAATTTTGATACATATTATTTACCCCATCATGCGGTTTTCAAACCCGACAGCACTACCACGAAGCTACGTGTAGTGTTTAATGCTTCAAGTCCCTCATCCAACGGAACAAGTCTTAATGATCTTCTTCACCCCGGTCCTATACTCCAAGCTGACCTTACGGTTCTCATCCTGCGATGGAGACTATTTCGATATGTGTTCAATGCGGATATAGAGAAAATGTACCGCCAAATTCTCGTGAATTCTTCACATACCCCGTTCCAACGAATTATCTTTCGTAACTCTCCCAATGAACAACCTCAAGATTACGAACTCAACACAGTTACGTTTGGAGTAAATTGTGCCCCGTACCTGGCGATCAGGACATTGTTGGAACTAGCTAAAGAATGCGCGTCAAGTTACCCCCAAGTCTCGAATATTCTTCAAGATTATATGTATGTTGACGACGTACTAGCCGGAGCCCGCACTCTCTCTGCTGCCTGCAAGCTGCGTAACGAACTGATTACGGTTCTCAAATCTGCTGGTTTTGTACTTCGCAAATGGACAGCAAACAATGAGATGTTGTTAAAGGATCTCCCCCAAAGCCATCTCTTAGGCACAGAATTTTTAAAATTATCGGACTCCAGTGTCACTAAAACTCTGGGATTAAGGTGGAATGCTGGACATGACCACTTCTACTTCAAACTTAAGTCTAACCCTGATAAGACCATGACCACAAAGAGGTCAGTTTTAGCCGAAATTGCAAGGTTATTTGACCCCGCCGGTTGGCTTTCCCCCAAAATCGTAGTGGCAAAAATCATTATGCAGCAAATATGGAAAGACGGCACTGAGTGGGATGAGAACCTTCAAACTACAACATTGCATCAATGGCAAGCCTTTTTAGATGACTATTATCAAATAGAACTCATTAAAATTCCCCGTTTCGTTGATTTTGATCCCTCATATTCTATGGAACTTCATGGCTTCTGTGATGCCTCAGAGAAAGCATATGCTGCTACGCTATACATTCGTACCGAGAATGAAGGTTTCGTCTCCACCCACCTTTTGGTCGCTAAGACTAAAGTAGCCCCTATAAAATTTATTTCATTACCCCACAAAGAGCTCTGTGGAGCGGAGTTAATGGCCACCATGATTGAAGCAATTCAAGCTCAACTAAATTTGCACAACCTTAAACTTTTCTTATGGACAGACTCAACTATCGTGCTGGCTTGGCTTCAAAAGCCCCCTAATAAATGGAAAACATTTGTCGAAAATAGAATCTCTTCTATTATTGAGAAAGTAGGCTCCGAGTCTTGGGCACACGTCGCATCTAAAGATAACCCCGCCGATTTGGCAACCCGTGGTCTCACGATTTCTGAGCTTTCTTCGAGCGATTTGTGGTGGCATGGTCCTGCATGGCTGAAACGTCCGCATACAGAATGGCCTCCGAAAAGTTCAAACGTCTCCACTGACGAGGAAGCTAGACCGATTCGCGTACACTCAACGACGCTTGGAGGTGATGACATTCTCAAAGACTTCTCAGATCTCCCTCGCGCCCTGCGAATTTTCGGTCAAATGTTCCGTTTTTACAACCTTGTTAAAAGCAGAATTCGGCCTAGCCACCCGGAACTTACCTCTATGGAACTCAAATTTGCCAAATCTCGTTTAATAATAGCCAGCCAAAAATCTTATTTTCAGTTAGAGTACAACCAACTGTCTGAAAAGTTTCCACTATCCCGTAAAAGCCACCTGCTGACTCTGAATCCCTTCATCGACGATAACGGAATCATGAGAGTTAACGGCAGATTATCACATTCCCCCACACTTAGCTATGATGAACGCTACCCCATATTATTGCCATATCACGCTAAATTCACCCAACTCTATCTTGCTTACCTACATAAATACTCGCTTCATGGGCAAAATGCTCTTTTATATCGACTTATTCGAACTCATTACTATGTTCCGAAGCTTAAGTCTCTAATAAAAACTACTCTCTCCCAGTTCCTGATATGCGTAAAACATAAACGTCAGCTTGGTCAACAAATAATGGCCGCACTACCCCCGGAACGCACTAGTCTTTCTCGCCCTTTCCACAATACCGGAGTTGACTTTGCCGGACCATTTGACATAAAATCATACGTTGGACGTGGTGTCAAAACCACGAAAGGGTATGTTCTCGTATTCGTCTGTTTCGCCACAAAGGCTATCCACCTTGAGGCAACTGGTGAAATCTCAACCAATGCCTTTATGGCTGCATTTGCACGTTTCTTCTCTAGACGTGGCACTCCTCATACTATATACTCCGACAACGGCACTGCCTTCATCGGCGCCTCAAACCTCCTGAATGCCGATAACACCAGTTTTCTAAATCTTGTCCGCAAGGGACTCCTGTCTCAAGATAGTTTTTCACTCATGGAATGGCATTTTATACCCCCCGGTGCCCCCCACATGGGTGGCCTTTGGGAAGCCGGAGTAAAAAGTTTCAAGTCGCACTTCAAGAAAATATGTCATAGTCAAAGTTTCACATACGAAGAGTTTAGCACTATGCTTGCCCGCATCGAAGCCTGCTTAAACTCAAGGCCGCTTAGTCCTATGAGCGACGACCCTGCTGACTTGAACGTTTTAACTCCTGGCCACTTCCTTGTCGGTGCGCCTCTATTATCTCCGCCAGAACCCGACTTGTCTAGCCATTCGTTGAGCTATGTAAATCGATGGCAAAAGCTTAAAATTCTCCATCATCACTTAGCTCGCAGATGGAAAGAGGAATATTTAATTGAACTTCACAGGAGAGTTAAGTGGAAATACCCCCAAAGAGATTTTGTTCCCGGCGATCTGGTCGTCGTCAAACACGACAACTTGCCTCCCAACCAATGGAAACTAGGCCGCATCGACAAAGTGTATCCAGGGCCCGATAAGCGCGTTAGAGTTGCCGATATCCGTACCGCCAATTGTGTCTTGACTCGGCCTATCGCAAAATTGGTTTTGCTCCCCTAAACAACTACCCGTACGCTACCTAACAATCACCCCTTTTTTTCTTCTTGTCTTTTTCAGAAACAACATGTCTCCTCGCGCTCGCAAAGATACACCCCCGTAATGGAAAGCGCTCATTCGACTGCCGGATATGTCGCAAAGATCATCCCTTGCGAAATTGCTTTAAATTCAACAAGATGAACGTTTCTGAACGTCGCACATAGGGGTTTTTTGCCAATCTAGCCGGACATTAAGCAAAAAATGAAATTTAAGAAATGTAAAAATTAAAGTACGCAGATCGACAGATAACCAAATTCTGCATCGGATAGTGAATTTTTAGGGCTTTTGCTTGAAATTTGTCGTTTTGGGGCGCTGTTAAAGTCAGGAAAGTTGAGTATATTGCATGCGCTTTTATTGACTTTTTACGGTTTTGAGAGGTTTACAACATATTTTTTTGTGGCTAATTGAATAAAGATTTTACAATGATTTTTGGTTTTTTCTATCAAAAACCATATTAGCAGTTATGCTGTTTTATTTTTTTATTTTTTTTAAATTTTTATGATAAAAAAAAATTCGTTTGAAATCAAAAAAACGGTTTTTTTATTCACTTTTTTGTAAAAAAAAAAAAAATAAAAAACTTTTTGAAAGTCAGAGTAATCGCGATCCCAAAAATGTTATACTTCACGATAAAATTTGAAGTCTCTATTTTTAGATTGTGAAAAAAAACGTTGCGCGTTTTTGCGCCACTTTTTTTGGCGATTTTTTGAAAATTTTACCTTTTTTCTGTTTTTGCTTATCTTGTATATTTACATATGAATACTTAAGAAACCCTTTGTCAGTCATAAAAGTTATTTATAATTGTACGAATGTAGATGTTTTTCATATAATTATTGCAGGTACATTGAAATAAATTTTTAATATGTATATCTGTTTTTTACCTGAGTAAAAAAAGGAATGTGGAAACAGTAGTTTTTACCCACCCATAAATGGGTTTTAGCCACCTGTGCAGCTGTTTTCTTAATGATGCTATTTTATGGAACAAAATAAATGTACCTGTCTTAAATAAGTTTTAATTTAAAAATATTCTTTGGAAAAAAACAAATCTGTGCTTCAGGTGCTCAGTTTTTAAATATATATATTGTGGGCATTGCACAAAATTCTTTTCAGAACCAATTTAAAGCTTCGAAAGTGAAATGGAAAAAGTGTATACAAGATTAGAGTTATTCCAAATAGTACAGGAATGTAAAGATAAATCTGTTGAAGAAAAATTTAAATTTTTAGATAGAAAATTGTGCGAAATTTCAAAATGTCAAGGAGATAGTGACATCTCAGCGGTAAAGGAGTGTATAAAGAATTTTAAAAAATTTTTTAAAATACATTGGCAGTCAGCACAAAGGAAATATGACCGATTTTTAAGCTTGAATGCCACATGGCTGGAAGGAACAGTGACAGTCCCTCTATTTGGCAGTTCGTCCTCAAAACGACTACAAAAGCCATTCGTTGAACTGACCGAAAGAAGTAAGAGAAGAAAAACTGAAAAATTGCGAACTCAGTTCGATGCTGATTTATTAATGCATGCAGCCCAAACACAATTACAAACATGTGGGAAAAAAGATGCATCAAGTCTGCTTAAAAAAATTGTGTCTTCCCCGACAAGAGCTTCAAAGTTGAAAAAAGCATACAAAGCTGTACAAGAAGAAAAAGTAAAACAGCTAACACCCCTTAAGGCTCTTTCTATATTTGTGGAAGCTGATCTTTCTCGAAAGCAATATGAGATAATCCGCAGTGCCGATAAGAAGGTTTACCCTAGCTACAGTGTTCTGCAAAAAGAAAAAAGTAAATGCTATCCTCCAAAAGAATCGTATGAAATAACAGAAACATGTGCTCAAATTAATCTTCAAGACTTGCTTAATCATACCGCAAGTAGATTACTAACATATTTAGAAGATGTTTTATGTGATTCAAAAACAGAAGATTGCAACTCCTTTGAACTAATAAGCAAATGGGGCTGCGATGGCTCACACCAGGCACAATTTAAGCAAAAGATGGAAAATGATGGCTCAGATTCTCATATTTTTCAGAGCAGTTTTGTCCCAATTCGACTGATATGTGGTACAAAAAAAAAAATACTGTGGCAAAATCCAACCACTTCATCACCCCGATATTGTCGACCTATTCGCATCAGATTTATTAAAGAAACTGTGGACGTAATCCAAGAAGAAATTGACTATGTACAAGATGCTGTTAGTAAATTACAAGAAACAATTTTTTTACTGGATGGAAGTTTGTATTCCGTAAAACATGCAATGCTATTTACAATGGTTGATGGGAAAGTATGTAATGCCGCAACGCAAACCACGTCCACAATGAAATGCTATATTTGTGGGGCTACTTCAAAAGAATTTAACAATTTAAGCATCAAAAGAGATATAGACGCAAATGCCCTTTCTTTTGGATTATCTACTTTGCACGCCAGAATTCGTCTATTTGAGAGCATAGTACACCTGTCATATAAGCTCACAGTGAAAAAATGGCAGTTAAAATCTGATGCGGACAAAGCAATTGTTAAAGAGAGAAAACAAAATATTCAAGCAATATTTAGAAGTGAATTAGGGCTATTAGTGGATGTACCGAAAACTGGATTTGGAAACACCAACGACGGTAACACCAGCAGAAGATTTTTTTCCAATCCTGAATTAGCTGCAAAAATAACTGGAATTGAATTTGATTTCATCTACCGAATCAAAGTTATTATTGAAGTAATATCAAGTGGTCACAAAATCCATCTACACAAGTTTGCCGATTATTGCTTGGACACTGCAAAACTTTATGTTGCTCTATATCCCTGGCATCCTATGACACCTACAATGCACAAGATTTTAATACATGGAGCAACTGTTATAAATGAGGCATTGTTGCCTATTGGGCTTTTATCAGAAGAAGCGGCTGAGGCACGAAACAAACATTTTCGGCTTTACAGGCAGAGGTTTGCAAGAAAGTTTTCAAGAGTTGAGTGTAACAGAGATGTTTTGAATAGGCTTTTGCTTAGTTCTGACCCACTGATGACTAGCATAAGACCAACTCCAAAAAGAAAGTCATTACCATTCACGAAAGAAGCCGTTTCTTTGATGCTTCCACCTGTACTTGATTTCGAAGAGGATTCAGATTCAGAAGATGTCTTTGAAGAAACAGACGAAGAAGAACAGTGGCACCCATCACCTTAGTGCAAAAGAGGAGTTTATTTAAAAAAATTAGTTGCTGTTTTTATATGTACATATATAAAATTTATTGTTACTATTTTAAATAAGTTTTTGTTATAAATATATTAATTATTTTCAAATAAATTAAATACTATAAAATACAAAAAAGCGGCAAACAAGCTTAAAAATGAATTTTTTGTGAAAATTAGCAAAAAAAAAATAAAAAAAAAATTTTTTTTACAGGATCGTTTCGTGAGGGGGGGCATTGGAGAAGTACCCCCCTCCTCCCACAAAAGCTTAATAAGATATTTTTTTTGGTATTTAGGCTTAAGTTATCCATTTCTATTATTAAAAACATTATTTTTGCCAATTTCATTTTATGGAACCGCCCACAAAGAGGGGGGGGGGGGGGGCAAAATGAAATTTTACCATCTCCTGTACCAAAGTTTAGATTTTTTAACTTTCGCCTGTGTTTAAAATTGCATTTGCTTAACGAAAGTTCAGGAAATTTAAATAAAAAGCTGAATTTTTCAGAGGTAGCATTAGTTCTTCTAAGGGGAACTTTTTTCCCCTTGGTTCGATTTTTGTTTTTTTTTAAGCTTAGTCAGCCTATGACCCCAATACATGTTTCTGCCAAGTTTCATTGATCTAGGGGCACGCAGTAACTTTTAAGAAGTAATATAAATTAAAAAAAAAAGTGATGTCCGGCTAGATTGGCAAAATACCCCTATGTGCGTCGCCAGGTCGTCACACGCTTTCGTTATTGCGAGAATTGCCTGGCGCACTCGCACCATGTGTCCAAGTGTCATAGCCTCGATCGCTGTAGACAGTGTGATGAGAGTCATCACACATTGCTTCACCGTCATAAGCGCCTTTCTACGCCGACACGAAACGTAGCTCAACATTACGTCGGTACCACCACGATTGTACCGACCGCCATTATAAAGATACAAGTGAGAGATACCTGGAAGGGCGTACGATGCCTCCTTAACCCTGGCGCCAGCACTAGCAGCATTGCAAATTTTCTCATCGATAGGTGTGACTTACCGGTGGAGACATCGGGTAAGGACAAATGGTGTCACGTATCTTTCCGATCACGCTTTGATGACGGTCCTACCTTTTCGCTCACGGCAAAGGTTACTCGTGATCTACCTCATCGCCAACCAAAAAGGAAGCTGGACGATCGGGTGGCTGACGTCTACCAAAATCTTCGCTTAGCCGACCCCGAATTCTTCACCAACGCTGACATAAATATCATCCTGGGCGCCGATATCTACCCTCAACTTATTCGAAGCGGCATTCAACTACAATCAATCGCATCACCAATGGCGCAAGACACCTTGTTAGGATGGGTCATTATTGGGAAATTTGGCATCTAAATGAATACTTATCTTATACCTTTTACAACCTATTTGTTCCGACATGACAATACACTTTTTTATTATACTATTATACCTATGTATCTTTTGTAGCTCCACATTGGACATTATATTTTTTTGTTAATTCATTACGATGGGCATTCGTGCACCAAAGTAAACTTTTCTTATAACGCAACGCGACTCAAACCACAACTGTAATCACGGCGTAACGATAAGTTGTCCACCCTCCCTCCTTTCTATCTTTTGCTACCAATATAGCAAGGGGGGCGGGATGTTTACGCATGAAACTAACACTTGCCCTTTTTAAAATGCACCGGAGTGTGCCCCTAATAAAACACCCACGAGTGTAATAATTGTGGAATGCATAACTTTGTAATTATATTTAAGCTTTAACTTAAACAGTTGCTCTTGGGTCGCGATCGTAACATCTACTTTAATTTTTTGTCTTAAACCTAATTCGTGCTTTAACATAATCTGTGTTATACATACATTATATATACTTTTAAATTACATACCCTAAGTGAGAAAACAAGTGAATTAAATAAAATACATACATAAAAGCAAATTATAAATAGTGTCTTTTTAAACCTTGAACTAAGAATAAAAGTTTACAATTAATCAAAATATAAAACCAATAAGGAAGTACGAAACAGTGCCGAATAAAATATATAAAAGGTATGTTTCACCGCAAATCGAGATAAAACATAACAAGGTTAGTGTAATCCTCGTTATAAACTACACCCTACGCGAAACCTGAACAACTCTTATTCTCACCCCAACAAATATTATGAAAGAAATAATAACAAAGTGAAAAAAAAGAAAAAATCTCTGCGATTAACCACCGTTAAGGGGACCCTCCAGAGAATTTATAAATTAATAAAATAAAATACTATTTTTTTTTTCCAATTTTTTTAAATTTTTCCAAACAAACACAAATATTTATTAATCCTACTAATTAACTAGTAACAAAACCTAAAATGGCCCAAAACAACGTAATTAGAGCCCAGTGCTACGAAATATCTCCGGCACCATTAGAACCCTCTGTATTTTCCACATCCTCCAATGTCCGAAACGCAACCCCATAATTTAAGTAACTGATCAAGGATTTAATGACAAGTATTTTGGAGATAGACAGACAAGATTCATTTAGGGACGTTTCTCGCCAGAGACAATAGGTAATGACAGATCAGACAAATGAAGAACATTAGACGAGATTCTGCGAGACTACATAGGACGGACCTGTTACGTTTACAACATTTTTTATTTTTAGCAAAACCGAAGCAGACCATACAAGGGATTTAGGTATCATGTTTAGAACACTCGAGCGAGCGAACATAAAAGTGCAATTAGATAAGTGCTGGTTTTTTGAAAAAAAAGTGGAATTCCTCGGATTCACAGTGACGCCAAAGGGAATTAAAACAAATCCCTTAAAAGTTGAGGACATTCAAAGTTTTCCAACTCCGTTAAATCTAAAGGAACTAAGATCTTTGTTGGGGCTATCAGGTTATTATCGTCACTCTGTTAGGGATTATGCGAAGCTCGCTAAGCCCCTGACAGCACTTTTAAGAGGGAAGGAAGGACTTGCGTCAAAAAATCAGTCGGCAAAAAACAAATCAGTCTTGATAAAGAAGCTGCTATAGCATTAAAATATTAAAAACTTTATAACCTCGGAAGGCGTTATGCTTACCTACCCCAAAAAGGGAAATAAGAAAATTAAATAAGGAACTTAAACTAATAACAGATGCATCTTATTACGCGATAGGCGCAGTCCTTCCGAAGGAAGATAGACTAATTACTTTCATTTCTAAGACACTTTTAAAAACAGAAGAAAATTACGCAGAAAACCAGTGTGACCAGATTTTCAAGTAAAGTTAAAGCTAAATCACGTTTAAACGACTGCTAAAAAGAGCTAAAGACAGACTTAAAGCCAAAAAATGAATCTAAATTTGTTGATGCGTTTTGAAAAAAATTTCTTCGTTATTTCGATATTTTTTTATAATATGGCCGGACTACATATATATATATATATATATATATATATACATATATATATATACGATGCAATTTTTTTTAATATAACTTTAATAAAATTTTTGTTTGCTGTCAAAAAAAGTATATAGAGACTACTTTTCTGCACAGTTCGTTTAGAATGAAAAAATTTCATGGAAGCTATATCATAAAAAATGCCTTTATGTAAATTTTGTGTAACAAAAAAAAAAAAAAACAATCTTTAATGTAAAAAGTGTCATTGTAAGAATACATTTTTGAAAGTATTTTTATGTGTGCCTCAATAAGTATGTATTAAAAACTAACGACTGTGGTAACTGTGCGAAAAAAAAAACATTTTTTGTGTTTTTTAATATCTATAAACATCAAGTATAAAAATAATAATTATCGTTAATTAAAAAAAAATTTTACTTCCTATTTTTACAAAGATTAAAAAAATTACCATTCTCTAAAAAAAGCAATAATATATATGATTATTATTTCTGCTAAAAAACAAAATCAAAAATTAAAATAGAATTTGATTTTCAACAAATCTAGTGTAATACTATCAAAATGGTGAGCTTTACTTGGACCTCCGAAGTCACACTTTAGATTTGTTATTAAATAAAAACATCAATATAGAAATTTGTTTCGACTTAAAGCATACGTTTTTATAAATATTTGAGAAAAATATTAATAGATTTTAAAACTTAACCAGAAAACGGCAAACAGTGTCGCATTTGGATTTTCTTTTCTTTAAAATTGCCGAATGTGAAAGTGTTTGTTTTTGGAAAACAAATTCTTACGTTTTTTTTTTATTTTGTAGTACCATAACTTCCTTATATTTGTTGATTTTCGTTCCTTATATGTGGCTAAAAGTAAATTATTAAACAAAACAATAGTTCGGAAACTGTGAAGTTTTAAGTTCGAAGAAAATTTGGAGCTTAATACCTTTCAATATAATTGAGATATGTACCAAAAAATAAATTACGACACATTTTTATCTAGCATAAAATATAATTTTATTAAACTAATAAAAAAGCTAAATGCTATTTTGAAAAAAGCTAAAAAGAGCTAAGTGAAGAAAAATAAAGCCGAATTTAGCTCTAAAAAACCTAATATGGCCACACTGCAGCAAACGAAAGGGAGGTGCTCGCCATTATCTGGGCACTAAAATCTCTTCGTAATTATCTTTATGGCTCAGCCATACGCATTAAGCAGTAAAAACAACATTGGTAAAATGAAACGTTCGAGAGCAATTCTCGAAAAATACAATTACGAATTAAATAAAAACCGGGAAAAACAAATATGGTTGTAGACGGGTTATCCCGGTCATCACAACATATGCAAATCAATATTCTTACACCTACCCAACATAGTGGCGAAAGCTCACCTCAAAATCTGATCCCATATACTAACGCCTCATAGTTACTGCAGATAATCCAAAATAATTTTCCCAATATCCCACAGACACTTCCCTACCAGAACAGTGACGGTCATTTGACCGGTCATATGACCAACACAGATGACCGGTCAATCGGTCATTATTTTCTATCATTTTCTTAAGGGCGATGTGAAAAAAATGACCGAAACTTTGTGTACGTGTGATCTTGCATCTCTCTCGCACCTTCAGATGTGATAGAAATATTGGTCACAAATGACCGAAAGAAAATGTTTTAGTGTTAGTTTCGGTCACAAATTTCTTGTAGGGTTCATTGCTGAACCAGAATACACTAACGATTTATTAATAAATTTACTCAAGCGCTATCTAAACCCTTCAGTCACAAACGCTATTATCACATAAGACACCATCCTTGGTATAATACAGACTATTAACCCCTTGCATTTCAACCAATACAGAATACGCTATTGCCGAAAGATAGTAAATGATTTGATAGAACCGGCGGAACAGGAGTCCACAATTATAAAAGAAAACAATAAAGCACATAAAAATGCCACCGAAAATAATGTTCAACTTTTATTATGTTTTTTCTTACAAATAAATCAAAAAATTAAAAAAATTGCTCAACAGTGTAAAATTTGCCAGGAGAACAAATGTGAGAGGCACCCACCGAACCCAATCTTAAAAGCAACTCCTATCCCAGCCCTATGTTCCTTCTAGGAATTTAACGGTTTAAATATATATCCCAGCCTACCCAGGCCATATAGTCCACATCGACATTAATCATACAAATAAATAATACTGTTTGCCTTGCCGCTATGGACAAGTTCTCCAAGTATACTTAAGTGAGAATAATAAAGTCTAGAGTATCCAAAGATATAAAAAACCCCTACAAGAAATGCTTACATCCTTTGGGGTTCCTGAAAAAATTGTAATAGACAACGAGAAATCTCTAAATGCAGCTAGAAAATCAATATGGCATCGAAATATTTAAAAGTCCCCCGTACAATAGTGCGGTTAATGGCCAAGTTTAACGTTTTCACTTCACTCTCACTGAATTAATGCGCTGCACAAAAGCTGAGAACACTCACAGTAGTTTCGAGGAATTATTTAACAGGGAAATATGCAAATATGTACAACTATTCGATACATTCCACCACTAACAGGAAACCCATTTTTTTTTGGCAGAACAGTTTATACATACAAAAACAGGAGAAGGACCTTCAGTTCCATAACAATAATAGGACAAATGTAAAAACATATTTCACGAATTACATTATTTACGTAAACATAAACTAACCACTACGCAAATAACTTACACCCCGCTATAAACAGGAAATAGTACTTCAGAATAACGGAAATGCAGTTCTCACTCAATCCGGACGATCGGTATACAAATCCCATATTAAGACATAATTAGGGGATTCACAAGGTGTTCTATTTTTCCTATTGTCATAAAATTTCAACCATGGTTTAAAAACATTTGCCAACTATTGGACACTCCGAGCAGGTGTATTTGATGTTGTCGTGACAATTTAATAAGCATATTAAACGACGTAGTATTTTTTAACAAGTGTTTTTGAATAAAAGACAAAAAAACCATTGTAAAATTTTATAACAATATGACAATGGGACATAATAGGACACCTTGTGAATCCCCTTAATATATAATAATAATAAAGGTATCAATAATAAAATATAAGATTTTTTATAATAAATACTTGGAAAAATATAATTGAAAGGAATAAATAAAAGTAGGATCGATAATATATGCAATAGGCGTACGATTTACTGATAAAAGTAAACAATATAAATAATGTATGTCATAGGCGTACGATTTATAGACAATAGTAAACAAGATCGATAATGTATGCCATAGGCATACGATCTATAGATAAAAGTAAACAGAATCGATAATATATGCCATAGGCGTAGGATTTATAGATAATAGTAAGCAGAATCGATAATATATGCCATAGGCGTACGATTTTTAAATAGTAGTCAATCGAATGTAGAATATGTCTTAAACATATAATTTAGCATCTATTAGGGTTAACCCATTCATATTTTATCAACACTTTTTCAGTCCCCTCGCCTGCATGGCCAATGCAGAAATTCAAATCCAGGATTATTCCTCATCCCACCTAATAACCATTGATAATGGCAACTCCAAAATAAAAGACGGCCCTCTTAGTTTTTTCCTCATTAACTTGAGAATACAGAAATTTTCTGAAGATCATTACTTATATGATAAACTATGATCTGCTACCCGGAAATCCTATCTATCCTATCCTACAACACGGGGCCCAACAAGCTATCGAATTGTTGGAAACCGTCCACTGCCCTAAATCCAAAAGGTCCTTAGAATCCTTGGCACTGCCTGGAAATATCTGTCAGGAGGCCCCGATCATGATGACTTAGAATTGTCAGCACTAAATTAGATAAGCTAACAACTAGCAACAATAAACAAATCATTATAAATAATGATCAAGTAAATAAATGAAATGTTAAATTTAATAAGAAATGATAATACCATCAATAATGAAATAGTTCCAAGATTACAAAGTAAAATAAGAATGATAAAAGAAGAGATAATATATATAAAATATACCATATAATGGGCTAGATTAGGTATTGTAAATTCAATAATATTAAATAAAAAGGAAAGAGAAGTAGCGGTAAAAGAATAAGAGAAGGAAAATATGCCCTTTAAAGCAGCCGAAGAAAAACTAGAACTAGCAGTGTATTAGGCAATTCTTCAACAATCTTGTATATTCTTTCTTTTTATTTATTGTTTAACTAATAGTTTGAATACAATTTTTCGCTGTTTTTTTGGCTTAAGGCCAGTTTGATTTAAGAGAAGGTTGGAGAATTGAGGACGCATGGCAGCATGTGCGTACCACTGTAGGTTGCTCGACAGCCAAATATGTCTTTGGAATATTTGTTGATTTTAGGGGTGCGTTCGACTATCTCTCCTGGGATAGTGTCCTTGATAGGTTGCGTGGGGTAGATTGTCGCGAGCTCACTCTATGGAGCAGCTACTTTGATGACAGGAAGGCTTGTGTAGTAGGTGCCAGCGACACGGTTTGAAGGCGCTTCTCCCGAGGCTGTCCTTAGGGGTCTATCTGTGGTCAAGTTATTTGGAACCTAATGATGGATCCTCTGCTGCGGTAAGTAGGGCGTTCTTTTAAGGTGTGCGCGTATGCGGATGACCTACTCATTATGGTTGAATGGCAGCCCTGTTCTGAACTTCATGGTGAGGGGGTCATGCGCGACGTAATTGAGTGGGGATCTCAAGTGGGGGTTGAGGTCGCAATAGACAGAACCGTGGCAATGCTGCTGAAAGGCAGGTTGTCGCGGGGACGTTCCTCTTCTCGTTCGGTCTGGGGCGTTAGTCTCAGATATGCGACTCAGGTCAAATATCTCGGGATAACGATGAGTGAGAGGATAAACTTTTTGGTTCATCTTCCTTACGTGAGGGGCAAGTTGACAGTTTTTTTTAGTAATATTAAATGCACCCTTAAAAAAGACTGGGGCCTCGCCAGGCGTGCTGCCCGTGCCATATATGAGAGGCTGTTCGTTGCTTGTACAGCGTATGGTGCTTCTGTGTGGTACAAAACAGTTATGTATGTTGCTGACAGAAACAAGGTCTTGACGTGCCAGAGCGTAGGTATGTTAGCATGTATGCTAGTGCGCCGGACAGTTTCGAGTGACGCTCTTCAGGTCTTGCTAGGTGTAGCTCCCCTTGATTTAAAAGTGATACGTCGTGCTTTCATTTTCGTAGTCAAGAAGATCCTTCCAATTCTTGTCTATGATTGGATGTCTGCTTCTGACTTAATGGGTAGGGACGTTAGGCAAGCCAAGTTGCTTTTGGCGGAGGAGCTTGATGCTAGGTGAAGGACACGCTGGATGAACAGCGACAAGGGCAGGGTAACATCCCAGCAAAAGCTTCACTTACAAACTTTTTTGTAATGACTTTAATAATTCATTGTTTTGTAGCCTTAATTGCCACTTTTCTTCTACTTGTTATTCAATTTGTAATGACTTATCAAAAGCGCGTTATGATTTGAAAAATCATTTAAATTCATAATTATTATTATAAATCAAGTCTATTCGGATTACTTCAACAAATCAAGCAGAACAAAACTTGTTGTTTTAATATGTTATTTTACATTTAAAAACAAAGTGTCTCGGTGGCCTAGAGGCAGGGCGCTGGTGTTTTAGTGCGGAAAGTCTCTAGTTCGAATCTCATCTACGGTAAGTACAAAAAATGAAATTTTTAAATAAAAAATATTAAGTATCTATAAAATAATAATAAAATTTAATAAAAGGCTACTTCTTATTTTAAAACTATTTGCGACTACTTATTTTTTTTTTTGACTGCCAAAAAAATATCGGATTCGTCGAATTGTAAGTAGTGCTTAACGATAACTTTACTTACTTTTCTACTTATTTCGTAAGAAAAGTTTTTTCTGGGGTATGATTATATAGGTGACGTTCGTGTATGTTGTTCGTTTTGTCCTTGCTGGTGCCGTTCTACATGGCCGAAGTGCGGCTCGCGAGGAAGGCTGTTCAGTGTTTTTTGTCCTTGTCGTGTTGTTGTTGTTGATTGTTGTTCCTGGGGTGACCAGTCCCGGTCTTTTGAGTCGAAACTGGAAGTGGTTTCGGCAACGAGGGAGTACCAGTCCCTGAACTATTTGGAGTTCAACTAGAAGTAGCCTTGGCTTGACCTTGGCTACGAGACCTGACCAGAAGCTTGTTATTCTAAATCTAATACCACAGGTGACAGGAGCCGCTAAAACCTCGGTTCTAGCCTGACTATGGTAAGGCCCCTTTGGGGGGATACGTGGTGGTTGTGGTTTATACCCAAATCGGGAGAGGTTCTGCTCGATGTGGAGTTGCATTGCAACCGGGTACCGTGACCCATAGATCGGAAGAAGGTTTAGATGGGATTCACTCCTCACCAAGGGGGAAGACCTATCGATGGTAATTTGCTGGGTTGGCAAAGCGTCATCCATGGCGGCGCTTGTTGACGCATTGTATTCACCTAGTGTTGGAAGCACTTTGGAGTTGGGCCATTGCGGCTGGTATCCACCCACCATAATCTGCAACGTATCTGTCCCCCAGATTCTCCATAACGAAGGATCGCTACAACAGTTTTAACAAATCTTTCGGTCCCCGCTTAATAGCTGCTGGAGGCTATAACGCTAGGCCCACGTACTAGGGCTCCCGCCAAATTAGTTAGAGGTCGTGCCTTGTATGATTTCGTGTCGGAAATGGGACTTTCAACTGGAAAAATAACCTATTTGCACCCTGACCACAGTAAAATTCCAAACGTTATCAATTTCGGCGTAGCAAAAGGTATATCCCCGGAACTTTTTGAAGCTCAAGCCTCGTTGGATTTACCTTCTGACCACTCACCCACAATAATCGCTATTTGAAATCATCACCAAATCGCAACTAGTTGTTTTTTCTTATTCAAAAGAGTAAAATAGTTGAAATATTAAAAAATATATCAACACTCACTGCTCAGAAAACCTTTACTATAAACTCCAGAAGAATTCAATGATTGCCTGAGTATCCTTAATGAAAATATTAGTTTTTCTAATAAGATAATTAATGAACTAACTAGCTCGGTTATGAGACTAATGGTGTTTTCCATTCTAAAAAAAAATGTTACAATAAGTATGTGTAATATTTTTATCAGTTTACACACACACTTAAAAAGTTGTCAATTTTTTTTTGTTTCAATGGAACAGAAAAATTGCTTGATTTTAAAAAAACTGCAATCTGTGTTAACAACTCGTTTGCATAAAAAAGTATTTATTTACATAACACTTTGTACTTTGTTACACTGAAATATAATTGGGGGTAAAACATGTTACACTTCTGCCAGTTATTTGTGCAACATGTTCAGAAAGGAAAACAAAAACTGTTTTCACTCTTGCATGTATTTTAGAATGGAACATAAACCCGCTTAAATAGTAGCATTAATGTAACATTTTTGCCAGAAAGGAAAACACCATAAAACATAATAGTAGTAACAAAAATGTTACGCAATCAAGTGATTTTTACAACATTAAATAATTATATATCGATGACTTTTGTTCCTGATTTAGCCGAAAAATTATCAATAGTATGCAGGTATTTTATACCTCTAATCAAACTTGCAAATTGCATCTTTTAAAACTAATGAATATTTCACAAATTTGAAAAATCCCCTAAGGAGCAAATATCGAATGTTGTATATAAAGTTAATTGTTAAATTATAAAAAAACTTTATTCAAGTTTGAGGTTTTTTCATAATTACAACAAAAAGGGTCGACACACAAAAACTGTTAAATAATTGTTAATTTTAAAAACTAAAACAGTGTTTATATTGGAGAAACAACACAAAAACTAATTAAGGGCATGAAACTCATGTTGATCGTAAAAAACTTAACAATAAATCAAATTTATCAGCACTTGCAAAAGAGGCTAGATCAAGCATGGTTTTTAAAATGTTGAGATTTTGAAAACTGTACAAAATATATTTAGATTACAAGTACATGAAGTAAATCAAATTGTTAAGCATAAGCAATTAGTTTGTAATGACAAAGCTGATAAAAAAAGATTATGTAAATATATACTGTAATATAATTTGTAATCGAAAATAAAAAGAAATTTGTTTGAAAATAGTTTTTTGCTTTTTATGTTAGAAAAATGTAAAACAATTTTTTGATACTTTTTTTAAATCTGAAAACAATTGTAGTGGAGGTAAATATTTAAAAAAAATGTTTAGTTCTTAATCTCGTAGTGTACGGACGTGTCTACGCGAGTGTAATATTGGTAATAGGTGATATTAGTAATAAGTGGCAAACGAATTTATTAATATACATATATGTATACACATATTAGTGAGAGAAGAAAAAACAACAAACTAAACAATAAAAAAAGCGAACGGTTAATGAGTTATAGTAATCGTCGTGACAGTGGGCCTAATAGTCGAAATGCTTACATTGTGGTAAGCTAAAGCGTTAGCAATGAAAACATCAGAGACCCTGAATATAATAAAAACTATTTGAGTGCAAAACCGATAATAGTCAAAGACAATTTAAGTGCAATTGCGCCTAATTTAAATAAGTGTACTGAACACGGGACAATTTTAGCCCAATCTCTTTTCAAAAATTATAAAATAAATACTGAGGTACCATACTCACCATTTGCTAAAGGCAGTCCCAGCCCACTTTCTTCAGAAGCTCCAAAGGTTTAGATAGGTATGAACCGCTATATTACAGTTCAAAAAAGGGGTAGAAGCCCGAAATCCGCAGAGGTTACCAAACCAGCCAAAATTTCAAAAGATGAAGAAGAGCCAACCTCATCGAAAAATTGTTTCGCCATTATAGAAGAGGGGAACGATACCCCTGTCACCAAGAAGAAGACGTTTAAATCTCCTCCAATTTGTTTGAGAGAAAGAAGCTCAAACGACCTTATTAGGTTTTTAGTCGGATGAATCGGGGAAAATAATTTTTATGTTAATAATATTAAGCGTGGTAACATTTACGAAAACGCTTACCGCACCGCCGCACAGTGTTCAATTATAAAAATTAGCACGACAAAAATCATAGCTTTGTAAATAACAGATATAGAATGCTGATTTTTTGTACAAGTACTTCTTATATGTGGTTAAAAAATTAGGCAAATCCGACTGCTGGAACTACTACCTGCCATATACATGTTTGTCCGACGGTTCATTTGTGAACACGATAACTTTTGAACGGATTGAGGTATAAACGTGAAATTCAGTGTGTAAGCATTTTAATAAGAAATATTTTATAGTTATATATTTGCGGTATTCACAAATTTATGTACACACATATTTTACAATAATAAATTTAAAAGAAATTTCATACATTAACAGCAATGTAAAAAAATAATAATAACTTATTCTGAGTTGCTGCTTTTATATTCATCACCTGACTCTTCAATATTTATGATAGTATTTTGCAGTAATTTTAAAATATCTAGAGTTAATTGTCCACGCTTAGTTCTTGGCGCTTTTCTTAAATTACATATATATGGATCTGATGATATTAGCAGTCTATTTAGTAAATCAGAGTTGGTATCTTTGCTAGATATTTTGCGCGTAAATTGCGTCTAGTGTCTTTATTTCTCGACTCTTGAGCTTCCTCTGACAATTTACCAATGGGGAGGATGCAATTCTGAATAATTATTTTGCCATGCCAAAGAACTTTGTGCACACTTACCGGCATATAATACCATGTATATAGATTTTATCGACCTATACTTATTTGTAGACAAATCCAAATCCAAGATCATTGCCAATGCTACATAAGGCGATAGAGATTTTGGTGTTTTTTCTTGTGATTTAATTTTTTTTATTTGAGAACCTATTTCTGGAGAAGCAATAGCTAACTCCTTGACTATTCTCGCTGAATTACGCTTACTTGCTGATCGTATTTGCATTTCTACTGCCATGAATAATTGTTCATTACTTGCAACATTTGCCAGATTTTTTGATTTTCTTTCTTTACTTCTTTGGCTGCAGTCTTCAAAGTTTTTATCTGCCTCTAGTATTACCCTGTGCAACAGAAGTTGATGTGAAATATGAATAATCAATTGCGCCTGTTAACCAATCGTTTTTATAATGGAAAAATCGTGGATTTGTTCTGTTGGCCTGTTGCCACTTTGTTTCAAATTTAGTACACAAGTTTAAAGCAAGGACCTTTACTTTATCAAATTGTATAGTTGTTGCTGAATTACTGCAAAAATTTGACGAAATAAAATCAACTATATAGTCAATCCGGGTTTCTTTTAAAGAAGACAGCCATACATTAAAAACATCTCTGAGGGTAATGGAAGCATAGCTCCTATTGCACTTTAGAAAAAATATTTAATGGAGCAGCTTGGGGCAGGATTTTTTTTAAATTATATAACTGCAAGGTTGAAAGATTACGCAAACGCTTATGTATGTGGTGAAATGGATGGAAATCAAAAGATTTCGTCTGACAAAGTTAGTTGGTTTGTTAATAATTGTAAAAAAAAACTCACTTAGCTCAACACTTAATAAAAAACTTACCATTTATCAGAAAAAAAGTGTTTTTGTGTGTTAGTTTTAAAAGTTACAACAATTGAATAGAAAAAAAATTTTTTTAATATCGCTTCTACAACGCCTTCTATTTACTTTTGAATTTGCAGATTATATGCACAATATTTTTGTGTTTTTATTTTTTTTTCGTTTATCATGTCATTTAGAGTACCGTTATAAGCATACAAACTGAAAGATATTTACGAATCATATAATTTTAAGCTAGTCTGGGCCTTGGCTTGCAAACAGTGTGGACAACTCAAATTTTTAATTAACTTTATTTTCTTATTTTTGTCGTGCTAATTTTTAAAATCGAACACTGTGCGCCGTTTCAGAATTTGAAAAACTGAATAAAAACTTCTACACTTACCAACTTAAAAACGCAAAAGGACTCCAGGTAGTTATAAAAGGTATTGACGAGTTTGTGCAGCAAAGGCTTTGAAGTTAAAACTGTATCAAACATTAAAAATAGAGAAAGGTGTCCCCAACCATTATTTCCGGTGGAGCTTGAGCCTAGTGATGTAAAATTGAGAAAAGGTGCAACTCACCCTATTTATGAATTGAGATATATTTTGCTTTGCAGAGCTGTTTTTGAAGCCCCACATAAACGATCTGGGCCAGTACAGTGCTTGAACTGTCAGGAATTTGGCCATACCAAAGCCTATTGTAAGTTGCCTTCTGTGTGTGTTGTGTGTGGGGACCTGCATGCACCGACCAAGTGTGATAAACCAAAAGATGACCACAGGATGAAGAAATGCAGCAATTGTGGCGGAAACCACACTGCCAACTATAGAGGTTGCACTGTTTTTGATTTAGTAAGGCGTTCATCTAAGACTAAAAAAGTGTCTGCCCCTCAACAGCAGACAATACAGCAACTACCACTATGCCTCCATTAACAGAACCAACAACAAGTCAAGTTTCTTATGCCAACGCACTTAAGTCCAACCAGCCCAACATTCGTAATAAGCCTAACCAGCCAACACCACATGAGGCGCCAACAAATGAACCAACTGGTCCCAATTTTAGCCGTCTGGAAGCCGTTATTGACAATACGGTTAAACAGTTCACTCAGATAATGGCGCAAATGGCTGGCATGTGGCAAGAAATGCAAAAAATGCAGTCTGCTCTTTAGCAGGCCATGATTAAAAGGCCATGAACTGCCTCAGGGTTTGTTTTTGGAACGCAAACGGCATCCACCAACACAAAAACGAGCTCGAATACTTTTTAACACACCAAAAAATTGATGTCATGTTGATTTCCGACACTCATATGAAATCTAGAAGCACTTTAAAAATATGTGGCTAAACTTTTTTTGATTCAAAAGATCCCAAAGATAGGTCATGTGGTGGTTCAGCTATATAATAAATAATAATAATAAATCAAGAATCAAACACCATTGGATGGGTGGTCTCTCCGAAAGTTATATACAAGCAACAAACGTCTGCATTAATGAATTTTGCCATAATCTCTTTATTGCGTCAGTTTATTGTCCACCCAGGTTCTCCATAACGAAGGATCAGTACAACAGTTTTTACAAATCTTTAGGTCCTTACTTTATAGCTGCTGGAGACTATAACGCTAAACACACATACTGGGGCTCCCGCCTAAAAAGTCCCAGAGGTCGTGTCTTGTATGATTCTGTATCGGAATTGAGACTTCACGTTATTTCAACTGGACAACCAACATATTGGCCAACTGACCACAATAAAATACCAGACGTAATAGATTTTGGCGTAGCAAAAGGTATATCCCCTGAGCTTATTGAGACTCAAGCTTCCTTGGATTTATCTTCTGGTCACTCACCCACAATTTTAACTATTTGCAGTCCTCACCAAATTGCAACTAGTGATATTTTTCTGTCAAAAAGAGTAAATTGGTTAAAATAAAAAAAATTTATCAGCACGCATTGTTCGGAACACCAACCTTTTAAAACTTCCGAAGAAACCGATGAGTGCCTGAGTAGCCTAAATGAAAATATCAAAAAAGCCGTTAAACATGCTTTTTCTACCTACCGTCAGGCCAGATACAACAAAATTTATTCAACAGATGTTGAAAAGCTCTTATCTAATCCGAAGAGAATGGCAAAAGTATAGATCGCCCCTACTTAAAAATAAGCTGAAGCAATGTACAAACCGATTAAAAAACTTGCTAGAAGTGCATATAATGACATCAATGAAGGAATACCTGGAAGGTCTAGACGCGACTCCTCAAACAAACTATTCTCTATGGCGATCAGCCAGACGTCTTAAAAGATCCGTAATCGTAAAACCAGCACTGCGTAACCTGGGAGGTTCCTGGGCTAGAAATGACGAAGAAAAATGCGATCTGTTCGCAAGCCATTTAAGGAGCGTCTTCACTCCCAATTCATGCACTGACGTGAGAGAACTACCGCCTGTTGTTGCTAGACGTCCTATAGAAATACGTTTCCGATTTTCAGATGTTATAGAGGCTATCGCTAACCTGAATGACAAAAAAGCTCCTGGCGTTGATAAGATAAGCAACAAAATGCTTTTAGAACTACCCTTTACAGGTAAAAGAATTATTCTTTTTATTATTAATGCCATAATTCGGCTTGAAAATTTTCCGCCAATATGGAAAATTGCCTTAGTAAAGATGATTCCTAAGCCTGGTAAAGATCCTTCGAAGGTGGATTCTTATAGGCCTATAAGTTTGTTACCATTTTTGGCGAAACTGTTCGAAAAGCTGCTTAAAAACAAACTGAGTCCGATCCTGATTGACAACAACTGCATTCCAGATCACCAATTTGGTTTTAGAAGTCAACATAGCACAATCGAACAAACGCACAGACTGGTGCAGGTTATAAGAAAAACCTTTGAGGAAAAGAAGTACTGTTCCGCGCTTTTTATTGATGTCTCACAAGCATTCGATAAAGTATGGCATGAAGGCCTGTTAATCAAACTAAAACTCAATCTACAAACTAATTTTTCCAGCCTGCTAGAAAAATACTTAACCGGCAGACAATTTATGATCAAAGACGGAAATCAAATAAGTTCTTCTCAGTCAATAGGGGCTGGTGTATCTCAAGGGAGTATACTAGGTCCAATTCTGTACTTGCTTTACACAGCAGATATGCCTATCAATAGTTTTACACACACGTCGACATTCGCTGACGACAATGCTTTTCTTAGTACTCATAAAGACCCTAAAGAGGCTTCAAACCAGCTGCAACAACACGTAAGCCAAGTTGGGAAATGGGCAAAGTTATGGGGAATAAAAATTAATGAACAAAAATATACTCACGTAACTTTTACCTTACGCAAAGAAACGTGCCCTCCAATCACTATTAACAACCATATGGGGCATCAACGATCCGAGACAAAATATCTTGGTATTCACCTGGATCGCCGCCTCACTTGGAAGCCCCATATATGTAGATGCAAAGCTGACCAAAATGAAACTTAAAGCTGCGCAAATCCACTGGCTAATGGGTAGAAACTCTGTGCTTCATCTGAATTGTAAGCTTCTACTATCGACTCAATTTTAAAATCAATTTGGTGCTACGGTATACAATTATGGGGCACTGCTTCCGCCTCTAACATAGAAAAAATACAACGCCGTCAAAATAAAATCCTATGAATGATAACTGGTGCTCCGTGGTATGTCAAAAACAGCAACATTCATAAGGATCTATAAGTTCCACTTGTTAAATGCGAAATCCTGAAATATGTGGACACGTATTTAAATAAGCTGGAAACACATCCAAACCCGCTCGCTCGAAGTACCTTGCAACATAGTGGACACTCCCGTCTAAAAAGGAGGGATACTATTGCGCTTAGATGAAGATAACTATTTCTAATATGAGAACTTAAATTTTAGTCTGGCACTTAAGATTTGAATACTCATTGTTAGTTCGCTTATGCGAAGATTCAATAATAAAAATATGCAAAAAAAAATTAATAAAAACATAATAATTTGTAGATCCTGATGATGAAATAAATGACCCTTAAAACAAAACTAAATATACGTTTTTCTTTTGGAAGGAATCGGATAAGAAAGCAAAACAAGGGTTTAAATAAATAAAATTATCGATTTAGCAAAACAAAAATATTATTGTAAATTTTTCAATAACCAAAGATAATATTAAAAAAGATGTTGAACATGCTTCTTGTAACTACCGTTAGGCCAAATACAACCAAATTTATTATGCCGTTAGGAAAGCGCTTTTATCTGAAAATAGAAGAGCCTGAAGAGAATGGCAAAAGTTTATATCGGTTCAACTTTAAATTAAGCTGAAATAATGTACAAACCGATTAAAAAACATGCTGGAGGTACAAGGAATGGCAGCACTTAAGGACCACTAGGAAGGTTTAGACGCGTCTCGATAGACGTATACATGCACTGACGTGAGAGAAATACCGCCTGTTGTTGTAAGACGTTCTATAGAAATACGTTTCCGATTTGCAGATGTTTTAGAGGATAACGCTAGCTTAAATGAAAAAAAACTTTTAGCGTTCGTAGAATAAGCAACAAAATGCTTTTAGAGCTGCCTTTAAAAGCTAATAGAATAACTCATTCCAATTTTAACGCCATAATACTTTAGCATTTCCCGCCAATTTAAAAAGTTGCCATATTAAATATGGTTACGAAGCCTGGTATAGATCCTTCAAAGGTGGAGTCTTATAGACCTATGAGTCTGTTACCAACTATGTCGAAATTGTTCGAGTAGCTTCTTAAAAACGAGCTGGCCCGGGTCGATCTTGAATAAAAACTGCATTCGAAATAACCAATTGGGCTTTAGAAGCCAACATAGTAAAATCGAACAAGTCCACAGGTTGGTAAAGCTTATGAGAAAAGCATTTGAGGAAAAGAAGTACTGCTCGGCGCTTTTCATCGATGTCTCTCTAGTTTTTGATAAAGCATAGCATGAAGACCTGTTAAACAAACTAAATCTAAACCTTTATGACAATTATTTTAACCTTATAGAAAAGTACATAACCGGTCAACAATTTATGATCAAAGAGGGAAACCACTTAAGTTGCTCTCAACCATTAGGGGTTGGTGTACCTCAAGTATGAATATTAGGTACAATTGTGTACGTGCTATGCCAACCAACAGTTTTACACACACCATAACATTTGTTGGCGATACCCTAAAGAGGCTTTCAATCAATTGTAACAACACTTAACCCAAGTAGAGAAATGCGCAACGTTATGGGGAATAAAAATAAATGAACCAAAATGAACCCACGTTACCTTTAATGTACGCGATTTGAGACGAAATACCTTGGCATTCACTTGGATCGTCACCTTACATGGAAGCCACATATAGATGCAAAGTTGACGCAAAAGAAACTTAAAACTACACAAATTTATTGACTAATTGTCAGAAACTCTGTGCTTCGTCTTAATTGTAAACTTTTACCCTACAAATGAATTTTAAAACCAGTTTATACCGCTTCCGCTTCAACATAGAAAATATTTAACGCTGTCAAAATAAAATTCTAGGAATGATAACTAGTGCTCCTTGGTATGTTAAAAACAGCAACATCCACAAGGACCTACATGTACCGCCAGTTAAATGCGAAATCCTAAACTATGTGGAAAAGTATTTAAATAAACTGGAAACACATCCGAATACGATCGCTCAAAACATTTTGAAATATAGTGGACATGTTTGGCTGAACAGAAGGGATACTATTACGCTTAGATGAAAACATTGAAATGAATAAATGTTATTATGAGAACTTAAATTTTAGTCTTGCACCGGCTGGACTAATATTAATTAATTTGTTTTGAGATTTGAATACTTATTGTTACTTCGCATAAGCGAAGATTCAATAATAAAAATGTTATTTAAAAAATCGTTTTTTAAATCAGTAAAATCGGTTTACCGAGATATAACAAAAGCCCAAAATAACCCCTTTTTAGGACAAAATCCGTGCATTTATCCCTATATATATCAGTAAATACAGCCACTCTTGCCACAAAACTCGGCACGGCTACTTTGAAGATAGAGACCTAAATTAGAAAATTTTTTCTCGGATAGGAGTAGGGAAAGGGGTATCCCCCCTCCAATTGCACAAATTTTGTAAAATGTTTTATGCGCTAAATCTGATATACTATAACAGCTATAAATTTAAAACCTGCTGCAAAGTATAAAAAAAAAATTAAAAGAAAAGAAATTAGTCGGAAAGGAAAAGGGGGAAGGGGACCTTCCATACAAATTAACAATTTTTTTAAGTTTTATTTACGCCATATCTCGGAAACTGTAATAGCTATCGACTTCAAATGACCTACAAGTAATTTGACAATTATGCCTACATACATATTCAAAAAAATGAGTTGGGTAGGAGCAGGGAAAGAGGCATCCCGCTATACAAATAAACCATTTTTATAAAATTTTTTTACGCTATATCTCGCAAACTATAATAGCTATCGACTTCTTACAAGTATGTAATACTCTAACAGTGTCTTCATTCTGGAAAAAAAATGTGTTTAATAGGAGCAGAGGGAGAGGTAGTCCCGATACAAATAAACAATTTTTACGAAATTTGGAAGCTTTAACGTCTATCGACTTCAGATGATTGGATCAGTTGTGCGATTCAGTAAATTTTAACGATTTGACAATCGTTATATTTATCTACAGACACTGTCGTTTGCTGCTTTGATTCACTAAGAAGTTTGTAACGATAGTGGACAAGTTGATTTTTATATGTATTTTTTTTTTTGAGCTGATAGCCCAGACAGCTGGTGCTCACTAACTCATTTAATCTTAGAATTCATTCATTAGATTAAAACTAATTAAATATATATATATATAAAAATATATGTATTTCATTTTAAAAAAATTGGTTGTAAAACAAATTTTAGCAAAACAAAAAGTTAAAACAATATAAAATATACAAAATAACCTTTTGTCAATAAATCTAACGTTAAGTATAACGATTTTAAAATCGCTAAAAAGTTTTGCTGTTTACTTAGCAATAGCAGCTCACTTTAACGATAGCGAATATCGTTAAAAACTTTACTGATATTTATTGTTTACTTATGTTAACGATGCAAATATCATTAAAATAAGTTACTGATTCGCACCACAGGGGTAGGAGACCCCCCCCCCCCCCCCCCACCCTCCCTCAAACAGAAATGAAAAATTTTCATTCAACTTTTAATACGAAACATGCCCAAAACTGTCAAAACTCTCGACCTTAACCTTCTACAGGGTATTTCTATTATAAATACAAACTTTAAAATGTTGTAAAGTTTTCTATTTCAATAACTAGGATAGCTATTGACCTCAAAAGCAGGCGCAAAGTATTTTTTACTGTAATATTTGCGGTACGAAAACAACTCAGCTAGATCAGATGGCCAATGTAAGGACACAGCCGTATATAAGTAGCGCTCTTACTTAGTTATATCCATTATTTTTCTTTCTGTTTTGAGTTTGCTATGGCTACCCATCAGGTGGCTTTAAAACGATTTACTTTTTTTATTGTACAACGAAATTTCTTCTTGTGTACTCAAATAACCTTAACACTATACAAACATTTTGAACTGGCTCTTTGTAAAGACCACTGACTAAAAATTAACCCCTAGTCCTCATTAGCAATAAATATGTGAACATATATTGCAGCAAATGTCCAAATTATGTTATCTCTAATGTGGACTGCTCTATTGTGTACATAAAACGTCACACTCAATTGTAATTTTTAAGTGACATTTAAAAAAGGACGCCAAGTGATACAAAGCGATAAAAAATTCATAATTTCTGCCAATTTTCCTTAAAAAACGATGATTTTCTGATTTGTTTTGTTTTTTATAATGAATTAAGATAAATACGTGTTCCCATACCCTTAACATAGGCGAGGCAATAAGCAATAATTTCCCGTTATTCTTCCGACGTTATTGCCTTATTGCTAAGATATTTATTGCTAATTTGGACGGGGCGTAAACGAAATTTCTTCTTGTGTACTCAAATAACCTCATCACTATACAAACATTTTGAACTGGCTTTTTGTAAAGACCACCGATTTAAAACCATTACACTTATTGCTGACTAAAAATGATACACAATTTATTAAGATTTTAAAATTGATATTTTAATGTTTTTATAATATATGATAAAGGTAAGTCATAAGATTTGATTTTAATTAGAAATAAGAAACAATATCAATAATAGTGAAAAAAATATAAATAGATAAGTTTTTGTCATGATAAACATCGAACTTATATGCAAATCAACAAGAGAAGTAAAATTTACCCCAGATGCTTATGAAAAAATTTTATTCTGACGAATATAGTATCTTTAACCTTTACACCAAACATCAAAAATGGTAAAAAAAAAATTGGTTGGCGTAAGAAGTTGTTGCCTGCAAATCCCATTATTATCTTAAAATTATTAAAAACCTTCAAGAAAAAAGTGAAAAAAAATCAGAGAGAGGGAGAGAGAGCTTCTAAGGAAGTCAAAAGAGATCCTTAAAAGTCATCTAAGATGGTTGATCGGCTGTTCTAAGTTTATGTTACTCTTACAGATTTAACGCCAAAAATGCAGTCAGGTAATAAAAACAAAAGTTTCTATATCAAGTACTAATATCCAAAATTTGTCAATTTTGGATATCACATTTGTTTCCTCCGTTTTTAAATAAGGATAATATTAAGTGATATATATATGTACATTTATTTTACCATTTATTATTTACCCTGCTCAAGATTTTTGTAAGCGAGTTTTGGTGCTTTCAAGGAAAATTCCATAAAAAATTAAAAGCATTATGCAAATGCGTTTTGTTCATTAGTTTTGGCCGAAACTGTATGTATAAAAAGTTGTCAAGTTTTAATTTATTTGCGCGTTCCCTTTTAATTAGCAATTTTTTACTAGAACCCAGCAAATAATTACATCCAAAGTTGCTTCTGTATATTTTTCAAATTTTAGTAGTTATTGTAAAGTAGACCTTAAAAGAATTAAAAAACAAGTTTGATATTTTCTTCTTTAATAAAAGTACTCACATATTAAATAAAAAATTTTGGTTTGGAAATTTTGTGAAAATGTTGAATATATTAGGTTTAAATAATAATATTATGTAAAAATTATTGGCCTTTACCAAAATTTAAAGTGAACTGGATTATTAGGTTGTTGAGCTTTTTTAACTTCTTTTATTTAATTTTTTTAATGGATATATACATATGGGGGATTTCATGTCAAGTGACCCAACTTTTTTTTTCGATTGGAAAGAAATTTGGACCAAAGTAAGTTCTTGCAGAAAGTAGTTTAGAAACAATTTTTTAACACGATCGGTCAAGGACTCTCTGAGCTAGAGGGGTTCAAAATTTGACGTTTTCGGCAAATAGGTGTTTTTTCTCATACATGTAGCTTATTACCTTTTGCTTTTAACAAAATCCGTCCCAAATACTTTCGAAAGCTTTTTTTTCAATCTTCCAGAAAAAAATATTTTTAAAATTAAAAAAAAATTTTTTTTATTTTTTTTTTATAAAATAGTTAGAAAAAATTTTTTTTTTCCAAATGTGCCCATTTTTTTTTTTTTTTTGCTCAAAAGAAAGCTTAGGTCTTTTGCTTGAAGAGCTTGGAAGTCGCTTAGTGGGATGCGAGTGGGATATCTATAAAAAATAATGTTTTGTAACTCAAGGCAGAGGTTTTCCAATTTTCACGTATATTCTGTTTTGATTTTTTTGCTATTTATGTAAAATTATCTCTTAAGCAAAAAAAAAAAAAAATATTTTATGCTAAGAAACAAAATAATTTAACCTTTCCGATGGTATGCATTGAAAATATTAACAAAATGTGTTCAGACATTGCCATATAAAAGTGATTTTATTCCAGAGGCCTACAATTTTGTTGGTAATACCGTGTCTAGTGTATGAGACTTTATTTGGTACTTGCATACCGTCGGAAAGATTAAATTATTTTGTTTCTTAGCATAAAATATTTTTTTTTTTTTGCTTAAGAGATAATTTTACATAAATAGCAAAAAAATCAAAACAGAATATACGTGAAAATTGGAAAACCTCTGCCTTGAGTTACAAAACATTATTTTTTATAGATATCCCACTCGCATCCCACTAAGCGACTTCCAAGCTCTTCAAGCAAAAGACCTAAGCTTTCTTTTGAGCAAAAAAAAAAAAAAATGGGCACATTTGGAAAAAAAAAATTTTTTTCTAATTATTTTATAAAAAAAAATAAAAAAAAATTTTTTTTAATTTTAAAAATATTTTTTTCTGGAAGATTGAAAAAAAAGCTATCGAAAGTATTTGGGACGGATTTTGTTAAAAGCAAAAGGTAATAAGCTACATGTATGAGAAAAAACACCTATTTGCCGAAAACGTCAAATTTTGAACCCCTCTAGCTCAGAGAGTTCTTGACCGATCGTGTTAAAAAATTGTTTCTAAACTACTTTCCGCAAGAACTTACTTTGGTCCAAATTTCTTTCCAATCGAAAGACATCGGTTTTAAAAGTTGGGTCGCTTGACATGAAATCCCCCATATGTATAATGCCAGGCTTCCGTATAGTTTTATTAACCAAGTTTTTAATAAAATATTAAAAAACACATTCTGTTGTTGTCTTAAAACATTTCTAAAGCTTTATAAGTGCGATTAATACGAATCGTGACTATCGCTAATGTACCTATAATTTATTCAAAATATTGCGCAAAATCTTTAGTAAATGAAGCAGTGTAAATATATACATTAAAATACCTGACTCTCAATCACCACATCTGTGAACGTACAACTAACTCATTGTGTAAAACACTTTTTAAGCTATGGAAGTATTGGTGTACATTTAAAATTCTAACGAATTCCCAAACATTACCAATATTATGTTACGCATTCGTTTTAAAAAAACAATATTGCATTTTTTTTTATTAAATACGTAGGATTGGATTTTACGTAGTGATTTGAAATTTTAATTAAGTAGGACCAATCCTGTCTAATAATCTAATACTGAACTCAAACCAATAAAAAGAGCAGGTTCTTTGCTTACGTTTTGTAAATTTAAATATGAGTTGACATATTTTAATGCAGTGGTAAAAGGTAATAAGCATTACGCCAACGTGTGCCAACACTCGTTTTGTTTTAAACATATTTAAGAACAATAAAAAAGGAGGAAAAAATTAACAAACTTTATTAATGGAATAGTTATTTTTAATCAGAGTCGGATTTGAGTCAGCGCCGATTGATTTAAGTTTGGCTTGGTTTAGTGTTGAATAATTTACCACATAAAACATGTTTGTGCTTTTTAATATTATAATTGCCGCAGCCAGAAAATCAGCTGTTTTATCTAGTTTTTAATGCGTCCTTATACTTTCTTCTAAAAAGTAGAAGCAAATGTACCAAGAAATTAAAAATGTAACTAGGCGTATCGTTTTTCTTTAAGTTTGACGTTTACCATGAAAAAAATTAAGACAATAAAAAACGGTTTCGATTAAAAAACTTACTGGTGAAGGGTAAATAAAATCTAACTATGATAATAAACGTATGCAGCATTAATGTGATTCTTTTTAAAAATGGACAATAAAATCTTAAATATTTATTGTAACAAATCTTAAAGATGAAGTCTTGTTCGTCTGGTAGAAGAGGTAGATGATGTCGTACTCACTTTACCACTAGACTGCAAAAGATTGGGACACGTACGACTGCGCATTGAACGCATCATGGATTTTTCCCTTAAGCGTGTTGTTCGTCCTGAAACGCTTTCTGAAGATTTTTCAATCGGAGACTCCGGTATAACATCTGTTTTATCAAGCTATTTAAATAGAAAAAAATAATATCAGTAATTAAACTGGCGGTTAAATAAAATAAATTAAGAAATAAGCAGATGGCTAAAATAGTTGTTCTTTAACCCTATAGTTCTTATTTGTTAATTCATGTAAACGCTTCTAAAAAAATTTAGTGATAATTGCAAATATAATCAAATTCAAATTCTAGTAAAAGTTTGTTGTAATAGAACAAATTTAGATAAAACTTACAGTAGTACCGAATGAAAATAGTGCTTAAGAGAAATTGTAGCTGATTTCAAAAATTCATTGCACTCGGCTAGTATCGGACTTACTTAATTTTAAATAAAAATGTCCATCTTAAAAATTAACTAAAAGTCGAATAAATAGAATTTATTATATTCTAATTTTTACTTATTGTTGAACTAATTGTTTTTAATACAAATTTTTGCTTTTTAGTTGGACTTAAGTTCATATAATTTCTTTTTATTATAAAAAATTAATATTTTTCCATTAATGTTGCAAGAAACTTTAATTTGAACAAAAAGCTGATTTTTCTACCGATACTAGCCGAGTCGAATGCATTTTCGAAAGCAGCTACGCAATTTCATCATCAGTACTCTTTGAACGGTAGTAATGTCTTTTGGTTGTAAACATCACCTATTCAACTTACAGGTAACAGAGAAAGGGCAAAACTGTTTTCCTTCTTTATTTTGTTAGTTAGGACGAAGTTTACTTTTCATATACACTACGCTTTTTTTATTAAAGGTTTCTTCTTTTGTAAGTTAGGACGAAGTATACTTTTCATATACACTACGCTTTTTTTGTTTTATTAAAGGTTTCTTCGAGTTGCGTTCCAAATCTTGTAAAGTACGGACGTGTGTACGCGAGTGTAATATTGTTAATAGGTGATATTAGTAATAAGTAGCAAATGAATTTTTTAATATACATATATACACATAAAAGTGAGAAAAGAAAAACAAAAACAACAAACTAAATAAAAAAAAGCGAACTGTTAATGAGTAACAGTAATCGTTGTGACAGTGGGCCTAATAGCCGAAATGCTTACATTGTGTTAAGCTCCACAAGTGTTAGCAATGAGACTCTGAATATAATAGAAATTATTTAAATGCAAGACCAAATATAATAACAAATAATCTTAGTTCAAGTGCGCCTAATTTAAATAAATGTACTGAACAAGGGACTATTTAGCCCAATCTCTATTTAATAATTATAAAAAAAATTCTGAGGTACCATCTTTGTCGCGGTCACCATTATCAAACTCTGGAATTGAACCTGCAGCTGCTAAAGCCGCATCAAGCTTATTTTCTGCACCGGCACCTAAGATCCAGGTAGGGATGGACCGCTACGTGACAGTACTTAAAAGGGGAAGAAGCCCAAAATCGGCAGAAGCATCTCAACCTGCAAAAATTTTAAAAGACGATGAAAGGCCAACCTCATCGCAAAATCGTTTTGCAATTTTGCAAGAGGATAATGAGGCCCCAGTTTGTGAAAGAAAGGCCTTTACGCCACCTCCCATTTATTTGACGGAAAAAAACTCAAATGATCTCGTCAAGTATTTAGTCGCTTTGATTGGGGAAAATAACTTTTATGTTTCAAATGTTAAATGCGGTAACATATTTGAGACAAAAATTCAAGTGAACCATGAAAACGCCTACCGCGCTACGGTTTCGGAGCTCGAGAAACTCAGCAAAAACTTCTATACCTACCAACTCAAGACCGCAAAAGGCCTTCAGGTAGTTATTAAAGGCATTGATTCTAATGTTGACACAGAAGAGATCAAGACCAGTTTGTTAAGCAAAGGGTTACGGTTAGGACTGTATCCAATATGAAAAACAGGGAAAAGCACCCCCAACCATTATTCCGAGTGGAGCTTGAGCCTGGTGATATCAAATTTAAAAAAAGTGAAACTCACCCCATTTATAATTTAAAATATATTATGCACCGACGAGTTACTGTGGAAGTGCCACACAAGCGATCTGGGCCTGTACAGTGCTTGAACTGCCAGGAATATGGCCACACTAAAGCTTATTGTAAGTTGCCTTCTGTTTGTGTTGTGTGTAGGGATCTGCACAATACGACCAAGTGCGACAAGCCAAAAGATGATCCTAGGATAAAGAAATGCAGCAACTGCGGGGGAAACCACACTGCCACCTATAGAGGTTGTCCTGTTTTTAATGCAGTTAAGCGCTCAACTAAGCCGAAAATAGTTCCTGTCCCTCCCCAGCCTTTAAATATACCAAATACAAATATGTCTCCATTGGCACAACCAAATACAAATCAAGTTTCTTACGCCGCCGCATTTAAGTCTAACCAGCCTAGTTCACGCAAGTCTACCCAGCCTGCAACACAACAAGAAGTGCCAACAAGCGAACCAACCGGGCCCAATTTTAGCCGCCTGGAAGCCGTAATTGACAATATGGTCAAACAAATGCCCGGCATGATGGAAGAAATGCAAAAAATGCAGTCTGCTCTTCTGCAGGGTATGCTTAAAAGGCCATGAACTGCCTCAGGGTTTGTTTCTGGAACGCAAACGGCATCCGCCAACACAAAAACGAGCTCGATTATTTCTTGATAAACCAAAAAATCGATGTCATGTTGATTTCTGAGACTCATATGACATCTAGAAGCACTTTTAAAATTAGTGGCTATTCTTTTTACGACTCAAAGGATCCTAGGGATAGATCATGTGGTGGCTCGGCTATTCTAATCAAATCAAGAATTAAACACCAATGGTTGGGTGGCCTCTCGGAATGTTATATCTAAGCTACGAACGTCTGCATTGATGAATTTTTCCACAACCTTGTTATTTCATCAGTTTACTGTCCACCCAGATTTTCAATAACAAAGGATCAGTACAACAGTTTCTACAAATTATTAGGTCCCCGCTTCATAGCTGCTGGAGACTATAAAGCTAAGCACACATACTGGGGCTCCCGCCTAATTAGTGCCAAAGGTCGGGTCTTGCATGATTCCGTGTCGGAAATGAGACTTTTTCGTTATTTCAACTGGACAACCAACATATTGGCCAACGGACAATAATAAAATTCCAGACGTAATAGATTTTGGCGTGGCAAAAGGTATATCCCCCGAAATTATTGAGGCTGTAGCCTCCTTGGATTTATCTTCTTTATCTTCTGACCACTCACCCACAATAATTACTATTTGCAGTCCTCACCAAATAACAACTAGTGATTTTTTCTTATCTAAAAAAATAAATTGGTTAAAATATAAAAAATATATTAGTGCTCACTGCTCGGAAAACCAACCGCTAAAAACTCCGGGAGTCATAGATGATAGTCTGAGCGTTCTAAATGAAAACATTAAAAAAGCCGTTTAACATGCGTCTTCTACCTATCGCCAGGCCAGGTAAGGCAAAATTTTTTCTGACAATGTGGGAAAACTTTTATCTGAAAAAAGGAGAATCCGAAGAGAATGGCAAAAGCATAGATCGCCCCAACTTAAAACTAAGCTGAAAGAATGTACTAACCAATTAAAAAGCTTGTTGGAGGTTCACAGAATGGTTTCACTTAAAGAGTACCTCGAAGGTCTAGACGCGACTCCTCAGACAAATTATTCCCTATGGCGATCAGCCAGACGTCTTAAAATACCCGTTATCGCAAAACCACCACTGATTAATCTGAGAGGATCCTGGGCTAGAAATGACGAAGAAAAATGTGATATGTTAGCAAATCATTTCAAAAACGTGTACACTCCCAATACTTGCACATACCTGAGGGAACTACCGCCAGTTATTGCTAGACGTCCTCTAGAAATACGTTTCCGATTTACAGATGTTGTAGAGGCTATTGCTAACCTAAATGGTAAAAAGGCTCCTGGCGTTGATAATATAAGCAAAAAAATGCTCTTAGAGCTATCTTTTACGGCAAAAAGAATAATTCTTTTTATTTTTAACGCAATAATTAGGCTTGAACATTTCCCGCCTATATGGAAAATTGCCTTAGTAAATATGATTCCTAAGTCTGGCAAAGATCCTTCAAAGGTGAGTCTTATAGGCCTATAAGTTTGTTACCCACAATGTCAAAATTGTTCGAAAAATTGCTTAAGAACAAGCTGACTCCGATCCTGAATGAAAACACCAGATCACCAATTTGGCTTTAGAAGTCAACATAGCACAATCGAACAAACTCACAGGCTGATGCACGTTATAAGAAAAACCTTTGAGGAAAAGAAGTACTGCTCCGGGCTTTTCATTGATGTCTCTCAGGCTTTCGATAAAGTATGACACGAAGGCCTGTTAAACTAAAGCTAAACCTTCCAGCTAATATTTTCAACCTATTAGAAAAATACATTACCGGTCGACAACTTATGATCAAAGAGGGAAACCAAATAAGTTCTTCTCAACCAGTAGGGGCTGGCGTGCCTTAAGGGTCCAGTTCTGTACTTGCTTTACACAGCAGATATGCCAATTAATAGTTTAACACACACGTCGACATTTGCTGATGATACTGCTTTCCTTAGTATTCATAAAGACCCTAAAGAGGCTTCGAACCAACTGCAGCAGCACGTAACTCAAGTTGAAAAATGGGAAATAAAAATAAATGAACAAAAATGTACTCACGTAACTTTTACTTTACGCAAAGAAACGTGCTCCCCAATCACTATTAACTTATGGTGGCTCAACGAACCGAGACAAAATATCTTGGTGTTCACCTAGATCGCCGCCTCACATGGAAGCCTCATATAGATGCGAAGCTGACTCAAATGAAACTTAAAGCTGCTCAATTCTCCTGGCTAATTGGTAGAAACTCTGTCTGGATTGTAAACTTCTACTCTTCAACTCGATTTTAAAACCAATATGGTGCTACGGTATACAATTATGGGGCACTGCTTCCGCCTCTAACATAGAAAAAATACAAAGTCGTCAAAACAAAATTCTGAGAATGATAACTGGTGCTCCGTGGTATGTCAAAAACAGCAACATCCACAAGGATCTAGAAGTTCGACTAGTAAAAAACGAAATCCTAAACTATGTGGACAAGTATTTAAGTAAGTTGGAAACACAGCCAAATCCGCTCGCTCGAAGGATCCTGCAACATAGTGGGCACACCCGCCTAAAAAGAAGGGATACTATTGCTCTTAGATAAAACTTTTAAAATTAATTAACTTTATTATGAGAACTTAAATTTTAGTCTGGTACTAACTGGACTAGTATTAATAACTTAGTTTTAAGATTAGAATACTTATTGTTAGTTCGCATAAGCGAAGATTCAATAATAAAAAATATGAAAAAAAATACAGTAAGCAAAAACTTTAATAAGTCGAGATCAATAATTCCATTTCATTGTATCAATAGTCGAGAGTCTTCGTTTCCGTCCCAAGGAATTTTAAAATTGTTGGATTTTAATGAAATTTTTTTTATGTGATAATTTGCCCTAAGAAAACAAAAAAAAATATTTTTTTTGTCCATGCAAAGTTCGTGTCCTTAGAAACAGGACATACACATATGTGTATCTTGGGATTTTACTCAGTCAAAATAAAAAAAAATTCAAAAAAAAAAAATAGCTTTTTATTTAATTTATTTTAAAATAAATATAGCAATGTAGTACACAAAACACATTTAATAATTAAACAATTTAACAAAATAAAAAATACTTCAATGGTAAATAAAAATGACTTCAAAAAGACAACTATGTTGTAAAAAAAACAAATAAAAAAAAAAACGAAATAGATATAAAAAGTCTTTGGTGTGAGCTTCAATTCACATTGAGGTATGAAACGTTTTAAAACAATTTTTTTCCGAAGAAAGGCACAAATAAACATCGCATTTTTCACAACGAGTTCTTGTGCGGCTATTACAAAGTTTGTACCGACACACTCGTGCCGTCCTCAATTTGTCAACGACTGGCCAATGACTTCCTCCATCCAACCGTTTGCTGCTTCCTGGTAGAGGAGAACATTTGTTGCTTGTTCTTGGTTGCTCTTCTACACTGCTTGTTGATGTATCCAGGTCATCGAACTTCTTTTAGCTGTACACAACATAGCTTCTGCGATTTCCAGCCTAAAGGAAAGAAGGTCCTTGACGCTCTTTCGGGGCATATTTTTTGAGCGGCAATCGAGCCGGTATTCCATCCAAGAATTTACCATTGCTAAATCTAAAAAGTGGAGTGCTACTTTTAAAGTCCACTTTTTAGATTTAAGCCAGGTTCTGTAGCATTCCATCATCTCGTCGCAAATGTCCACTCCACCCATGTTTTTATTGTATTCCATAACAATTGCAGGACAAGTCACTTCTACCCTGGACTTACATTCTTTACTCCACCTTGGTACAATACCAACTGGAGTTGTGCCATATGCAGTCGAGGCAAGGGTAACGGATTTATTGTCTTTCCATTTTACTACTACGACCTTTTCGTCAGATCGGATAATCTCATCAGCCTCTCCTCTCTTAAGTAACTTGTCGTCCTTAAGATAAACCTTCCTTAAGCGGTTTGTTTGAATGGTTCCAGTTCCATGAACATTTATATCCGCTAACCGTTCCAAAAGTGGCAAGGTGGTAAAATAGCGGTCGAAAAAAACAGATGAATTTCTTGGCAAAGTACCCACCAAACGAAGAATAACGCTAGGACCTAATCCCAGTGTTCGATCGCCTAGTGGTGTTTTTGAGCCCTGATAGACTTCAAAGTCTAAAACGATTCCTGAAAATTTTAAACTATATCAACTGTATTAATAATAATTTGTTTAAAAATACCAGTTGACGAAGTAAGAACAAAGTTTTTAAGACCAACGGGGCGCGGTTTGTTGCGAACGTATTGTCGAAGTCCTCCTGGCAACCTTCCAAGGAACGGCATCATCTGTTCATCTATTGAATATGTTGCGAAGTTTCTGGGAATGGCGAGGCATCGCGATCGGACAGCTTCAATTATGGGTTGGACCTTCCACAAGTAGTTAGAGCGACCTTCTTCTGAAGCCGTGTCAACAAAATGAAGACATTTTCGCAAAAGAAACAAGCGATTTCGTGCCATCTTTTCAGAAACAATATTGGTGCCAAACTTCTTCTCCCAGTACATCCTTAAGCGGGGAAGCTGGATGCATCCGAAATACAAATGAGCACCATAAAATTGTTTGATTTCAGATGCATCTGTCTTCATTTCACTGCCAAAAACTTTAAGGTGATACATATTTGTGTACTGAGCTGCTTGCTCACAATGCTCGTCAGTAAGGTACCGCTCAAAATATTTTATTGGAAGAAGTGGGTCGGATGGCTGATGGAAGTTGTCATTCAACGTACTATTAAAAGAGTTGAACGTCCCTCTTTTTCATAATAGTGGCCTATTTATAGGTTCAACTCTACTTGTAATTCCAACGATGTTTGTGTCGGTAGTGCTTGCGTCGATGATGTTTTCTTCGACTAGTTCAGTGTCTGTGCTATCCTCATCATTATGAATGGAGCGCGGAGACTGCAGTTCATCCTCGAACTCATCAGATGAACTGTCGTCCTCAAAATCTGATGCATCGCAAAGTAGTTTTAGGACTTCTTCTACATCTGTTTCTTTTTCTAAGTCATACTTTTTAGCTGTAATTATGAAAAATTAAACTTGTTTAATCCCAAGCTACACATATGTGTAGGCACATGTTATGCTTTCAATCTTACAAAAACTTTTAAAGTATTTTAAAAAATTTTCACATTATTTTAACATTTAACTGTTTTGTTACAAAATAATAATAATATCTTCACTATTTGGTATTAATTTAACCGTAAATATAATACTTACATTTGTTGTCAACCGCACTGCGAAACATGACTACTTTTCTTGCACTAACACACACAGACACTAAAACTTACCGCAAAAAAACTTATTACAAAACAAAAAAGAGATTGCAAGTAATGTAAACACATTCAAAGCAAAATAAAAACACCAGCGACTAATATTTAAATGTCTCCCAAAAATACGTTAAATTTACCTACACATTTGTGTAGGTAGGGACGAAAAGGGTTAAGCGAAGATTCAATAATAAAATATATGAAAAAAAAAAAAAGTTTCTTCGGCAACACTTGACTAACGGTCGAGCATCATCCATCTCTCAGATGGAATGAAACGCTTTTTGTTATTGTATATTATACAATATTGGGGGTAATCAATTTAACGGACAAACGGACAAAAATTATTAAAGATCATTTTGCACCGTGCTATGTTTGAGTTATATGCTGTTTTTTATTTATTGTTGAACTAATTGTTTTTAATACAAATCTTTGCTTTTTAGTTTGGCTTAAATTAATATAATTTCTTTTTATTAAAAGAAATTAATATTTTTCCGTTAATGTTGAAAGAAACTTTTATTTGAAAAAAGCTAATTTTGTTACCGATACTAGCAGAGTAGAATGCATTTTCGAAAGCAGCTACGCAATTTCATCATTAGTATTCTTTGAACGGTAGTAGTGTCTTTTGGTTGTAAACATCACCTTTTTAACTTACATGTAACAGAGAAAGGGGAACGTCATTACTGTTTTCCTTTTTTTATTTAGTAAGTTAGGACGAAGGAATTTATTATAAAATATAGAAAAGTTAAAATAAATAACTATCCAGCAAAAATTTTGTGGCGATGAGTCATTGCAAAACTACTTACAATTCATTTACTATTACATATTGCATTATTTGGAAGTTTTTAGATCATGAATTATTTCTTATCTGATAGTTAAGTTGATATTCCCCCCCCCCCCCTTCTGCCCAGCCCCCACCTACTAATAGTCGGTATCAAATGTAATTAAAAAGAAAATAGTTTTTTTTTTTTTGTTCATATATTTTATTATTGAATCTTCGCTTAAGCGAACTAACAATAAGTATTCAAATCTTAAAACTAAGTAGTTAATACTAGTCCAGTCAGTACCAGACTAAAATTTAAGTACTCACAATAAAATTAACTAATTTCAAAGGTTTCATCTAAGAGCAATTGTATCCCTTCTTTTTAGGCGGGTGTGCCCACTATGTTGCAGGATGCTTCGAGCGAGCGGATTTGGATGTGATTCCAGCTTATTTAAATACTTGTCCACATATTTCAGGATTTCGCATTTTACAAGTGGAACTTCTAGATCCTTGTGGATGTTGCTGTTTTTGATATACCAAGGAGCACCAGTTATCATTCTTAGAATTTTGTTTTGACGGCGTTGGATTTTTTCGATGTTAGAGGCGGAAGCAGTACCCCATAATTGTATACCGTAGCACCAAATTGGTTTTAAAATCGAGTTGTAGAGTAGAAGCTTACAATCAAGACGTAGCACAGAGTTTCTACCAATAAGCCAGTGGATTTGAGCAGCTTTAAGTTTCATTTGCGTCAGCTTAGCATCTATATGAGGCTTCCATGTAAGGCGGCGATCTAGGTGAATACCAAGATATTTTGTCTCAGATCGTTGAGGCACATTATGGTTGTTGATAGTGATTGGAGGGCACGTTTCTTTGCGTAAAGTAAAAGTTACGTGGGCACATTTTTGTTCATTTATCTTTAGTCCCCATAAATTTGCCCATTTCTCAACTTGGGTTACGTGTTGCTGCAGCTGGTTCGAAGCCTCTTTAGGGTCTTTGTGAATACTAAGAAAAGCAGTGTCGTCAGCAAATGTCGACGTGTGTGTGAAACTATTGGTTGGCATATCTGCCGTGTAAAGCAAGTACAAAATTGGACCTAGTATACTTCCTTGAGGGACACCAGCCTCTATTGGTTGGGGACAACTTATTTGGTTTCCCTCTTTGATCATAAATTGTCGGCCTGTTATGTATTTTTCTAAAAGGTTGAAGATATTAGCTGGAAGGTTGAGCTTTAGTTTGTTTAGAAGGCCTTCATGCCATACTTTGTCGAAAGCTTGTGAGACATCGATAAATAGTGCGGAGCAGTACTTCTTTTCCTCAAAGGCTTTTCTTATAACCTGTACCAACCTGTGAGTTTGTTCGATGGTACTATGTTGACTTCTAAAGCCGAATTGGTGATTTGGAATGCAGTTGTTGTCATTCAGGATCGGATTTAGCTTGTTTTTTAACAGTTTTTCGAACAATTTTGACATTGTGGGTAACAAACTTATGGGCCTATAAGATTCTACCTTCGAGGGATCTTTGCCAGGCTTAGGAATCATCTTTACTAAGGCAACTTTCCATATAGGCGGAAAATGTTCAAGTCGAATTATCGCATTAAAAATAAAAAGAATGATTCTTTTAGCAGTAAGAGGCAGCTCTATGAGCATTTTGTTGCTTATTTTGTCAACGCCAGGAGCTTTTTTACCATTAAGGTTAGCGATAGCCTCTACAACTTTAGCAAATCGGAAACGTATTTCTAAAGGACGTCTAGCAACAACAGGCGGTAATTCCCTCACGTCAGTGCATGTATTGGGAGTGAATACGTTTTTGAAGTGATTTGCGAATAGATCGCATTTTTCTTCATCATTTCCAGCCCAGGATCCTCTCAGATTGCGCAGTGGTGGTTTTGCGATAACAGGTCTTTTAAGACGTCTGGCTGATCGCCATAAGGAATAATTTGTCTGAGGAGTCGCGTCTAGACCTTCCAGGTACTCTGTCAGTGATGCAATTCTGTGAGCCTCCAACAAGCTTTTTAGTTGGGTTGTACATTCTTTCAGCTTAGTTTTAAGTTGGGGCGATCTATGTTTTTGCCATTCCCTGCGGGCTCTTCTTTTTTCAGATACCAGCTTTTCCACATCTTCAGAGAAAATTTTGTTGTACCTAGTCTGGCGGTAGGTAGAAGACGCATGTTCAACGGCTTTGTTAATGTTTTCATTTAGGACGCTCAAACAATCATCTATGTCTACGGGAGTTTTTAGCGGTTGATTCTCCGCGCAGTGAGTACTAATATATTTTTTATATTTCAACCAATTAATTCTTTTAGATAAGAAAAACTCACTATCTGCTATTTGGTGAGGACTGCAGATAGTGATTATTGTGGGTGAGTGGTCAGAAGATAAATCCAAGGAGGCTTGAGCCTCAATGAGCTCCGAGGATATACCTTTTGCTACGCCAAAATCAATTACGTCTGGAATTTTATTGTGGTCTGTTGGCCAGTAGGTTGGTTGTCCAGTTGAAATAACATAAAGTCCCATTTCAGACACGGCATCATACAAGACACGACCTCTGGGACTAATTAGGCGGGAGCCCCAGTATGTGTGCTTAGCGTTATAGTCTCCAGCAGCTATGAAGCGGGGACCTAATGATTTGTAGAAACTGTTGTACTGATCCTTCGTTATGGAGAATCTGGGTGGACAGTAAACTGATGAAATAACAAGGTTATGGAAAAATTCATCAACGCAGACGTTCGTAGCTTGGATATAACATTCCGAGAGGCCACCCAACCATTGGTGTTTAATTCTTGATTTAATTAGAATAGCCGAGCCACCACATGATCTATCCCTAGGATCCTTTGAATCGTAAAAAGAATAACCACTAATTTTAAAAGTGCTTCTAGATGTCATATGAGTCTCAGAAATACACATAACATCGATTTTTTGATTTATCAAGAAATATTCGAGCTCGTTTTTGTGTTGGCGGATGCCGTTTGCGTTCCAGAAACAAACCCTGAGGCAGTTCATGGTCTTTTAAGCATAGCCTGCAGAAAAGCAGACTGCATTTTTTGCATTTCTTGCATCATGTTGGCCATTTGCGCCATAATCTGCGTAAATTGTGTGACCATATTGTTAATTACGGCTTCCAGGCGGCTAAAATTAGGCCCGGTTGGTTCGCTAGTTGGCACTTCTTGTTGTGTTGTAGGCTGGGTAGACTTACGTGAATTAGGCTGGGTAGACTTTAATGCGGCGGCGTAAGAAACTTGATTTGTAGTTGGTTGTGCCAATGGAGGCATATTTTTAGTTGGTATATTTAAAGGCTGGGGAGGGGCAGGAACTATTTTCGGCTTAGTTGAGCGCATAACTGAATTGAAAACAGGACAACCTCTATAGTTGGCAGTGTGGTTTCCCCCGCAGTTGCTGCATTTCTACATCCTAGGATCATCTTTTGGCTTGTCGCACTTGGTCGTATCGTGCAGATCCCCACACACAACACAAACAGTAGGCAGCTTACAATAAGCTTTAGTGTGGCCATACTCCTGGCAGTTCAAGCACTGTACGGGCCCAGATCGCTTATGTGGCACTTCCACAGTAACTCGTCGGTGCATAATATATCTCAAATTATAAATGGGGTGAGTTTCACTCTTTTTCAATTTGATATCACCAGGCTCAAGCTCCACTCGGAATAATGGTTGGGGGCGTTTTTCCCTGTTTCTCATATTGGATACAGTCCTAACCATAAACCCTTTGCTTAACAAACTGGTCTTGATCTCTTCTGGGTCAACATTAGAATCAATGCCTTTAATAACTACCTGAAGGCCTTTTGCGGTCTTGAGTTGGTAGGTATAGAAGTTTTTGCTGAGTTTCTCGAGCTCGGAAACCGTAGCGCGGTAGGCGTTTTCATGGTTTACTTGAATTTTTGTCTCAAATATGTTACCGCGTTTAACATTTGAGACATAAAAGTTATTTTCCCCAATCAAACTGACTAAAAACTTGACGAGATCATTTGAGTTTTTTTCCCTCAAATAAATGGGAGGTGGCTTAAAGGCCTTTCTTTCACTAACTGGGGCCTCATTATCCTCTTGCAAAATTGCAAAACGATTTTGCGATGAGGTTGGCCTTTCATCGTCTTTTAAAATTTTTGCAGGTTGAGATGCTTCTGCCGATTTAGGGCTTCTTCCCCTTTTAAGCACTGTCACGTAGCGGTCCATCCCTACCTGGATCTTAGGTGCTGGTGCAGAAATTAAGGTTGATGCGGCTTTAGCAGCTGCAGGTTCAATTCCAGAGTTTGATAATGGTGACCGCGACAAAGATGGTACCTCAGAATTTTTTTTATAATTATTAAATAGAGATTGGGCTAAATTTGTCCCTTGTTCAGTACATTTATTTAAATTAGTCGCACTTGAACTAAGATTGTTTGTAATTATTTTTGGCCTTGCATTTAAATAATTCCTATTAAATTCAGGGTCTCTTATGTTCTCATTGCTAACACTTGTGGAACTTAACACAATGTAAGCATTTCGGCTATTAGGCCCACTGTCACTACGATTACTGTTACTCATTAACAGTTCGCTTGTTTTTATTTAGTTTGTTGTTATTGTTTTTCTTTTCTCACTTTTTGTGTATATCTATATGTATATTAATAAATTCGTTTGCTACCTATTACTAATATCACCTATTAACAATATTACACTCGCGTACACACGTCCGTACACTACGAGATTAAGAGAGCAACTGAAAAAGAAAATAGTGATGACAACTTAATTTTATTAAAGCCACAATAACCAAAATACACGCAGGCTTTTTTTTTTGCAATTTGTATTAATAAATAAAAAACCAAAATTGTCCAAAAGAAGCTACACAAAGAGTAGCGAAATATTAATTTCGATTCGAATCGAATGTAACGATTTGTCCCCAGACTGCGTATTTATTTATTAAATAATAAAGATCGAAAAAAATCCATTGGTTTATTATATATTATAGGGGCATTCCACCGTCACGTACAGACAAATTCAACTATTTTTTAGCACTAATTTTACATACAACTTCTAATTGGTAATATAGAATTCTATTTTTTTTTCTTCTGTTAATTAAACTGCGTGGTAGTCTTCAATCCTACATCGAACTTGATTTTAATAAATGAGAAAATATTAAAGAAAAAATTAAACAAACTTCGTCACGTGTGGGGACAGCGTGAGTCAACCAACATTCAAAATTGTAGTGTTTAAATCCAAATTTCAGCGAATCAGTTGCACATAGAGAAAAGATGTCTAAGAAAGAAATTACAACTAACAACCACGCTTACTTACGATGGTAATACATTTTTAATAAAAAAAAATATTTATAGGTAAAAATTAACTTTTTTTATTTTGTCACGTACAGAAAAATGGCGTCACGTAAGGGACACAGTTGAAATTATTTTTATAAAGTACACAAAAATCAAAAGTTAATTGCAGTTTTTGCACTCCACGATATTTTGATTGGCCTTGATGAAATAAAAGTTTGAAATTCCTCTAATGGCATGGTGATTCAGATAAAAATTTTTCTCAGATTTTTGAGGATGGCACAAAAATTACCCGGGTTTTTGAAACTAATTAAGAAGCCAAATAAGCAAAAACTTTAGCTGACTGAATGACAATATGTTTGCTTTGGCTTATCATTTTCTCTCATACCAATGGCCTTATATTTTCGCCGATTCCATCTGCTACACCTTTTCAATTAGTTGTAGCAAAATATTTCCAAAAAGGGGCTTTGCTTACTTTTCGCTCAGCATTGATGTTAATTTTACCATATAGCGGTTTTTAAGTTCTGATGCCAAGCCATTGCTCCAAACTTTTTCCACTTAAGGTAAATCTTCATTTTTCATATTTACTAAATCGAACAGCTTATTTAAAAAATAAAAAACTGCATCTTTGTCTTTAAAATTCGCATCAGAGCATATGAAGTAGAGTAAGTGCGGGTAACGTGGTATAGACTAGTAATGTGGTATTGTAAGTTTTTTCTTAAGCTAATAATATACAAGTAACAAAAACAGGCTAAATATATTGCGGCTCTCAGAAAATTAATAAAGCAATACTTTAATTAATATTTACAAGTAATTTTGGGAGTCAGTTGCAAGAAATCGTTTTGGTGTGTGATCGACTTTTTTTGCTGGTGGAAAAACACAAGTTTTTTCCTTAAGCGGCGTGTCCGCTATGTTGCAAGATGTTTCGAGCTAGCGGATTTGGATGTTTTTCAAGCTTATTTAAGTACTTGGTCACATAGTTAAGGATTTCGCATTTTACTAGTGGAACTTCAAGATCCTTGTGGATGTTGCTGTTTTTGACATACCACGGAGCACCAGTTATCCTTCTTAGGATTTTAGTTTGATGACGCTGTATTTTTTCTATGTTAGAGGCGGAAGCAGTGCCCCATAATTGTATACCGTAGCACCAAATTGGTTTTAAAATCGAGTTGTAGAGTAGAAATGTACAATCAAGACGAAGCACAGAGTTTCTACCAATTAGCCAGGGGATTTGAGCAGCTTTAAGTTTCATTTGCGTCAGCTTTGGAACTATATGAGGCTTCCTTGTGAGGCGGCGATCCAGGTGAATACCAAGATATTTTTTGGATCGTTGAGGCGCCATATGGTTGTTATTAGTGATTGGAGTGCATGTTTCTTTGCGTAAGGTAAAAGTAACGTGGGTGCATTTTTGGTCGCTTATTTAAATACCCCATAAATTATACCATTTTTCTACTTGGGATACGTGATGCTGCAGTTGTTTCGACGCCTCTTTAGGGTCTTTATGAATACTGAAAAAGGCGGTATCATCAGCAAAAGTCGATATATGAGTAAAATTGTTTGTGGGCATGTCTGCTGTGTAAAGCAAGTAGTAGTGAAATCATACCAAAAACCGCACTTACTCTATGCTTAAAAATTTTCTTTGTAAAAGGTTGCAGCTTAAACAGGACACTCGTGCGCGACCATAGTGCGCTTTGAACTTCATTCTGGTATTCACAAGCGAAAGGCATTGCAAAATCAATTTGAAGGATACGTAAACCTTCATCAAATTAGTCTTTTTTAAAATTCATCTACTTGGATTCTTTTTAAATTAACATGTTTCATCACAATATGAACTGAATTAATCAATTTATTTTCAGTTCAACTAAACTTGTTTAATGGGTTGTTAAACGTGATTTATTATCTGAATTTTTTCCCCTTCTTTCCATATGCAGACTTATGCTTAAGTCTATGGACAGTAATAGTTTTTTGTTATCAGAAAAAAGTCACATTCATTTTTCCAGCACTTAGAATCTAAATAAGGATCACATAAAATTTTCAACAACCAGTCGTTACAGTAGTTTTGTTTGTTTTCATGTGTTGTAAAGTTGCACTGACCTGAAGGAAAGTTTTTTATGAGTAGCACGTCTTAGGGTCTAAGACTACAAAATTTTGAAAATTTTATTTTTTTTTTATTTTATATTTTATTTTTTTTTTTATTTAAAGATTGAAAGATTTCAGATATCTTAATTCTTGGCGTCACGTACATACACTTTTTATTACGAAAGAGAAACTATTTGCTAATGTTTAAGTGGAAATTTTTTTTCAGCTTTTAGACCACCAAAAGTTAGCTGTAAACAACAAAAATCAATTTGTTTAGTTGACTTGTCTTACAGTTATTATTAAGAAAGGAAAACGGCGTCACGTGTGGGACGTGGAAATTTACCTTTGCATTGTAATTACTTACACGGGAACAAAGCACTTTACAACAATAAATATTATACAGTTTAATACCGCTCACCACTCCCTTGAACACAGAAAAGAATATTAGTGCTTATGTTAAAAACAGTATTACCAGCGACCTTTAAAAAAAATGGTGTAAAATGAAAAATAAAATCTAGATTCTTTATACTCTCAAAAAAATAACGGTATTTATGAAAAAAGTGATCTACTCGTCACGATAAATGTCAATTTTTTGAGATGAGATGTAGATGCAAAAATATAAAAAAAGTCAATGTTTGTAATATTGTTCAGATTTCCATTTTTTAATGGAATGCTCCTGTAAATAATTGTGGATAAAATGTACTACGGATTCTAAAACGGGCACATAAATTATATATAATCAATTCCTTAACAACTTTTTTTAATGTGTCGTGCGCCAAAAAAGGAGTCCCACAATGACTTTTTGCTTTGTTTATTATGCTTTAGCAGTTAGAGCTGTAAAAAGCTGCAATCAATTGACATTGAAATCAAAGTGATTTCAACCAAACTGATTTCATTCTTTGATTTCTAAATGATTTCAGATTTCAAAATGAAACCTTGTCAAAATTGCAATATTTTTTGATGGAAATCATTTTGAAATCATTTTTTTTAGAAATCATTGAATGCAATTAATTTAATTGCAATCAATTCGATTGCAATCAAATTTTTGTTGAAATCATGTGATTTCAACAAGTTCCCTTGAAATCATGTGATTTCAATGAATTCCCTTGAAATCACAACTATAGGAAAAGTCCAATAAAATAATTTACGTTTGGAATCTAGCGGTTTCTACGGAAGAACTGATTGCAATTAGAAATAATGTTTACCAATTTTACAAAACTTTGTAAATAAAAATTGGCATTTTTCATGTGAAAAGAACGAAGATTTTGATTCTGATTTAACTTTGATTGCATGATTTCAAATTGAAATCATGAAATCAATTTACGATTTTGAATGCAATCAAAAAATTAGCAATCATTAAAGCGAAATCATGTGATTGCAGTTAAATCGATTGCAATCATTTACAGCTCTGTTAGCAGTAAACGATAATTTTTGCAACAACAAGATGCTGTTTAATTTTTGGTACCGCCGCACATAGGGGTATTTTGCCATTCTAGCCGGACATTCTTTTTTATTTTTTACAATAAAGCTTCTTAAAAATTACTGAGTGCTCCTAGATTGGCAGAAACATGTATTGTAGTCATAGGCATTTAAGGATTATTAAAAATGAAAATCGAACCAAGGGGAAAAAAGTTCCCCTTAGAAGTATTAATACAACCTCTGAAAAATTAAATTTTTTTTTAAGTTTTCAATACTATTGTTGGGCAAATGCAACTTTAAACGTAAGCGAAAGCTAAAAAAATCTACAAAACCAAATAAACGGGGCAATAAACAACAGTTATGAACAAACTTGACGAGTGATGACAACAAGTGGCCTGTTTTTACTTCGTTTTACCAGATCAGGGCTTTTATGGTACCCTGAAAATAGTCATTGTATATCATTTTCTCAACTCCTTATAAACACATTTCTTTGCTAAATGAACCATGTGGTGTTAATTGCTGGTTAACTGCCTAACGGCGAAGGTATAACACTGGCCGTTGGTGTAGTCAAGTTGGCAGCGATTGATTATCAGCATTGAATATTTAGCAAACGAGGTACTTTAATTTTTTTTCTCTCTATGTTTGGGATGACAGTACGGTACAAAATACATTTTTGCAATACACGTGGGCTGAGAACGAATTTCTTCTCGGTGTATGCTTACGTGAGTCTCCATCGGCCGGATGTTCTGGCACTCTGTGAGACTCAGGTATCAGAAAATGCTGACCCTCAGGATTTCCAGGTAACTGGGTACCACCTTTTGACACTCTTTTCCATCCATCGCACATAGGGGTATTTTGCCAATCTAGCCGGACATTAAGCCAAAATGGAAATTTAAGAAATGTAAAAATTGAAGTGCGCAGCTCGACAGATAACAAAATTCTGTATCGGATAGTGAATTTTCAAATCTTTTGCTTGCAATTTGTCGTTTTGAGGCACTGTCAAAGTGAGGAAAGTTAAGTAAATTTGCCCGCAATTTATCAACTTTTGATGGTTTTGAGAGGTTTACAATATATTTTTGTGTAACTAAACAAAAAAAGATTTTACATTGATTTTTTTTTTCTCTGCGAAAGATTATATAAGCAGCTACCTTATTTAATTTTTTTTTATTTTTTATTTTAAGTTTTATTTGAAAAAAATTCCTTCGAAATAAAAAAAAATAGGTTTTTTCGTTCACTTTTTGACTAAAAAAATTAAAATCAAAAGGTTTTTGAAAGTGATGGCACTCATTATCCTAAAAATCTTTTTCATCACAATAAAACCTGAAATCTCTACTTTTAGACGAAAAAAGAAAACGTTGCGCGCTTTTGCGCCATTTTTTTTTTGGCGAATTTTTGAAAAATTTCACTTTTTCTGTTTTTTCTCATTTTGTGTGTTTACGTATGAGTAAGGAACTTTTTTGTGGGTCATAAAACGTTTTGATAATTAATTGTTTTTTATTTATATTATTACAGGTAAATTGAAATTAAATTTTAACAGGTTAAATTGGGTTTTACACTGATATTGCATGTATAAAAAGGAATGTGCGAGGCAGTTGTTTTTACCCGCCCCTAAACTGGTAATACCTGTGCGATAACTTTCCTAATAACGCTATTTTATGCAAAAAAAAAATAAATCTACCTGCCTTAAAAACCTTCAAAAATTGTTTAAAAAAATTATTTTTTCAAGAGAAACAAATCTGTGATTCAAGTACTTATTTTGTTAGTGTATATATTGTGACTATTGCACGAAATTGTTTTCAGGACACTTTTAAACTTACGAGAGTAAAATGGAAAAAGTTTATAAAAGATTAGAGTTATTACAAAAAGTACATGAATGTAAAGATAAATCTGTTTAGAAGAAATTGCGATTTAAAGAAAAAAAATTGTGTGAACTTTAAATTAATTGTTACTTCTGAAAATAAGTTATTTTTATATTTAAATTACTTATTTTCAGATAAATTTAATACATTAAATTACAAAAAAGCGACAAACAAGCTTAAAAATAAAATTTGTGAAAATTAGCTAAATTTATAAAAAAAAAAAAATTGTACAGGGCCGTTCTGGGGTGGGGTTCAGGGGCATTTCTGCCCCTACCCATAAAAGCTTAAAAATTTTACTTTTATAGTATTTGGGAGTAAGTTTTCCATTATTTTTATTTTATACATTATTTTTGCAAATTTTACTTTATGCCGACGCCCATGAAAGGGGAGAGAAGGACATTGTCCAAGTGTAGATTTTTTTAGCGTTTTCTTGCGTTTAAAGTTGCATTTGCATATCAAGAGTATTAAAAACTTAAAAAAAAATTTAATTTTTCAGAGGTAGTAAAAATTCTTCTAAGGGGAACTTTTCTCCCTTGATTAGATTTTTATTTTTTTTTAATCTTTAAATACCTATGACTACAATACATGTTTCTGCCAAGTTTCATTAATCTAAGAGCACTCAGTAATTTTTAAGAAGCTTTATTGTAAAAAATAAAAAGTAATGTCCGGCTAGAATGGCAAAATACCCCTATGTGCATCGGGGCATTGCGATATATATTCGAACGGACGTTGTGTACTAATGTCAGAAACCATTTGACATGTTTGATGCAGAATTTAGCTGTCTTTGGGTTAAATTCAAGATCAGGTGGCACACTTTGCACTTCGGACTTCTTTATAGAAGTCCAAACGCTGGAAGGGATATCACTATGGGTGGCTTCGACTCCCATTCTGACTCCGTGACCAAAATCCTTGGGGATTGTCCGAACAGTGAAATTGTTGTTGCTGATGATTTTAATGTTCACAATTCTTCTTGGATTCGCCATTCCGGCCTTACGACTCCAGAGGGTCACTATGTTGAGTTATTCGCCGCGCACAATCACCGTGCGCAAATAGTGAACGAACTAACGCACATTTCGTGTGTTGAAGGGCACCAGAATAATACCCTCGACCTTTTTCTTACTTCACACCCTGAAAAGTACGAAGTAGATGTTCTTGCACCTCTCGGAAACTCGGACCATTGTACTATTTCCGCTTCATTTTTGTTCTTCGGTCTTCACAGCGCTTTGACGGCAGCCCGAAGCGTTCGATTTTTATTTACGAAAAGGCTCGTTGGGCAGAGCTCAACGATTTCTTTCGGCAGTTTAACTGGAAACTATGTTACTTAGACAATAATGTCAGTGCAATGGCGAAAATGGTTGAAAGTATTATTTTACTAGGAATGAAATCCTTTATTCCGGTAAAAAAGATCTCCAGTAAACCTGGGCGGGAGTCGTGGTTTAACCAGACTTGCAAAGCTGCAGTAAGGTCCAGAGAGGTAGCATTTAATTTGTGGCGTGCTAACAAGAACGCCGATACTGATTCGCTACGCAAACCAAAGTACTCAGGCGCGAAAGGGCTTTGTTCGATCAGCGTCTCAAAAGGCAGCAAGAGCTTTTGGTCATTTGTTAAGAGAGTAAGGAATAACGCTGGTTCTTCAATCCCTGCTCTGTTAAAAAATGACATACTAGTCTCCGACCCGGTTGAAAAGGCTAACCTTTTGGCTGAAATATTTGCGGCAAATTCATATTTGCCGGAAAGCAACCAACCACTGTCCGAGCTTGAGAGATTGTGTGGGACTATGCCAGACATATTATTTCGAGCTCGAGCAGTTAAAAGGGTTCTTATGGATCTCAACACTAGTAAGTCTCCTGGGCCGGATGGTATACCAGCGCAGGTCTTAAAGGAATGTTGTTCGACGCTGTCGCGTCCATTGGCTAACCTTTTCAGCCGTATTTATCATGCGGGAGTATTTCCGATGTGCTGGAAAGTAGCTAATGTTACGCCGATCCCCAAAAAGGGAAAGGCTGAAAACCCTAAAAATTACCGACCAATAGCAATTTGTTCAGCGATCTCCAAGGTTACGGAGAGTATGGTTAACTACCGCCTGGTTAACTATCTGGAGATAAACGGTTTATTAGGCGACCGCCAGTATAGCTTTCGTAGAGGCCGGTCTACGGGGGACATACTGGCCTTTCTGACAGAAATATTTTTCAACATTCTTTTTGTGCGACTTGGACTTGCTTTTATTACTGTTTCAATTATCTCAGTTTCTGTTTTTTATTTTGTGTTGGTTGCAGTTGATGCAAAAATGAGTCTTTGATAATTACTAGAGAAATTTCTTCATTGATATTCTGAAGTTTGCATCTTCGAGTTCTTTCACAACATTCGTCATTTGGTTTTGCTGGTCGATCCTGTTTTCCACATTTATTGGCATTTGTAGAAAAAATTTCGAAAACAAGTTCCTTTGACTATCATTAATGGTGATGTTCGTACATCCTTTTCTTGTTTTAAGAGCACTCAACGTTCCGTTTTTTCAATACATTTGCAAAATTTTGGATTTTTTGTGTGTATAGTTCAATTTCATCTGTATTGCATATTTTAAAAAATCGATTGCTTAGTATATGCAACTCCACATCGCGCACTTTATTTTGTTGAAAAAAAATATCAGCGGGAAATCTTATGTGTACTTAGCCATTTTTCAAAATACAATGACTATCAATTAAAAAGACATTACTTTAAATACTCTTCTCAACGAAAAAATACAGCTAGACAGGTAGCGTTACCGTTAAAAATTTTTAAAAAGGACACAAAAAAAGGCATTTAAAAAAAAAGTAGCAAAAGAAGGAGATTTCTGAGAAAAAAGGGTCAAATGCCACTTTAGTCGCAAAACGGTAACGCTGTAGAGCGGTAGCATCACTACCACATGCGCACATACGAAGGGTGGGAAAATCACAACACAAACAATAGACATTCACACATTGTTTTTCCAGAAATTTCCATATTAATTTTCAATGGTTTACAAAACATTTCAGGCACAAGATAATTCATACCCTATTTGATGACATTATCATAGAAAACAACAAATATTTGCAGGTCGGTTATGATTTTGTTTTTTTGTTTTAATAACTTATAAATTACATGCTCACAAAAGTATTTTGCCTACTAAGAAGTCTATAAATTTTGGCCAATTGCAGTATACTTTCTGATTTTGTACTTCTGCCTGTAAGAACGCTTGTTACATATCAATGGTGTTTACCATAATTAGTTGAGATCTGTTTGTTATTCTGTGTAGTTTTAAATACATATGTATTTGCATCCATCTAACAACAATTTAATAAAAAAACAACTAAAATACCTAAAAAAAGCACATTATACAAAAATTTGCTGAGCTCTTTTACTAAAATTTAGCAAAAAAACATTTCACCTTATGTTACAAAAAATGGTCTGGTGCTCACGGTCGGTTCGTCCAGGGTATACAATGGGGTATAGGGGTATAGGGGAAAGTATCATCCAATAAATAGTGCTTATTTCTTTTTGTTCTCTGATGTTCTCAAGAAGTTATGCTCTATTGAAAATGAGAATTTAGGAAAATTTTAACCTTAAAAAAAAGAAAAAAAAATTTCTAAACATCATAAACAATTTATTTTTCTTGTGCTAATAGATAACAAATTATAAAATTATACAAAATTTATTTCGTTTGAAAATCTTTTAAAACCAAAAAATTAAAGAAGTTTAAAAATCAAAATCTTACTAAGAAATTTCCCATTTTAGCAGAATGCTGAGAATGTCCATTTTGAGTCACCCTGTTCTCTGTAATATATGTGAAACAAAATTTTAATTTTTTGGCTCACGATGTACACTAGTGTCTACATTCGAACGAACTTTAACATTTTGCAATCGGTGACCTTAAAAAAAATGAGTTTTGGTCGCTTTCTCGTAGAATGGTCCACAGTGCTCCGGTTGTTGCTAGATGTCCTATGGAAATACGTTTCCAACTGTTAGATGTCGTTAAGGCTATTGATGAGCTATATGCTAAAAAAACCTCCTGGCTTTGACGGAATAAGCAGAAAAATGCCTTTAGAGCTGCCTTGCATAGCAAGATTAATAACCCTTTTTATTTTAACGCCATGGTACGACTCGAACATTTCCCGCCAGTATGGAAAGTTGCCTTGGTAAAGATGATTCCTAAGCCGGGAAAAGACCCTTCAAGGGTTGAGTCTTACAGGCCTATAAGTCTATTGCCAACAATGTCTAAATTGTTCAAGAAATTGCTTAAAATCAAGCTGACCTTGATCTTAAATGACAATCGTTGTATTCCAAAGCACCAATTTGGCTTTCAAGGTCAACTTTGTACCATAGAACAAACACACAGATTGGTACAGGTTATAAGAAAAGCCTTAGAGGAAAAGAAGGACTGCTCCGCGCTCTTTATTGATGTCTCTCAAGCCTTTGATAAAGTTTGGCATGAAGGCCTGTTGAGCAAGCTAAAGCTGATTTTACCGGTGAATAAATTCAACCTTTTGGAGAGTTACATAACTAGCCGGCAATTCATGATCAAAGAGGGAAACCACTAAAGTTGTTCTCAAATAATAGGGGCTGGTGTACTTCATGGGAGTATATTAGGTTCAATTCTGTACTTGATTTACACAGCTGATATGCCAACAAACAGTTTACGCACACGTCTTCATTTGCTGATGATACCGCTTTCCTCAATATTCATAAAGACCCCAAAGAGGCTTCAAGCAAACTACAACAACACGCAACTTAGGTGGAAAAATGGACAAAATCATGGGGTATTAATTATAAAGGATTGGATTTGTCACTGTCAATGAATGTGTGTAATAAGTTAGTTTTGCTAAGTTATTTTGAATGCTATGCTTAGCCACAGCACGTTTTACTTCTTCTGAGCACTGTTTAAGGTGCCCGGCTAGAAGGTTGAGAACAAGTTTGGATTTCAAAAGTATTCTGATTCTTTATTGACAAATGTTTCTTATTTATAATATTTACAATGCTTAATTCTATTTTCTATCCTATCTTCTCTAACCTACGATGAGGTTTATTGAGTCAAAACACTAGATTCTGATTGGTCAGTGTCATGACCCAATTTCTTATTTTAAATCATTTTCTTTCACACATTCAACCTTTTACTTAAAATATTACTCATTACTTTCATTTTCAAGTGCATTGGCTTATTTTCTGTCTGCTTGCATATACACATTGTGTTTTTGAAATATTATCCCTTGTAATATTTCGAATGCAATATTTCTAGTCAAATCACTTGCATAGACATAATTTCAAGTGCAATGCCCTTCATAAATATTGTCTTATGTGTGGTCCTACTAATAATGTGCCAAGTGGTTTCATATTGCAGAAAAATTAAATAACGAATTTTGTATCGTTTTCTGTATTGTTGTTGTTGGGTAGTTGTGTTGCAATAGACACTCTACACATTATTCTTAGGTAGCAGTGATGTGTTTTGACAAACACACTACACCTCTGCCCTTAAGATTGAATTTATGAATGAAATGAAATGAATTAAATCTTTAAATATACTTGTGTTTGTAATAATTTTGAATATAGTTAATACATATTTATGTTTGTTATTATTATTTTAAAATTATATTTCTTATTTTCTATTTGCTTTATATAATTTAAGTATATTATTATGATAAATTTTTTCAAGATTGTCTACTTTTAACAAAGAATTTACTCCTAATTTTTGTATTATCTCATATGGTCCCTTGTAAGGGCTTTGATTTTTCTTTCTAGATTCTAATTTTACTAATACTAAATCCCCTACATTAAAGTTACTATTATTAATATTTCTATCATAAATTTTCTTCGATTTATGTTTTGCTATTTCTGTTAATTTTCTAGCATATTCTATAGATTTTCCTAATCTGATCTTTACTTCATTAGCGTAATCCTCTATGTTATAGCATTTATCTGTGTTCCGTATTTTGTCTGTAGGTAATGTTGCTAATTTTCCGTAAATTAGTTCAAAAGGTGAATAATTAGTGTTAACATGTGGTGTTGTGTTGTAAGCAAATGTATAGTATGGTATCCATTTGTCCCATTCATAATCATCTACAAATTTCAATAAATATTCATTCAATACGCGATGATTGCGTTCTATAGAGCCTATGGATTGGTGGTGGTATGGTGCTGAAAATTTCTGGTTTATGTTAAGTAAATTGCAAACTTCCTTTAACAATTCATTATTAAATTCAGTACCTCTATCAGATTTTAAGATTTGAAAACATCCATGCTTCAAGATAAACTGTTCAACTAATGTTTTGGCAATACTTTTAGCATCTTTTGTTTCAATCGGGTGTGCTATTGTATATTTAGTTAATTCGCACTGTAACGTAAGTATATACCTGTAACCGTTTGATACTCTTAAAGGTCCTACAGTGTTTATTTCTATTGTTTCAAAACTAGTGTTAGGTGTTTCGGTTATAACCATATTCTCTTAAATATATTTTGTCTGCTTATTTCTTAGGCATTTATCGCATTTGTTAATAAAATCTCTAACCATTTTTCGCATATTTTTCCATACATAACGTTGTTTTAACTTAAGTACTGTCTTTCTAATACCGAAATGTCCTGATAGTGGTGAATTGTGGAATTCTTTTATAATATTCATTTGTGATTTTCTATTTGTAATATATTGCAAAGGTTTATATAATATAATATTTAATTCGAAATTTCTATATTTATTTGATTTCAATATTCGTTGGTATACCTCATTATAAGTTTTATTCAAATATTCACTTGATATGAGCTCAAAAATTTTATCTTCGCATGATAAAGCGAGATTTTTTATATTCTGCTTATGCATATAAATAATCAATTTCTCTAGAGACAAAACGTATTTTGCTAGATCTTCATTAATATTCATTACAAAGCTTTTATCTTTATTTTCTATGGTGCCATCTTTAGGTCCATTTCTTATATCTATTGTACTGGTTTTAATAATATTAAATTTTAATTCGCGAATATTTTTTATATCTTGTAAAGATGTACATTCCCACATATGAGTTTCATGTTGGCCTTGGGATATGTAACTATCATTATTTATTACTCCATTGTTAGAATTTTCCTTTGCTTTCATTCCACGTGTTGCTACTAAAATTTTTGAAGGTTCACTATTGTCATCTTCTACAGGTATCATATTCTTTAACATATCAGAATCTAATCTTATTCTAGATAAAGCATCCGCGTTAGTATTTATTTTTCCCTTCTTATAAACAATTTCAAAATCATAATCTGACAAATCTATTCTTATACGTGTCAATTTAGATGAAGGATTTTTATGAGAGAAAAGTGAAATAAGTGGTCTGTGGTCTGTCACTACAATAAATTTTCTACCAAATAAATAAGGTCTAAAGAACTCTATACCCCAATGTATAGCAAGAAGTTCTTTCTCAATTACTGGTTTATTTAAATCATGTTTTCCTAATGTTTTGCTTGCATATGAAATTGGTAAATCCTCTCCTATTTTCCCTTGTGATAATATAGCTCCTAATGCATAGTTTGATGCATCAGTAGTCAAAATAAATGGTTGTTCAAAATCAGGATATCTTAGTATCGGTGCGTTAATCAATTTTGTCTTTAGTATGTTAAAAGCCTGTTGACATTCTTCTGTCCATTGAAATTCTTTTCCTTTTTTAGTCTGATCATTTAGACATTTTGTGATTTCCGCGAAATTCTTTATGAAACGTCTGTAATAATTACAGAATGCTACAAATCTTTTAACTTCGTCTTTGTCTTTTGGGATTGGGTATTGTTCAATAGCTTTATGTTTTGAAGGATCCGTTCGTATACCGTCTTTTGTTATCTGATGACCTAAATAAATTACCTCCGATTTTAAAAATACACATTTTGATGCATTTAATTTCAAATTGTACTTTGACAAGCGTTCAAAGACCTTAATGAGATTTTCATTGTGGTGTTTTAAACTTCAACCAAATACAATAATATCGTCTACGTATAAAAATGCTCTGGAATCTAGTCCACTAAGTGCCATTGTTAACATTCTTTGGAAACTATTGGATGAAATTTTCAAACCAAATGGTAGTCTTTTAAATTGATAATGACCATTATTAGTTGAAAATGCAGTCAAATTTCTTGAATCTTCGTCTAACTTTATCTGATGGAATGAGCTAGTCATATCCAAAGTGGAAAAATACTTAGCTCTTCCAAGACGATCTAAAACATCTTCTAATCTTGTTAATGGAAATTTATCATTTACTATCTTTTTGTTAAGTTGTCGAAAATCTACAACTAGTCTCCATTTTCCTTCCCCGTTTTCGCTCTTTTTTGGTACTACCAATAAAGGTGAATTGTATGCACTATTTGATGGTTCTACCACATCATCATCCAATAATTTCTGTACTTGTTCATTTATTTCATTATATTGTGTGTGTGGTAATCTGTAATTTTTAATGTATACTGGTGTATTGTCCGAAACTTTTAAGTGTTGTGTATAAAAGTTATTTGAAGTTAGTGTCTCTCCCTCTAAATGAAAAATGTCCTGGTAGTCTTCAAATATTTTTATCATTTCCATTTTTGCTTTTTCGTCATTAACGTCAAATTTTAAAATATGAAGTAACTTTTTAAATCTTTCCGTATTACTATTCTTTTCTTTTGGTTTGTATGATTGTGTTACTAAAACGTAGTTTTTTAATGGTTCTATTTCAAAATTGATGTTCTTCAAAATTACATTGTTATCCGTTGTATTTAATATTTTCACATGGTGATTTCCGTTTCCTGGTACTATTGTGTTACTAACGAATATTCCTGGTTGAATTTCTTTGTTTAAAATTATGCTATCTTCTTTAATATCTAAATTTATAGGATGAATACTTTCTGACCGTTTCTCTACCTCTATGCAATAATTTCTCATTTTCTAGCGTCAGTGTTATGGTGAATGTTTCATAGTCGATCTTACATAAGAATTTCGTAAAGAAATCTCTTCCTAAAACTCCATCTGTTGGTATAGGAAAGTTTTCGTCAATGATATGAAATTTATGTTTTTCGCTTACGTTATTTATAAAAAAACCTAGTTCTGCTGTTCCTATTGATTTAATTTTTTCAGATGTTATCCCTGTGAAACTAATTGGTTGTTCTCCATCTATGTCTATTGAATATTCCTTTAAATTGTCCAGTTTACGTACCAACCCCAAAACATTGCGGTCCAAAGCCAATAACTCTGGAAGAGTATAGAAAGAGAAACCAAAAGCAGAAGGAAGAAACAAGTCAAAAACAAAGTAAAGCTAATAAAGGAGGTAAGAAAATGTCCTTTTCTGAAGGAATCGAATCAATTAAATCAATAAATGACATTTAAATATGTCAAAATTGAAAGTAAGAGAAAAAAAAAAATCTTTATGTTCCGGAAGGCTTCGAAATTGGCAGGATCGCCATATAAAGGATTGGATTTGTCACTGTCAATGAATGTGTGTAATAAGTTAGTTTTGCTAAGTTATTTTGAATGCTATGCTTAGCCACAGCACGTTTTACTTCTTCTGAGCACTGTTTAAGGTGCCCGGCTAGAAGGTTGAGAACAAGTTTGGATTTCAAAAGTATTCTGATTCTTTATTGACAAATGTTTCTTATTTATACTATTTACAATGCATAATTCTATTTTCTATCCTATCTTCTCAAACCTACGATGAGGTTTATTGAGTCAAAACACTAGATTCTGATTGGTCAGTGTCTTGACCCAATTTCTTATTTTAAATCATTTTCTTTCACACATTCAACCTTTTACTTAAAATATTACTCATTACTTTCATTTTCAAGTGCATTGGTTTATTTTCTGTCTGCTTGCATATACACATTGTATTTTTGAAATATTATCCCTCGTAATATTTCGAATGCAATATTTCTAGTCAAATCACTTGCATAGACATAATTTTAAGTGCAATGCCTTTCATAAATATTGTCTTATGTGTGGTCCTACTAATAATGTGCCAAGTGGTTTCATATTGCAGAAAAATTAAATAACGAATTTTGTATCGTTTTCTGTATTGTTGTTGTTGGGTAGTGGTGTTGCAATAGACACTCTACACATTATTCTTAGGTAGCAGTGATGTGTTTTGACAAACACACTACATAATATAATGAACAAAAATGCACCCACGTTACTTTTACTTAACGCAAGGAAACGTGCTCCCAATTCTTATTTAGAACCAAACGGTGCACAGTGAGCTATTCCATACAAGTTAGCCGGCAAAAATTATTTTTAAATTTAAAATAGATGGATTTGGTGTAAAACGGGTCCATGAAAAATTTTGACAGGATCAAGGACCAATAAGACCTCCCGAGGGGTCCTTGAGAGCCTTAGAGCCTATTTTTAGGGGTCAATGACGTAAGAATTACTTCTTTACTTTATTTTTCGATATTTCTCCAATGAATTGTGATGTTATAGATGATTCGCCAAATAGGCATAGGGTACCAGTCGTAAAATTTTAAATATTTGTCTCTAGTTTCTTGGATGAATCCTTGAAACTCATGCAGATTAATTTCAAATCCTGATGACAAGACACTTAAAATAATATAAACATTTTTATTGCGTAAAAATTCAAATTCCTGGAACGACATTTCTTCTGTTTCTTTTGAAAACAAGAATTTTATGGGTCGGCGAAGACGAGTAGGCGAAGGGCTAGAATTTTTCCATAAAACATTGGTTGGACTGTTTGTTGCTCGTAGCTGTATCGGTACAAAGGATAAGACAAATAAAGAAGAATCTGAGCAACCTTCTGCTTTAAATTTTTGTTTATAATTACTGTGGTTAGAGCTACCATCTCCTCCCCATTTACAAATAAGAGTTAATAAGTCCAACTTCGTAGTTGTCAAAACTGATTCTTGAGCTTTTAGAAGCCTAATTGTTGTAAGGTGAACAATATCTTGCACATTGAGGTAAGCACAAGTTTCGTCGACATAAATAGAGCTTTCTGGCGGAAAGCAGTCTTGCTTAGCTTTTCTCAAGACATACTTGGAAGGATACAAAGAATGGCCTGCAGCGAGCGCTTGCTTACGCAAAATCAAATAACTGCTTTCAGAAAGTTTTGCATCGATGTACAAGGCAAGAGCCTCTTCACCAGTGTACATACGTTGCAAATTTCCCTTTTCAATGTTTTTGGGCATCAAAGCATTTTCTGAGTTCACGGAAACACTTTGAATTATGTTTGCCACTGCACGAAAACCACTTACCGCTTTGACATTTAAGCTGCGTAGCACAATTCTGAATCAGAGCGTGACTCTAGCAAATCTCGCATTTTGTAACGCTTTGCACTTTCCTGACAGGCATCAAAACTTTTGATAGGTCTTGGATGGTCACGTTTGGATGTCGATGGTTGTTATCCAACATATCAACGTTAGAGCTTTTGCCGCAATTAAGTTCCACAACAAAAACCTTTTGAAGCCATGAAACATTCTTTTTCAAAAATCTAAAAAAGTTGAGCCGTTTGAAGCTGATAAACATATTTTAGATAAGCTTTTCTCACCTCTCCTTACGAGTACCTGCTGCATCCCACATTTTTTCAATATTCGAACAAAGCGCAGAAATTTTGTTTCTAACCTTTTTCTTTTCTTCATCATCAGCATCAAAAATATTTATTTTATTATTGTCGAACATAATTTATGAAAACGTTCATTTTTAGAAGCGGCCATCCACATTTCAAACACCTCAGGGTTCGAAAATGTTATTTTTCTTTGATCCATTTTCTAATTATTAAATATTGTTTTTTTTTTTAATTTAATTTCAAAACTTAATGCTTATTATTTGTTTTGCAAAGTGCACGTTTTATAAAAAAATTAAAACAAAAGTAATAAACAAAGGGCTTACCAATTGTTTTTGTTTTTTTGCGTTACTTTTTACATTTACTCATATTCAGAAATTTTTTTTTTTTCATATATTTATTATTGAATCTTCGCCGGTGGCGAACTAACAATAAGTGTTCAAATCTTAAAACTAAGTAGTTCAAATCTTAAAACAAAGTAGTTAATATAAGTCCAGCCAGTGCCAGACTAAAATCTAAGTTCTCATATTAATTATCAAGCTTCATATGAGCGCAACAGTATCCCTCCTTTTCAGGCGGGTGTGCCCACTATGTTGCAGGATGTTTCGGGCGAGCGGATTTGGGTGAATTTCCAGCTTATTTAAATACTTGTCCACATAGTTCAGGATTTTGCATTTAACTAGTGGAACTTGTAGATCCTTGTGGATGTTGCTGTTTTTAACATACCAAGGAGCACCAGTTTTCATTCTTAGGATTTTGTTTTGCCTGCGTTGAATTTTTTCTATGTTGGATGCAGAAGCAGTGCCCCATAATTGTATACCGTAGCACCAAATTGGTTTCAAAATCGATTTGTAGAGTAGAAGTTTACAATCAAGACGAAGCACAGAGTTTCTGCCGATTAGCCAATGGATTTGTGTAGCTTTAAGTTTCATTTGCGTCAACTTCGCATCTATATGAGGCTTCCATGTGAGGCGGCGGTCTAGGTGAATACCAAGGGCCAAATTACGGCACTCGTGAACGAGTAGACTTTCGTATCGAATGAAATTTCGTCACGTATCGAATGAATGGATTACCGCATTCGATAGCTCACGTATCGAAATTAAAATAGAATGTAATAGATTTTTTTTGCATTGTAATTGAATGAAAACATGTTTTAGTAAAAAATTACAACTTTGTTAAAAAAGGAAACACAAAATTTTGCTGTTATATTGTTTTTAAGTAATTAATAAAAAAAAATTAAATTAAAAATTACTACATTAGTTTTGTTGTGTTTATCTTCTGACTCAGAATCTAATACTATGCGTATAAGAAGACAAATACGGGTTAAAAGTGATCCATTGTCATTGTCAGCTACTGAATTTCGTTTAAAACTTAATTATTTAAGGTTTGTTAAGCGTTTTAGAGTTTTAAAAGAGGCATTTAATTTTATTCTGTGTGAGCTAAATTTTGAAGGGCATATGTCTACTGCCTTACCACCAAAGCTGCAGCTGGCCGTAACATTATCATTTTTAGCCAGTGGATCTTTTCAACATGCCACTGGAAATGACTATTTAATTGGAATAAGTCAGAGCGGAGTTTGCAAAACGGTTAACAAAATGATAAAAGAAATAGATAATAAGCTGTGTGCAAAATTTATTAAATTTTTAACAGAACAGTTTGCTTAATGCTCGGAAGCGTTCATGCAGAAATTTAAACTCCCTGGCGGTAAATATAAAATCGCAATATAATGCTAGCTTTATGTAACATTTCCTTTATTTCTAAGTCATTGGTTGTATAGACGGCACACATTTTGGGTTTCAAAAACCATCTCAAAATTAACATAAGTTTGGTAATTTATTTTTGGCCAAGTTAGGATGATCAACCATAAATTGAGCCTTTTGCTTTCCATTTATTTTGTAATATTGGTCCTAAAATGTTTATTTTATTTATTTATTTATAGCTTCAACTAAAATTTGTATAAAAACTTATATTTTGTCTACCTTATCTGTCTATTGTTGGACATAAAATAAATTTCGAATGCTGTTTACCTCACGAACAACTTTTCGTTAGCCAGCACTCGATAGCGTACTCGTTAACGAATGCTATCATCAGAAATTACGATAGCTCTTACTCGATAACGAATGCGGTAATCTCAAAAGCAAATATTACGAACAATTTTACTCGATCACGGATGCCGTAATTTGGCCCCAAGATATTTTGTCTCGGTTCGTTGAGGCACCAAATGGTTGTTAATAGTGATTGGAGGGCACGTTTCTTTGCGTAAAGTAAAAGTTACGTGAGTACATTTTTGCTCATTAATTTTTATTCCCCATAATTTTGCCCACTTCTCTACTTGGGTTACGTGTTGTTGCAATTGGCACGAAGCCTCTTTAGGGTCTTTATGAATACTGAGAAAAGCGGTATCGTCAGCAAATGTAGACGTGTGCGTAAAACTGTTTATTGGCATATCTGCCGTGTAAAGCAAGTACAAGATTGGACCAAGTATACTCCCTTGAGGTACACCAGCCCCAATTGGTTGAGAAAAACTTATTTGATTTCCCTCTTTGATCATAAATTGTCGACCGGTTATGTACTTTTCTAAAAGGTTGAAAATATTAACTGGAAGGTTAAGCTTTAGTTTGTTTAACAGTCCTTCGTGCCATACTTGATCGAAAGCTTGAGAGACATCAATAAAAAGCGCGGAGCAGTACTTCTTCTTTTCTTCAAATGTTTTTCTTATAACCTGTACCAGTCTGTGAGTTTGTTCGATTGTGCTATGTTGACTTCTAAAGCCAAATTGGTTATCTGGAATGCAATTGTTTCCATTCATGATCGGAGTCAGCTTGTTTTTAAAGAGCTTTTCGAACAATTTTGACAATGTTGGTAACAAACTCATAGGCCTATACGACTCCACCTTCGAAGGATCCTTACCAGGCTTAGGAATCATCTTAACTAAGGCAACTTTCCATATTGCCGGGAAATGTTCAAGCCGAATTATGGCATTAAAAATAAAAAGAATAATTCTTTTAGCGATAAACGGTAGCTCTAAAAGCATTTTGTTGCTTATTTTATCAACACCAGGAGCCTTTTTATCATTTAGGTTAACGATAGCCTTTACAACATCTGAAAATCGGAAACGTATTTCCATAGGGCGTCTAGCAACAACGGGCGGTAATTCCCTCACGTCAGTACACGTGTTGGGAGTGAACACGTTTCTTAAGTGACTTGCGAACAGATCGCATTTTTCTTTGTCATTTATAGCCCAGGATCCTCTCAGATTTCGCAGTGGAGGTTTTGCAATAACGGGTCTTTTTAGACGTCTGGCAGCTCGCCATAGAGAATAATTTGTCTGGGAAGTCGCGTTTAGTCTTTCTAAATATTTATTCAGTGATGCCATTCTGTGCACCTCCAACAAGTTTTTTAATTGGTTTGTGCATTCTTTCAGTTTATTTTTAAGTTGAGGCGATCTATGCTTTTGCCATTCTCTTCGGGTTCTCCTTTTTTCAAATAAAAGCTTTTCAACATCTGCAGATAAGTAGACGAAGCATGTTCAACGGCTTTTATTATGTTTTCATTAAGGCTGTTCAGACAATCTTCGATGTCTCCGGGTGTTTTTAGTGGTTGGCTTTCCGAGCAGTGGGTGCTGATATATTTTTTATATTTCAACCAATCTACTTTTTTAGTTAAGAAAAAATCACTATTTGCTATTTGATGAGGACTGCTAATAGTGATTATTGTTGGTGAGTGGTCAGAAGATGAATCCAAGGAGGCTTGGGCCTCAATAAGCTCCGGGGATATACCTTTTGCTACGCCAAAATCTATTACGTCTGGTATTTTTTTGTGGTCTGTTGGCCACTATGTTGGTTGTCCAGTTGAAATAACGAAAAGTCCAATTTCAGACACGGAATCATACAAGACACGACCTTTCGGACTAATTAGGCGGGAGCCCCAGTACGTGTGCTTAGCGTTATAGTCTCCAGCAGCTATAAAGCGGGCCCTAAAGATTTGTAAAAACTGTTGTACTGATCCTTCGTTATGGAGAATCTGGGTGGACAATAAACTGACGAAATAACGAGATTATGGTAAAATTCCTCAATGCAGACGTTTGTTGCTTGTATATAACTTTCGGAGAGACCACCCATCCACTGGTGTTTGATTCTTGATTTAATTAATATAGCTGAGCCACCACATGACCTATCTCTGGGATTTTTTGAGTCGTAAAAAGTATAGTCACATATTTTGAAAGTGCTTCTAGATGTCATATGAGTTTCGGAAATCAACATGACATCAATTTTTTGGTGTTTTAGAATATATTCGAGTTCGTTTTTGTGTTGGCGGATGCCGTTTGCGTTCATTTGTTGGCACCTCTCTTTGTGTTGTTGGCGGGTTAGGCTTGCTTGCGTTGGGCTGGTCAGACTTTAGCGCGTTGGAATAAGAAAGTTGACTCGTAGTTGGCTGTGCTAGTGGAGGCATTGAAGTAGCTGCTATATTTAACTGCTGGGAAGGAGCAGGAACTACTTTTGGCTTTGATGATCGCCTTACTAAATTAAAAACAGGGCAGCCCCTATAGTTGGCAGTATGATTTCCACCGCAATTGCTGCATTTCTTTACACGAGGATCATCTTTTTGTTTGTCGCACTTTGTCGTAGCATGCAGGTCTCCACACACCACACAAACAGAAGGCAATTTGCAGTAAGCCTTGGTGTGACCATATTCTTGGCAATTTAAGCACTGCACGGGCCCAGATCGCTTATGTGGCGCTTCAACCACAACTCTACGATGCAAAATATATTTTAGGTTATATATAGGGTGAGTTTCATTTTTGTTTAATTTTACATCACCAGGCTCAAGCTCCACCCGAAATAATGGTTGGGGATGCCTTTCCCTGTTTCTAATGTTTGACACAGATTTGGCTTTGAAGCCTTTGCTGCACAAACTGGCCTTAATTTCTTCCGGGTCCACATTTGAATCAATACCCTTAATGACAATCTGGAGGCCTTTTGCGGTCTTTAGTTGGTAGGTGTAAAAATTTCTCTTCTGTTTTTCAAATTCCGAAACAGTGGTACGGTAATCGCTTTCGTGATGAACTTGAATTTTGGTTTCATAGATGTTACCACGTTTTATGTTCGACACAAAAAAGTTGTTTTCACCGATCAATCCTACTAAAAGCTTAATGAGGTCGTTGGTGTTTTTCTCCCTCAAATAAATTGGGGGAGGCTTAAAAGTCTTCTTCTCGGGTAACGGAGCATCGTTTTCCTCCTGCAAGATGGCAAAACGGTTTTGCGATGACGTTGGCCTTTCGTCATCTTTCAGAATTTTCGCTGGGTTGTTAATCTCTGCCGATTTGGGGCTTCTTCCCCTCTTTAGAACTGTTATATAACGATCCATTCCTACCTGGACCTTTGGAGCTTGTGAAGAAAAATGACCGTGACCGTCTTTAGCAGCTGCTGGTTCAACACCAGAACTTGATAAGGATGAGCGCGATGAGGATCACACCTCGGTATTTTTTTTATAATTTTTAAAAATATATCGTGCTAAGATATATTTTTAAAAATTATAAAAAAAATACCGAGGTGTGATCCTCATCGCGCTCATCCTTATCAAGTTCTGGTGTTGAACCACCGTGCTAAGTTCAGTTGCTCTCTTAATCTCGTAGTGTACGGACGTGTCTACGCGAGTGTATATTTGTAATAGGTGATATTTGTAATAAGTTACAAAAAAAAATTTGTTAATATACATACCTACAAGACATAAGCGAGAATCGAAAATAAAAACAAACTAAACAAAATAAAAAAACCAAACGGTTAATGAGTAACAGTAATCGTAGTGACAGTGGGCCTAATAGCCGAAATGCTTACATTGTGTTAAGCTCAGAAAGCGTTAGCAATGAAAATATTAGAGACCCTGAATATAATAGAAACTATTTAAGTGCAAAACCGAAAACAAATACAAACAGTTTAAGTGCAAGTGTGCCTAATTTAAATAAATGTACTGAACAAGGGACAAGTTTAGCCCAATCTCTGTTTAAAAATTATAAAAAAAATACCGAGGTGCCATCTTCATCGCGGTCTTCTTTATCAAGTTCTGGTGTCGCACCTACAGCTGCTAAAGGCGCTCCAGGCCCAATTTCTGCGTGTGCTCCTAAGATCCAGGTAGGGATGGACAGGTACGTAACAGTTCTTAAAAGGGGGAGAAGTCCGAAGTCGGCAGAAGTAAGTCAACCTGCAAAAATTTTAAAAGACGATGAAAGGCCAACCACATCGCAAAATCGCTTTGCCATTCTGCAAACAGATGATAATGATGGCCCCGTTACGGAAAAAAATTTTAAGCCTCCTCCAATTTATTTAAGAGAAAAAAACTCGAACGACCTCATTAAATTTTTAGTTGCATTAATAGGCGAAAAGAACTTTTATGTGTCGAACATAAAACGTGGTAATATATATGAGACCAAAATTCAAGTAAGTCACGAGAACGCTTACCGCGCCACGGTGTCGGAATTTGAGAAATTAAAAAAGAACTTTTACACTTACCAGCTAAAAAACGCAAAAGGCCTCCAGGTAGTCATAAAAGGAATTGACTCAAATGTTGACCCGGAGGAGATAAAGACCAGTTTGTGCAGCGAAGGATTTAAGGTAAGGACTGTGACAAATATTAGAAACAGGGAAAAATACCCTCAACCATTGTTTCGAGTTGAACTTGAGCCTGGTGATGCCAAATTAAAGAAAAACGAAACTCACCCCATTTATGGTTTAAGATATATTATGCACCGTAGAGTTACAGTGGAAGTCCCGCATAAGCGATCTGGACCTGTACAGTGCTTAAATTGTCAGGAATATGGCCACACAAAAACTTACTGTAAGTTGCCTTCTGTTTGTGTTGTATGTGGGGATCTGCATGTTACAACCAAGTGCGACAAACCAAAAGATGACCCTAGGGTGAAGAAGTGCAGCAATTGTGGTGGAAACCACACTGCCAACTACAGAGGTTGTCCTGTCTATGATTTAGTTATGCGCTCATCTAAGCCGAAGGTAGTTCCTGCCCCGCCCCAGCCGTTAAATATACCAACAACAAACATTCCACAGTTATCACAGCCAACTACAAGTCAAATTTCTTACGCCAACGCTCTAAAGTCAAACCAGTCCAATGAACAAAGGCCAAACCAACCAACCACACAACAACAAGTGCCAACAAGTGAACCAACTGGTCCCAATTTTAGCCGTCTGGAAGCCGTAATTGACAATATGGTCAAACAATTTACGAATATAATGGCGCAAATGGCTAGCATGATGCAGGAGATGCAAAAAATGCAGTCTGCTCTTCTGCAGGCCATGCTTAAAAGACCATGAACTGCCTCAGGGTTTGTTTCTGGAACGCAAACGGCATCCGCCAACAAAAAAACGAGCTCGACTACTTTTTAACACACCAAAAAATCGATGTCATGTTGATTTCCGAAACTCATATGACATCTAGAAGCACTTTTAAAATTAGTGGATACAATTTTTATGATTCAAAAGATCCCAGGGATAGATCCTGTGGTGGCTCTGCTATTTTAATCAAATCAAGAATTAAGCACCAATGGTTGGGTGGCCTATCTGAATGTTATATGCAAGCAACAAACGTCTGCATTGATGAATTTTTCCATAACCTTGTTATTTCATCAGTTTACTGTCCACCCAGATTCTCCATAACGAAGGATCAGTACAACAATTTCTACAAATCATTAGGTCCCCGCTTCATAGCTGCTGGAGACTATAACGCTAAGCACACGTACTGGGGCTCCCGCCTAATTAGTCCCAGAGGTCGTGTCTTGTATGACTCCGTGTCGGAAATGGGACTTTTCGTTATTTCAACTGGACAACCAACCTACTGGCCAACAGACCACAATAAAATTCCAGACGTAATTGATTTTGGCGTAGCAAAAGGTATTTCCTTGGAGCTCATTGAGGCTCAAGCCTCCTTGGATTTATCTTCTGACCACTCACCCACAATAATCACTATTTGCAGTCCTCACCAAATAGCAGCTAGTGAGTTTTTCTTATCAAAAAGAATTAATTGGTTGAAATATAAAAAATATATTAGTACGCACTGCGCGGAGAACCAATCGCTAAAAACTCCCGAAGACATAGATGATTGTCTGAGCGTCCTAAATGAAAACATTAAAAAAGCCGTTGAACATGCGTCTTCTACCTACCGCCAGGCTAGGTACAACAAAATTTTCTCTGAAGATGTGGAAAAGCTCGTATCTGAAAAAAGAAAAGCCCGCAGGGAATGGCAAAAACATAGATCGCCCCAACTTAAAACTAAGCTGAAAGAATGTACAACCCAACTAAAAAGCTTGTTGGAGGCTCACAGAATGGCATCACTGAAAGAGTACCTGGAAGGTCTAGACGCGACTCCTCAGACAAATTATTCCTTATGGCGATCAGCCAGACGTCTTAAAAGACCTGTTATCGCAAAACCACCACTGCGCAATCTGAGAGGATCCTGGGCTAGAAATGATGAAGAAAAATGCGATCTGTTCGCAAATCACTTCAAAAACGTATTCGCTCCCAATTCATGCACTGACGTGAGGGAATTACCGCCTGTTGTTGCAAGACGTCCTCTAGAAATACGTTTCCGATTTGCAGATGTTGTAGAGGCTATCGCTAACCTTAACGGTAAAAAAGCTCCTGGCGTTGACAAAATAAGCAACAAAATGCTCATAGAACTGCCTCTTACTGCTAAAAGAATCATTCTTTTTATTTTTAACGCGATAATTCGGCTTGAACATTTTCCGCCTATATGGAAAGTTGCCTTAGTAAAGATGATTCCTAAGCCTGGCAAAGATCCCTCGAAGGTAGAATCTTATAGGCCCATAAGTTTGTTACCCACAATGTCAAAATTGTTCGAAAAACTGTTAAAAAACAAGCTAAATCCGATCCTGAATGACAACAACTGCATTCCAAATCACCAATTCGGCTTTAGAAGTCAACATAGTACCATCGAACAAACTCACAGGTTGGTACAGGTTATAAGAAAAGCCTTTGAGGAAAAGAAGTACTGCTCCGGGCTTTTTATCGATGTCTCACAAGCTTTCGACAAAGTATGGCATGAAGGCCTTCTAAACAAACTAAAGCTCAACCTTCCAGCTAATATTTTCAACCTTTTAGAAAAATACATAACAGGCCGACAATTTATGATCAAAGAGGGAAACCAAATAAGTTGTTCCCAACCAATAGAGGCTGGTGTCCCTCAAGGAAGTATACTAGGTCCAATTTTGTACTTGCTTTACACGGCAGATATGCCAACCAATAGTTTCACACACACGTCGACATTTGCTGATGATACTGCTTTTCTTAGTATTCACAAAGACCCTAAAGAGGCTTCGAACCAGCTGCAACAACACGTAACCCAAGTCGAGAAATGGGCAAAGTTATGGGGAATAAAGATAAATGAACAAAAATGTACCCACGTAACTTTTACTTTACGCAAAGAAACGTGCCCTCCAATCACTATCAACAACCATAATGTGCCTCAACGATCTGAGACAAAATATCTTGGTATTCACCTGGATCGCCGCCTTACATGGAAGCCTCATATAGATGCTAAGCTGACGCAAATGAAACTTAAAGCTGCTCAAATCCACTGGCTAATTGGTAGAAACTCTGTGCTACGTCTTGATTGTAAGCTTCTAATCTACAACTCGATTTTAAAACCAATTTGGTGCTACGGTATACAATTATGGGGCACTGCTTCCGCATCCAACATCGAAAAAATACAACGCCGTCAAAATAAAATCCTAAGAATGATAACTGGTGCTCCGTGGTATGTGAAAAACAGCAACATCCATAAGGATCTAGAAGTTCCACTAGTTAAAAGCGAAATCCTGAAATATGTGGACAAGTATTTAAATAAGCTGGAAACGCATCCAAATCCGCTCGCTCGAAGTATCTTGCAACATAGTAGACACTCCCGACTGAAAAAGAGGGATACTATTGCGCTTAGATGAAGAGAACTATTCTATTATGAGAACTTAAATTTTAGTCTGGCACTGGCTGGGCTAATATTAATTACTTAGTCTTAAGATTTGAATACTTATTGTTAGTTCGCTTAAGCGAAGATCCAATAATAAAATACATATATGAAAAAAAAAAAAAAAAAAAAAAAAAAAAAAAATATCGTGCTAAGTTTGTCCCTTGTTCAGTAGACTTATTTAAATTAGGAGCACTTGCACTTAAATTGTCTTTAATTATTATCGGTTTTGCACTTAAATAGTTTTTATTATATTCAGGGTCTCTGATGTTTTCATTACTAACGCTTGAGCTTAACACAATGTAAGCATTTCGGCTATTAGGCCCACTGTCACGACGATTACTGTTATTCATTAACCGTTCGCTTTTTTTTATTATTTAGTTTGTTGTTTTTTTTCTTTTCTCACTAATTTGTGTATGTAAGTATATTAATAAATTCTTTTGCCACTTATTACTAATATCACCTATTACCAATATTGCACTCGCGTTAACACGTCCGTACACTACGAGATTAAGAATGCAGAAATAAAAGTATTTTTGTTGTTGGTATCCAATGCAAAACGCAATGCAATTACATACATACATATATATGTATAAGAACATGGAACAATAAAAAAAAATATAAGCAAGAAAATGAAACAATAAATACAAAAATAATTGTAAAAAAAGAACCTAAATTTAGTTTTCTCTATCGATATTTAATAAGATTCTGGGCAGTAAAAGAGAGGAGAAGGTAATTTGGGCTGAATTCCAAAACGCAGTTTGCTTTGCATTACAAATTTTCAACTTCTTCCCTTATACACTCCTTACAATTTTAACAACGTTTTTTCTTCCAGGCCATTAATATAACTGTAAACACTCATTTGAAAGTAGAAGATATTATCAAAGTCCTCATCTTTGCTTTCAGGAAAAACTTGAAATTTTGTGATGCAAAGCAAACTGCGTTTTGGAATTCAGCCTTGCTTTGTCTTACACTTGACCTGAAATATTGCTTTGACTTGAAATATTACATTGATGCGAAGTCGTGCGAAGTATAAATCATTCAAGCTCTAAGAGAACATAATGTAGAGAGTGTTTGAGCAAAGTTTCAAGTTTATGTCTCTTCATGTCACCAATGAGATGGTCCAACTTATATAAAATAATATGCTAATTTTTATCGAGAAAACCCCTAATTTGAGACAACTTTATAGGCACTTTTCTAAAGATATGATAATTGTTCTTATTTTTATTAAAACGAGCATATCTTTTTAAGAAAAATATGTTCCACCCAAAATTCTAGAGCAGCGTTTGTACTAAAAATGAGAAAAATTTAAATAAGATGTCTTTAATGCGCATGGAATTGAAAAAAATTGTTTTTGAAACTTTACATTTGACCTACAAAATTATGGCTATTAGACGGTTCAAAACACCTATGGCTACATTTTTTTATCTAATTGGACAATTCTTATTATGTCTGAATAATTAAAACACAAAAAATTGATTTTGATTTTTTACCGGCTAGACCCTGGAAATAGCTCACTGTGCGGTGCCTCAACGAATTGAGACAAAACACCTTGGCATTCACCTAGACCGCCGCCTCACGTGGAAGTCGCACATGGATGCGAAGTTGACAGAAATGAAATTTGAAACAGCCCAAATCCACTGGCTAATTGGTAGAAACTCTATGCGTGCTACGTCTTGATTGTAAACTTCTACTCTACAACTCGGTTTTAAAACCAATTTGATGCTACGAGATACAAATATGGGCAACGCCGTCAAAACAAAATACTAAGAATGATAACTGGTGCTCCTTGGTATGTTAAAAACAGCAACATCCACAAGGATTTACAAGTTCAACTAGTTAAATGTAAAGTCCTAAACCATGTGGTATTTAAATAAGTTGGAAACACACCCAAATCTGCTCGCTCGAAACATCTTACAACATGCACGAAACAGTCGTTTGAAGAGAAGGGATACTGTGGCACTCAGATAAAACCTTAATAAATGTTTTAGACTTTAATTAGAAAACTTAAATTTTAGTCTGGCACTGGCTGGATTAATTTAAATTATTAAGCATTAAGATTTGAATACTTATTGTCAGTTCGCCAAAGGCAAATATTCAATAATAAAAAAAAATATGAAAAAAAAAAATTAGAAGAAATTAATATTTTTTCGTTATTTTTATTTTTACCTTCTGTATTTTCAAATATTTCCTTCCGTTAAAATTTTTATATATAATCTTTATTAAACGAACTTTTAACACAAGAAATTTACAGATTATATTTATGTACAGTTGAACTATTTGTTTTTATGACAATTTTAAATTTTCGACTCAAGTTCAATACTTACTAAATTTTTATTATTTTGCATATGAAGAAATAAATATTTTAGTTTTTACTCTTTTAGCGTTAGTTAAGACAGGCAAATTTTTTATTGAAAAAAACGTGTTTCTTTTTACCGATACTAACCGAGTCGAATGCATTTTCGAAAAACAGCTACGATTTTCATTATCAGTACTCTTTTTTCGGTTGCTAGTTATTATATTTGGTTGAAAACATCAGCCGTCTAACCCACTCGCCTATTGTGGTGAGTCAGAACGAAGTTTTTTTCATTCAACACTAAGACTAACTATCTAGATATAGTTCTTGCCAGACGGTATTGAAGACTACGTTTTTTTTTATTTACCGCCATATTTTATCTTTTTAAAATTACTTGTTTCTCTTTTAAACCCATAAAAATTTTCTCTTATTTCTTTTTCTGATATACCAACCCTAGCAAATATTGCTCCAACTTTTACCGCGGTAAAAACTGAGAATATTTGCCGTGTTACGATTTATTCTCTTGTGGTAATATTTTTTTATTATTAATAATTGCGGACGATCTGTGTGTAACAATTTTTGGAAATATGACTATGTAGGTACATTTAAAATAAATAGCATGCAAGACATAATTTTGTTCTCTTTAAATTGCCAATACGCACATGCGTAGATATGTATAGGGATATGACAAATGTACATAACGTTACTAAACTTAAAAAAAACACGATCTCTCAGCTCAAGTCAATACTTATGACCATATATGGCAATAAATTATTAAATTTCTTGCTTTACTTACTTTCAAATGTACTTCTGTCTTTTTTGTTACTGCAAAAAAAAAAAGAGAAAAGAAACCTAAGGGTAACGACAAGCCAAAAATTGGCAAACCAATATTTAATTAAATTGTTTTTAATCAGAAGCTTGTGAGATTTCAAACAAAAAAGTTTAAAACATAAGAAAAAGATCAAAGATTAATAATTTAGGCCTAGTGATGACAAGTGAACTTTATAAAAAAAAATATAAAGCAAAATAATTGTTAAGCGAAAACTAAACGCCATGAAAATTATTGACTTTATTACCTTAAGAACAAAATTAAACAAAGACAAAATTTTAAATTGAAAATAATAAATATAACTTTTGAAAAGCCAAATAACTTTAAGTTAATCAAACAAAAACGTGATCCAGGAGAGAATAAATCTACATTTCTACCTTTAATCATCCTAATCAAGAATAATTGTACACTGGTCCATCATCAGCTTAAAAATTACGAGCAAGGTCTACCTGATATTCATCCCCATCCTACAGGCTATTGGTTTCAGCAAATCTACCTTCAAGTGACAACAGGTTTTTTTACGTATAAAATATTATCTTACCTTAAGAATTATTTTTTTCATCGTTTTTGGAATAATACTGAAATAAACTTTTAATAATTCCTTAAAAGTAATCCCTAAACTCTTTGGCTCATTTGGAGTAACTAATAAATAATTCAAATCAAGCTCCAAACTTACATAACCACAACGTTAGATTTGGTTCCCTGCAAAAGTAATTTATTTATAATACATTTTTTCTTTTCCTATTTTTCAACTTATTTTAAATAACGAAGAGCTAAGAAGTATTTAATTTATTAAGAGAAAATAATAAAATTTAAGCCTAACACTATAACCTAAAATTGTGCATTTGAGCCTAATGAATTAAATCTAAAACACGTGCTCCTATAATTTTTGCTAGCAGGGTACTCTAGATACCTTCTTTTATTCTTATTTAAATTAACTCTTTAACAATTCTATCACTAGCATACATTAAGAGAAAATTGTACAACAAAAAAAAAAGAACACAATTCTCTCTTAATCAACAACAGAGAATATAAGACAATAATTATCATCACTTGCTGGGCCCATCAACTGAATTCAAGCTATCACCAACTGCCGCTGTATCGTGAGCAATTATTTCATTCCATGTATTTTGTTTTTTTTTGTGTTTAATATTCTCTCGGTTTCCTCAAATTATATTTTGTTCGTAAATCAAATTTTCAAATTGTCCCTCTTGTTTCATTCATAAGCAATAAATTTAATTCATTAAAGTTCGAATTATTTCTACTATGCTCTCTTAATATTTTATTGTATAGTAGTCTTTATGTATTTCAAATTTTTTTGTTTACATTATATATATATTTTTTTTAATAAACTCTTTCAATTAATTTCGTAAGATGCATTTGTAAGTTTATTTAAATGGGAAGGACAGCTAAGGGAAGTAGTAGCAATATGTAAGTGTAAATTTTGATGCTTTCGGGACAGATTTCAAATACAAAAAAGAAAGGGTAAGTAATCTGTCAAGGTGTCGACTACCAGTCGAATGGGTAGGAATATACCCTTCCTAGCATCACACCTCGCTAAAATTTTGAATGGTATAGAAATTTGTTTTTAATACTCTTTGGTAAATATAGGCATTAATTAGGAGTATTTATATGTTTTGCGCTACCACAACAGGGTTAAGAACCAATCTGCCAGTTTAAGCTAGTCGGGAGACCTTTTATGTGCCTATTTAACTAAGTGTTGTTGGTTTTTTTAATTTCAAAAAAAAAAAGAAAAACAAATCCATTTTTATTTATTCTTTTCAAAAAATAAGCAATTAGCGCGTAACAGCTGGTAACTTAAAATATATGTAAAAATTTTTTATTAAGTTTAAAATTTTCCTATATTAAACTAATTCTCCTAAAGCCAGCTTATTTATTGAAAGTAACACAGAACAAAAAAAAACACACTTTCTAAGGATCAGAAACGTTTTACTGTCGAGCCTTAATTTTTGATCAGAAACTAAAATTGTCTTTACCTCTTAAAAAAGTATATTCTCTTTAAGACTTCTTTTAAATACTCTTCGCCTTAATTTATTTTAACAATTTAAACTATTAGCTGAACCCATTCACAAACAACCAGCTTATCTTTGCAAAAGGTTAAATTCTCGAGATTTAATATAGGTTTTAGAATTATCTTCATTCGTTATCATAAGCTAATATCTTCGATGTAAATGCCATCCGTGTCTGGAACTAACTTCCACCTACTATACAGACGTTGAGCAATGAAAGGCACTCTAGAAGCGCAATATTTAGACACTTACCTACGTTAAGATAAATAATGATCATATTAGCGGAAATCACTCTTGGTAGCATATTTGCAATTAATGCAGATATGCATTAGTTGCTTGCCATAAAGTGTGAGTACCTTTTTCTAAGAGTGTAGCAAACTTAAGACAACAGCTGTTTATGTTGGTGTTTAAAAAACAAGAAGTATTTGTTTTGTTAGTTAAAAATTTATGCTTATTACTGTGACAACATTTTTCTTAAATAAATCAAAAAAACTAAATGCAATAATCAAGGGGAAAGAATATTATCATTATTTTTTGGTTTAAAGTGCCATGGATAATATTGATTTTGAATATGTAGATGCATGCATTAACTCCGTCAAACAGATCAAAGCTGTCATAAGATTAACCGCAGCTAATAATTCAATGCTAACGGCGTCGCTGTTTTTTCAAAAATTAATGAGCAGGGTACTTGTAGAACAAAAAGTCGAATATTCGGCTTTTTTCGACTATTTCACTTTTAAATAATATAACCCTAGTAATAACAACGTAATTTTTGTAAAAAATACTAATAGTTTTAAGTAATTTCTGAAATTTTAAAAAATTTTATAAAGTATTTTGGACTAGAGGTAGGTTGAATGAATTTTCAGGCTAGTTGCAGAAAAACTTTGAATTTTATGAATGTTAATTAAGAGAAAATTACTGTTAATTTGTCTCTTTCCAGTCTTAAATATACTTTTAATTTAAAACCTCCGCCGATAAAAAATTAACGCGTCGGCCGCAACCGCCCTAAAACTTTGTAAGCACTGGTTTTTAGGTGTTGTTTTGATCAGCTGTTTCTGTCGTGCGAATTTTTGTAAGGCATATTTGCACTAATTTTTAGTCATGCAAATTTGCATAACTAGAGCAAATTGCATTTACTTTCATTTTGCTTTTGTAGTCTTGCAAACTAAATATATCTTGTAAGACTTGCAAGCTCTGCACACTTTGCAAGGGTTGTTTGCATCAAAGACTGAGTTCCGCTATTATATTTCTTTTAACGTTTTATGTTGTATATTTTAATAACTTCTGTTCACGTTACTTGTATTTTTTTTTTGTTTGGTGTTAACGTTTAAAATATATGTCAAAACATTGTACTACATCATATTTGCCTATACCTCCCCAGTACTATTAAATAAGATTATTTTTTGTTGCGCTGTATATTATAATAAATAAATAAACAAATAAAAAAGGATTTGTACCGAGTTTAATAAACAAATAGATTTTTTATTTAATATTAATATAGTAAAATGTAAAATAATATTGTTTTTCAATAGTTTACATTATAAAATTTGCATGTACTGTTTTATAGTCTGTAAGGATTTTGAATCCATAGACTCAATTAAATGAAATTAAATAAAAATAATCACACTTTTTTTAAGTGTTTTCTTAAATCGGTTGAGAGTCACTAATTATTTGTCTGAAAATTTTAATTACTTCCCCAAAAAATTCTGCGTAAACCTAACTGAATTTTATGCAAACAAAAAAATTAAACATAAAAACACTTTGCTGTTAAACTTCATTAGGCCAAAATGCATAATTAACTTGCTCTAGCTTGGACACTTGTACTAACTAAATCCTGTTTTACCATCTAACCAAACTTTGATATTTTAATAATTACTTACTGGCAACTTCTACATCAAATTATTTTCTATTTGTCAACCATTTGCAAATAAAAAACAATAAGGCAAAAAAAAAAAAAATAAAGACAACATAACTATTTCATCCATTCAACGATCCAATACAAGCAAATAACATTTTAGGTAAAAGCAAATCTAATAGCGAACAAAAATAACTACATTCATACATTTTAACATCTAGGCGACCTGCAAGTATTGGACAAGAAAAAAACAAAAACATCATTTACCAATTTTATAATAGATAACAATTGTATTAAGTGGTGCGATTCAGTAACGATATTAACCATATTCGCTATCGTTGAAATCAGCTGCTACTGTTAAGTAAACAGCAAAACTTTTTTGCGATTTTTACCATCATTATACTTGTTAATTTAACGACAATAATTTTTGTATGTTTTATCGACAAAAGGTTATATTGTATATTATATATTGTTTTTACTATAATTATGCTTCCTATGCACAGTGGGTTCGATGACACCGAAAGTGACGATTAATTCATGGGAGCCGTAATTTAAATTTTTTTTGATTTTTTTTTCAAATCGTTAAATATGCATAAAAAGGCATATTCTGAAAAAAAGATACACGGAAAAACAATTTTTTTACGATTTTATAGACATTTTTTATTTTTCGGAAAATTATAGTTTGTTTCAGAATTTTCGCCGTAATTTTTAAATGGAAAGTGATTTTTTTAAAAAATAGAAAGCAAACAAAAGCTTATATTGTCTTCTTTCTAAAAAATAAAAAAAAAATAAGTATATATTTTGCATAAATATGAAAATAAGTTAAAAGTAAAGTCTGAATTTGGGGTTTGAAGGATTTCGAGAATTTTACAACTTTTTTAAATAAGTAACAAAATAAATTTTTATAATTTTTTTTTTATCAGTTATTGTCATACACTTAAAAAGAAACCATATTATGTTCATCCTCACCTTCATCATCATAATCTTCGCTATCATTACTCTCACTATCATGTATTTCTTGAAAAATAATAGGCTGTAGTTCGGAACTTGATAATTGTTGCTTTTCTTTCCGCTCATTTTGTTTATTAATACTAGATATGAATGGATCTGAACTAAGAAAAAATCTATTTAAAATAACTTCATTCGACTTTTCTCGGCTGCATTTGCGAACAAAAGGTTTCCTATAATTTGAAAAATCCTTATTTCTGGCTTCCTGAGCTTCTTCTGAAAGTTCTCCAATCGGTAAAAGGACATATTTTATGATTTCGGGACCATGAGTTAAAAATTTATGTATTGTAGGAGTCATATAAAACCATTTTAACACTCTTGTGAATAAATATGACTGAAACTTGTTCACGAATGCTGAACGAATGACTTTAGCAAAACAAAATACACGTTAGTTTTGTTAAATACATGACTTTGAAAAACACGACTTCAAACAGAAAAATCTTAATAGCAAAAAATGGAGCAACAAAACCGCAAATTTTCTTTTTTGTAGTATCAAGCTTAGATTTCATACTTTTAGAAAATATAAGATTCAAAACCCAACCTTAACTAACTTAGAAGTTATGGTTCACGAAACATAAAAAAAAGGCCAATTTTTGACCTTTTTTAAAAAAATCGTCAAAAATATTTTTGCACATATTTTCAACAACACTATATCATTTTTGTACACTTTAATACTTGAAGTTGAAGGTTCCATTTTTAAAATAACACTTTCATAACGTTAAATTTGGATATTACAGACTCGTTTAATGCAAAAATTTTACTTTTTTCGCTTTTTAAAAAAAAAGCAAAAAATTTTGTACTTTGACACGTCACACAGTGCTTTGATCCCATATAGTGAAGGGACAAAAATAGAAGGAGTGGTCCCAGAGTTTTGAAATTTGGAACACTGGTATATAATACTTAAATTAAGAAAAATTTAATTTTTGAAAAAATCGGGCAAAGGACACTATCAGATAAAAAATAACTTATGATCTAAAAACTTCCAAATAATGCGATATGTAATAGTAAATGAATTGTAAGTAGTTTTGCAATAACTTATCGCCACAAAATTTTTGCTGGATAGTTATTTATTTTAACTTTTATATATTTTATAATAAATTCCTGCATCCTAACTTACAAAATAAAAAAGAAGGAAAACAGTCGTGCCGTTCCCCTTTCTCTGTTACATGTAAGTTAAATAGGCGATGTTTACAGCAAAAAGACACTACTACCGTTCAAGGAGCACAGATGATAAAATTGCGTAGCATTCTACTCGGCTAGTATCGGTAGAAAAAAATCTGATTTTTTCAAATAAAATTTTTTTTCAACATTAACGGAAAAATTATAATTTCTTCTAATAAAAAGAAATTAGATGAACTTAAGCCAAGTTAAAAAGCAAAAATTTGTATTAAAAACAATTAGTTCAACCACAAAAAAAATTAATAGAAAGTTTTAAAAATATTATTGTGAATGATGATAGCGAGTCCAAAGATCACACAATTTGAAAATATGAAAGAGCCTGTGGTAATGCTCAAAAACTGCAAGCGAAAATTTTAAGTCTCATTTCATCCATAAGGCAGCAGGATGAAACTCAAAAAACTGAAACAACAGTTCAACAGCCCCCAACGACACTGAAGTTACCCCCATGTGAAAAAAAAGATTTTGAGGGAGGTTACTTAAAATGGCCAGCGTTAAGGGACATGTTTCAGGCAGTAGTCGCTAACTATCCACATTTGGCCCCAGCGCAAAAGCTATACCACCTACGTAGCAAAACCAGGGGGGAAGCCAACCAAGTTGTGAAAAGGTTCGATTTATTTTATGAAAATTTTAGTTTGGCCTGGCAAGCATTGAAAACTCGGTTAAAAAATCCGTGTATACTGGCTCATCAGCAAATCAAACTCTTGTTCGATATTCAAACGGTTCAAAATGAAAACGCAAAATCGATAAGGCAAATTCACAATGTACAAAATGAGAGCTTAGCAATTTTCATATAAATCGAGCTTAGAAAACGTGGGGTGCGATTTTAAAACATTTGTGCGCTTCCAATCTTCCAGAAGAAACTACTTGGGAAAATTTCTTAAGCGATCACAAAAATTAGGCCACTTGGCAAAAAATGTCGTTCGAAAAGAGTTGAAATGTTAGAACAGTGTCCGATATGAGAATACCACCCGTCAAAGAAAATCATACTTCTAAAAATTAGTCGTTTCATGCCAAATCTGAACAAGAATAGGCAACTTGGACTTGCAAATTGTGCTGGCAAACCCATCCCCTACGGTTTTGCAAAGACTTTAAAGCGTTAACAGTTAGCGATCGAACAAAGTTTGTGTACTCTAACAAATATTGCGTCAATTTTTTATCGCCAAAACACTACAAGTCAAAGTGCCAAAGCACTGTTCGGTGTCTCAAGTGTAACCAAAAACATCGCATCGTGCTACACAGCGAACAAAAGGATAAACCTCACTTAAAGAAAAACCCTTCAAGAAAACAAAATCCAAATTTTTAACACCCCTGCTCAATTAAATAAACACAATACTTCTTCTTAATCTATTGAATTGAATTGTGGGCGCAAAGACTTCTTAAAGAAATCGGCTATTTGCTCGTTTGACGGCTTATATTCAATTTGAATTACTTTGCCGTGTATAATACTGCGGACGTAATTGTACTTAATATCTATATTGTAGTGTATTCACCTACACATTGAACACACTTACTAACTAACAATAGCGTACACAAAGGTTAACAAACCTGACCACATATTCACACCAACCAACGACACATGACACCCTTCAACACTTAACAATAAGTGCTAAATAGTTTACACAATTGGACGGTATTGCAATTAGTCAACTAACCCAATTGCAATAATGTGCAATAGTGTAACAATATCAAATATCCAATGACCAAGTGAAAACCACGAAGTAAAGTAAAAAAGATTAGGTAAGGGGAAATCGAAGCAAGCTGATTGGCTAACAATCAGTATAACAGTTTTAGAATAGTTAGAGTAAAATAGTATATAAGAAAACATTTTTAAGAAAATAAAACAGAATTAATCTTAACATTATACTTGGCTCTTTAGCCTTTTGTTCATTTTGATTCTTAAAACATCGGCTTTTTAGCCATAAGATTGTTGGCGTGGATCGCCTTTCAATAAGCCAACCAAATAGGGAAAAATTCCAAACAAAGTCACATCTTTGTTTTACGTGGCGATCCTGCTTTGTTTTACATGGCGATCCTGCCTTGCTTTACATGGTTATCCTGCATTTATCGATCCTGAGATAATAGAGTTGTAAAACTACGATTGAAAATGGTGTGGTAGAAAACATAAAAATGTTTCCTTCAAAATTTTTTTTTGGATCCCAAATAAATAACATGCAGCGTTATCCACAAGAAAGATCTACAGGGTTCTATTATGAACCGCAGCCTTTGTCTGAATTTCAAAGATAGCAACACAAAAAAAACACTGATTTTAATACTAAACGCTTATATTCTTATACATTTAAAACAAACATTTACATTTATAAGTAATAATAATAACACATAAATTTATATGAATATATTTTGTTATTGTTAAGCAATAGTAGAAGAAAAACTACTTAAAACTACAATCAAGTGGTAACTCACTTATTTCAAATTATTTATTTGTAAAAAATCATACACATAGCGAACCATCAGAGGAGACAGAGACGGTAGGAATTCGGATAGGTTTCAACAAAGCATATGAACAGATTCGACGGTTATTACACAAACAACTAGGTACCACGGAGGAACAGAAGGTAGAGGACAAAATGGCAACTTTTAGCATAGAACTGGCATTAAAGGCTATTCCAACCTTTGATGGACGGCATAGGGAACTTGAGCCATTTTTGACAATAGTAAAAAGAATACACGACTCACTAGCTGAGGACAGTAAGGGTGTACTGATAAAATTCGTTCTTAGTGTTTTGCAGAGGCCACAACGTTGGCATTGGAAATAGAGAAATCAAATACAAATCAAGTTGCGTTTGTAAGATACAATAATAACTACAACAGTCGAGGTAACAACAACAACAGCAACAAAAATGATAATAACCAAAATAGGAATCGTGGAAGGAACAATTTCAATATGAATAACGGGCGTGGAAGCTATTATACTCAACGCGGCAATAACAATAGTAATAATAGAACGAGCAGCAGTAATCAATACAGATATAACAACAGTGGCAACAATAATTATGGGAGTGATGCGAATTACCGAAATGATCGAAATCAACGCACGAAGAATAATAATGGGAGACAACAAAATCGCAACAATACGCGACGAGTCAATATTTTAGAAGCATCGGGAAACGTGATAGGTCAGGCGGAAGACTTCCACGAGAACGGAAATCAATACGGTCTTCTACCACAAGATCAAAATTAAAAAGATAAATACAAACGCGGATGCATTATCAAGAATAAAAATAAGTTCTGATGATTTGAAGGCAATGATACCATTAAAAGATGACAAAGCAGCAAAAAGAACGCTTGCAATAACAAGGGGTATGTCCACAAGGGGACACAACAAGAAAATTAAGGGGAGCGACACTATGCCGAAGTCCGTACAACTTTATATGTGGCAGTGTACCTCCATAGCTGATATCAGGAATGTAAGGAAATTACATTTTAACTTTGAGGCCAATTTGATTCCAACTACGACATTAGCCAAGGCAATGATCGATATAGTTGATGATAATGTAACAGTAAGATGTGGCGATAAACCTACAAAACCAGTTTTGATTATGGAGAAGCTCATCAATACTATGAAAAAATATGACATCAAGGAATTAGCGCTACCTATAAATGATGAAATATTTAAATATATAAAGATAGACGAATTAAAGAATTATTATGAAGAAGCATATGCGAAGTGTAAAAGGCCAAATTTAAATATATTAATATATACCCCACCAAAGAGAATAACTGAAGACATTATAAAATACAAATTGATCCAGGAATTTCATGAATCAACACATGGAGGACACCTGGGAGTAAGGAAAACAGTCATCAAATTAAAACAAAGATACATATGGAAGAATATGTATAAAATGGTAAAAACATATATAAACAGTTGTCATAAATGTGCCGCAAATAAACAAACAAAACATATAAAAGAAAAATTTATTATAACGACCACACCAAATGACAGTTTCCAAGTAGTAACAATTGACACTGTCGGACCTTTACGTTTATCAAATGGGTACAGATACATTTTAACAATGCAATGTGATTTAACTAAGTACGTTATAGCACATCCAATGAGCAATAAAGATGCAACAACTACGGCAAAAACATTGGTTGAACAGTTGATACTAAAATATGGTCATTTTAAAATACTCAAATCCGATAATGGAACCGAATTCACAAATGGGTTGATGAGGAACATATGTACTATGTTAAAAATAGAACAAATATTTTCGACACCGTATCATCATCAAACTATTGGTTCACTGGAAAGAAATCACAGAGTTTTAAATGAGTTTTTACTAAACTACAACACTAACGACGAATGGGACACATTGATACCATATTTTACATTCGCATACAATACAACACCAAACATAGACACACAGTATACTCCGTTCGAATTGATTTTCGGCAAATTACCCTCATTACCAACTGACACAATTAACATGACTCAACCAATTTATGACTACGACAACTATGCCAATGAACTTAAAAATAAATTACATAATTCACTTGAAAAGGCAAAAAATATTAGATACAAACTAAAACAGAACGTAAACACATACAGAATCAACAATACAATAACCCTTTGAATTTGAATGTAGGAGATCTCGTGTTACTGAGAGTAGAAAACAGAAAAAAGAATATGAGCCCATACCACGGACCGTACAAGATAGTAGAACGAAGGGGGGTAAACACAATTATTGACTACAACGGCAAACATAAAGAAATTCACAACAACTCGCTTAAGCCATATATACCTTTAAGTTAAACGGTAGCATAAAAAAAAATAAATACATGAGAAACAAATGTAAACAAAATTCTACACAAACAACAATAGAATATCAGATGTCAATGATAATGTACAAAAAAAAAGAAAATGACAAAGTAATTAAGTAAAATTTTATATACAAACTTATATTCATATTTAAGTGCAAAACCGAAAACAAATACAAATAATTTAAGTGCAAGTGTGCCTAATTTGAATAAATGTACTGAACAAGGGACAAATTTAGCCCAATCTCTGTTTAAAAATTATAAAAAAAATACCGAGGTGCCGTCTTCATCGCGGTCTTCTTTGTCAAGTTCTGGTGTCGCACCTACAGCTGCTAAAGGCGCAATTTCTGCGTGTGCTCCTAAGATCCAGGTAGGGATGGACAGGTACGTAACAGTTCTTAAAAGGGGGAGAAGTCCAAAATCGGCAGAAACATCTCAACCTGCAAAAATGTTGAAAGACGATGAAAGACCAACCTCATCGCAAAATCGTTTTGCCATTCTGCAAGAAGATAATGATGCCCCCGTTACTGAAAAAAAGTCCTTTAAGCCACCTCCAATTTATTTGAGGGAAAGGAATTCGAATGATCTTGTAAAGTTTTTAGTAGGTTTGATTGGAGAAAACAACTTTTACGTTACTAACATTAAACGAGGTAACATATACGAGACAAAAATTCACGTGAATGACGAAAACGCTTACCGCACCACTATTTCGGAGCTCGAAAAACTTAAGAAAAATTTCTATACTTACCAACTTAAGAACGCTAAGGGCCTCCAGGTAGTTATAAAAGGTATTGACTCTAATGTTGACCCGGAGGAAATTAAAACCAATTTGTGCATGAAGGGCTTTAGAGTCAAATATGTATCAAACATAAGGAACAGGGAAAAATACCCTCAACCATTATTCCGGGTGGAGCTTGAGCCCAGTGACATTAAATTGAAAAAAAAATGAAACACATCCGATATATGATCTTAGATATATTATGCACCGTAGAGTTATAGTGGAGGTGCCACATAAGCGATCTGGGCCCGTACAGTGCTTAAACTGCCAGGAATATGGCCACACCAAAGCATATTGTAAATTGCCTTCTGTTTGTGTTGTGTGTGGGGATCTGCACGATACGACCAACTGCGACAAGCCAAAAGAAGATCCTAGGGTGAAGAAATGCAGTAATTGCGGGGGAAACCACACCGCCAACTATAGAGGTTGCCCTGTTTTTGACTTGGTTAAACGCTCATCCAAGCCGAAGGTAGTTCCTGCCCCTCCCCAGCCGTTAAATATCCCAACAACAAACATTCCCCAGTTAGCACAGCCAACTACTAGTCAAATTTCTTACGCCAACGCACTAAAGACAAACCAGTCCAATGCGCAAAGGCCAAACCAACCAACCACACAGCAACAAGTGCCAACAAGTGAACCAACTGGTCCCAATTTTAGCCGCCTGGAAGCCGTAATTGACAATATGGTCAAACAATTTACGCAGATAATGGCGCAAATGGCTGGCATGATGCAGGAGATGCAGTCTGCTCTTCTGCAGGCCATGCTTAAAAGACCATGAACTGCCTCAGGGATTGTTTCTGGAACGCAAACGGCATCCGCCAACACAAAAACGAGCTCGAATATTTTTTAATACACCATAAAATTGACGTCATGTGTATTTCCGAGACTCATATGACATCTAGGAGCACTTTTAAAATAAGTGGATACAATTTTTATGATTCGAAGGATCCCAGAGATAGATCATGTGGTGGCTCGGCTATACTAATCAAATCAAGAATTAAACACCAATGGTTAGGTGGCATCTCCGAATGCTATATTCAAGCAACAAACGTTTGCATTGATGAATTTTTCGCTAACCTAGTTATTTCGTCAGTGTATTGTCCACCCAGGTTCTCCATAACGAAGGATCAGTACAACAGTTTTTACAAATCTTTAGGTCCCCGCTTCATAGCTGCTGGAGACTATAACGCTAAACACACCTACTGGGGTTCCCGCTTAATTAGTCCCAGAGGTCGTATCTTGTATGATTCCGTATCTGAAATGGGTCTTTGTGTTATTTCTACCGGACAACCAACCTATTGGCCAACCGACCACAATAAAATTCCAGACGTAATAGATTTTGGCGTAGCAAAAGGTATATCCCCGGAGCTTATTGAGGCACAAGCCTCTCTGGATTTATCTTCTGACCACTCACCCACAATTATCACTATTTGCAGTCCTAACCAAATCGCAACTAGTGATTTTTTCTTATCCAAAAGAGTAAATTGGTTGAAATATAAAAAATATATCAGCTCTCACTGCTCGGAACACATACCACTAAAAACTCCCCAAGAAATTGATGATTGCCTAATTATCCTAAATGAAAACATTAAAGAAGCCGTTGAACATGCTTCTTCAACATACCGTCAGGTCAAATACAACAAAATTTTTTCTGTCGATGTTGAGGAGCTTTTATCTGAAAAAAGGAGAGCGCGAAGAGAATGGCAACAGCATAGATCGCCCCAACTTAAAACGAAGCTAAAAGAGTGTACAAATCGCTTAAAAATCTTGCTGGAGGTACACAGAATTGCATCAATTAAGAAGTATTTGGAAGGTCTAGACGCGACTCCTCAAACAAATTATTCTCTATGGCGATCAGCCAGTCGTCTCAAAAGACCCGTAATCGCAAAACCCCCACTGCGCAATCTAAGAGGATCCTGGGCTAGAAATGATGAAGAAAAATGCGATCTGCTCGCAAGCCATTTAAGAAACGTGTTCACTCCTAATACATGCACTGACGTGAGGGAATTACCGCCTGTTGTTTCTAGACGTCCTATAGAAATACGTTTCCGATGTTCAGATGTGGTAGAAGCTATAGCTAACCTTAATGATAAAAAAGCTCCTGGCGTTGATACAATAAGCAACAAAATGCTCATTGAGCTACCTATTACAGCAAAAAGAATAATTCTTTTTGTTTTTAATGCCATAATACGGCTTGAACATTTTCCACCAATATGGAAAGTTGCCTTAGTAAAGATGATTCCTAAGCCTGGTAAAGATCCTTCGAAGGTGGAGTCGTATAGGCCTATAAGTTTGTTACCAACTTTGTCCAAACTGTTTGAAAAGCTGCTTAAAAACAAGCTTACTCCGATCCTGAATGAAAACAACTGCATTTCAGATCACCAATTTGGCTTTAGAAGTCAACATAGCACAATAGAACAAACTCACAGACTGGTGCAGGTTAAAGAAAAACTTTCGAGGAAAAAAAGTACTGCTCCGCACTTTTTATAGACGTCTCTCAAGCTTTCGATAAAGTATGGCACGAAGGCCTGTTAAACAAACTAAAGCTAAACCTTCCAGCTAATATTTTCAACCTACTAGAAAAGTACATAACCGGTCGACAATTTAAAATCAAAGAGGGAAACCAAATAAGTTGTTACCAACCAATAGGGGCTGGTGTACCTCAAGGGAGTATCCTAGGTCCAATTTTGTACTTGCTTTACACGGCAGATATGCCAACAAACAGTTTTACGCACTAGTCTACATTTGCTGACGATACCGCTTTTCTTAGTATTCACAAAGACCCTAAAGAGGCTTCGAACCAGCTGCAACAACACGTAACCCAAGTTGAAAAATGGGCAAAATTATGGGGAATAAAAATTAATGAGCAAAAATGTACCCATGTTACTTTTACTTTACGCAAAGAAACGTGCTCTCCAATCCTTATTAACAACCATATGGTGCCTCAACGATTTGAGACGAAATACCTTGGCATTCACCTGGACCGTCCCTTACATGGAAGACGCATATAGATGCGAAGTTGACGCAAATGAAACTTAAAGCTACACAACTTCATTGGCTAATTGGCAGAAACTCTGTGCTTCGTCTTGATTGTAAACTTCTACTCTACAAATCGATTTTGAAACCAATTTGGTGCTACGGTATACAATTATGGGGCACTGCTTCCGCCTCTAACATAGAAAAAATACAACGTCGTCAAAACAAAATTCTAAGAATGATAACTGGTGCTCCTTGGTATATTAAAAACAGCAACATCCATAAGGATCTTCAAGTTCCACTAGTTAAATGCGAAATCCTGAACTATGTGGACAAGTATTTAAACAAGCTGGAAACGCATCCAAATCCGCTCGCTCGAAACATCTTGCAACATAGTGGACACACTCGTCTGAAAAGAAGGGACACTATTGAACTTAGATGAAACTGTTTAAATTAATTTACTTTGTTATGAGAACTTAAATTTTGGTCTGGTACTGACTGGACTAATATAAGTTACTTAGTTTTAAGATTTGAATACTTATTGTTAGTTCGCAAAAGCGAAGATTCAATAATAAAAATATGAAAAAAAAAAAAAAAACTTATATTCATATTACATTTATTTATATAATATTATACAAACATACTCTAAGGAAATAAAATTAATCGATTGTAACCAACATAGACTAAGTAAATTCTATGACTCTTATATACATATTTAACTTTAACAATAATTAGAAATAATTTCGAATAAGATAACACATTTATTATAAATATTACAGATCAATTAATATACAGTTATTAAATTTAGCAAACTGTTATAGTGAAGATAGAAAATTTGTTGCTTCATTTCCTTTCAAGAAATAAAATAAAACCCCAAATTTTCACTTAAGGGCAGAGGTGTAGTGTATTCACCTACACATTGAACACACTTACTAACTAACAATAGCGTACACAAAGGTTAACAAACCTGACCACATATTCACACCAACCAACGACACATGACACCCTTCAACACTTAACAATAAGTGCTAAATAGTTTACACAATTGGGCGGTATTGCAATTAGTCAACTAACCCAATTGCAATAATGTGCAATAGTGTAACAATATCAAATATCCAATGACCAAGTAAAAACCAGGAAGTAAAGTAAAAAAGATAAGGTAAGGGGAAATCGAAGCAAGCTGATTGGCTAACAATCAGTATAACAGTTTTAGAATAGTTAGAGTAAAATAGTATATAAGAAAACATTTTTAAGAAAATAAAACAGAATTAATCTTAACATTATACTTGGCTCTTTAGCCTATTGTTCATTTTGTTTCTCAAAACATCGGCTTTTTAGCCATAAGATTGTTGGCGTGGCTCGCCTTTCAATAACCCAACCAAATAGGGAAAAATTCCAAACAAAGTCACATCTTTGTTTTACGTGGCGATCCTGCTTTATTTTACATGGCGATCCTGCCTTGTTTTACAATATGCTTAATTCTTTGATGTTGTTTGGGTCTTTCAGCTATTTTGATGCATGACATGTTGTCTTCATAAATAGTTATTGGCCCCTTAACTTCAGTGTTCAAGTCCACCAAAAGCCTTTTTAGCTTCACAACTTGCATAACAAAAGGCCACATACTCAGCTTCGGTTGACGAAAGTGCAACAGTTGCCTGTTTTTTTGTTGTCCAGGATACTGTGCACCCATATACTTGAAACATATTTCCACTTACAGACTTGCGAATTTCTATATCACTGCCCCAGTCAGCATCTGAGTATGCTATCAAAACATCGTCTGACCTAGAATTGTATACAAGGTCGGAATCAATTGTCTTCTTAAAATACCTAAGTATTCGTTTTAGCTGTTGCCAGTAGTCATCGGTTTCACAATTTTGAAACCGACACAGAAAAACTTAAATCAGGTCTTGAAGTTATCATCAAGTACATAAGGCAACCAATTAGTTCCCTATAGTGGTGTTGTGTATTTCCAGCCAATGAACCATTTTTAAGTGACAGCTTTGGCTCCATGAGAGTATCAGCTCCATAGCAATTTTCCATTTTAAACCGAGCTAATAATTTTTTCACAAAAGATTTTTGACTAATGGTTAGTTCTCGTTTGAATAAGATTCTGTTTATTTTAACGCCCAAATAAACATAAGCTTCTTTTAGGTCTTTCATTTCGAATTCTTTTATAAGTGTTAACTTTACGTCATCTATTTCTTTTAAATGATTTCCTAAAAGCAGCAAGTCATCGACATAAAGCAGCAAATATACAACACTATTACTGCGCTTACGTATATATAAACAGTAGTCATTTTCTGATCTTTTGAACTTCAATTTTTGTACGTAACTATTAAACCTTTCATTCCACATTGTGGGAGCTTGTTTAAGGCCATATAACGCTTTGTTTAGTTTGCATACTTTATCGTTTTGGTTACGGAACCCTTGTGGTATTTTTATAAAAATGCCCTCTCGCAAGCTTCCGTTTAGAAAAACAGTTCTTACATCCATTTGATGAATGTGATAATTTCTTTTATTTGCAATAGCTAACAAAACTCTAAATGTACCAATTCTAGCAACGGGGGAGTAGGGTTCTTCAAAATAGAATCCTCTTCTTCGAGAAAAACCTCTAGCTACAACTCCAGCTTTATATTCCCCTGGATTACCATTTGCATCCTGTTTACGCTTAAAAACCCATTTGCAGTCGACAATTGATTTACTCGGTGGTTATTTAACAATATCCCAAGTTTTGTTTTTCTTGAGAGAGTTTAATTCGCTTTTAACAGCATCATACCAAAGTTTTGAATCAGACCTATCTACAATGTCTTCAAATGAGTTTGGAACATCTGATACGAAGTTTTCTGCATTTAGAGCTGTGGCAAAGTAACTAAACTTTTCCGGTAATTTCCTTCAGCGATTACTTCTTCTTAGCTGCGGCTCACAATTCTCTTCTGCAATACCATTCGATTGGTCTAGGAATTTTGTTTGTTTGCTACTTGTTTGATTATTCAAACCTATTCCATTTCCATAAACTTGAATTTCCGCTTCTTCAAAATCTTCGTTTTCGCTACTTTCCCTACTAATATTGACATCAACTTCTTTGTTATTTACATTGATATTTGTGTTTCCAGAAATCCCACTGTCATAAATTGTTGCTTAGACTTAGCCTTTTTATTTCAAATCTTGTGAATACTTGTTTTATTTTATTTTCATAAGTTGGCATTTTATTCATAAAAGAATATTCATCAAAAAAAACATCTCTTGCAATTATGATTTTACGATTCGCACCACCCCAAAGACGATAGCCTCCACCACTGTAACCTACCATTACCAACTTTTTCGATTTGATGTCTTATTTCTTCCGATGTACTTTCGGTATGTGTGAATAAGCATTGCAACCAAATATTTTAATATTTCTTAAGGCTGGTTTAATTCCACACCAAATTTCAGCTAGCGTTTTCTTTTCACAAATTGCATTAGTTGGACTCCTGTTTGTAAGATAATTAGCACAGCATATTGCTTCTGACCATTACTCCTTAGATAGACCTGCAAACGCAATCATTGACCGCGCTTTTTCTATTAATGTCCTATTCATTAGCTCAGCAGTACCATTTTGCTCTGGTGTATATGCTACTGTATACTGAATATTTATCCGCGCACTTCAGCAAAACGATTTAAAGTCTTTCGAAGAATATTCTCCACCATTATGGCATCTTAAGCTAGCAATTTTGCAAGTGTGAAAATTTTTTACCAATGACTTATACTCCTTAAAATACCTAAAAACTTTAGATTTATTTCATAACAAATATACCGCAGTAAAATGCGAGTAATCATCACTCCAAGAATTCGGTGTTATTGTGCCACAAACATCACTATGGATGAGCTGCAGACAGCGGTTTGATTTGTGTTGCAAATTTTTCTTGAAAGGATTTCTTAATTGCTTTCCTAATACGCACGATTCACAGAACAACTTATCTCCACTTTTAATAGGATCAATACCATCTGCCAATGCAGACAACTTTTGCACATCTAAAACATTTAAATGGCCTAACCTTAGATGCCATAAATTGAGTAGAGACTTCTGAGTTGTTAAGCTTTCATGATTGTTATTACTATTTGAACAGGTTAAATAAAATTAAGAACACCCTTCTCAAAGACGGTCTTGAAACCCGCTTCTTCCAAACGACGAATCGAGAACATAACAAAACATCTTCAATTTGACAACTTTTCCGTTCACTTTTACAGTACCTATCATCGATGCCTTTATACTCACGTTGTTCTTTGTTACATTTATTAATACCGGGTCACTCAAGTTTTCGAGCTTTTCAAATAAATGTACATCTTTGGCCATGTGATTAAACCCAACTTTATTACATTACTCATGCGAGAACCTAATGCATCTGTTTCTGCAATAAAACTCACACTTGTATTTCCTGCATCAGCTTAATTACAGTTCTGGTTAGATTGATCATGCTTCCGTTTAAAGCCATTTTTTTTTCTTATGGCCTTTCTTGCCACAATAATGGCATTTCCACTTAAACGTTACCTTCATGGAAATATTCTCAACTGACGACTCTTCGTAACCTTGACTTTTTCTTTTCCTTTCTTCTTCCTAAAGACGGTTTTTGATATATTCCATTTCCAATGTCTCTGGATTCAATGTTTCTATTGCTGTAATTACTGTATTAAATGAATCAGGTAGCGTTAACAAAAAATGGCATATAATATCAAGTTTTTCTGATTTCGCGCCTGAAGCAACCAACTGTCTCACCAACCTATCAAATTTTAAGGAATGAACTCCTAGCTCTTCCGTTTCACCACATTTCGTTGTTAGAGATTTTTTTTTTCGCAAAAACAATTGGCTTGACACACTTTTTTTTAGCAAATACCTTACCAAGAGAATTCAAAACCGCAAATGCTATTTTACCATCCTTTACGTATTCAAGATGTGCATCTGCGATTTGACGAACTATACCTGATTTAGCCTTTTTGTCTTTGTTGAGCAATTCTGTTCTTCTATAAATCTTCGCAAACCATGTTCATCCAAAACAATTTCCAAGCGAAACTTTCAATTATCGAAGTTGCGACCATCAAACAATTGTACAGCAAAAACTTCTTTGGTCATGTCTGGGCCCATAACCAATTAAAAATATTAACAGCAATAGAACAAATTTAGTTTTATACAGAAGTTTATTTCAAATTAGAGAATCAAAGGTACAATCAAAAACCAAACTATATCTAGAAATATTTTCATTTTAAATAACAACAAAATCACAGGCAGATATGTATATATTTCAATATTAATTTGTAGTATTTTTTTTTTTAACAAATATCATAAAATTTTTCTCTACCGGTAAAAAGTCACAGTACAAAGACATCGGGTCTAGGCGGTACCTCGGTAGGAAATTCTAAATGGCGATGCTGTTTGACATTAAGCTCAAGAGTCTCTGATTTCAAACTTAAAGTTCAAGCCATCTTGGTGTCAAAATTATCTTACTTTTTGCCCCCTCGGCCGAAAAAAACGATAATTTGCAAGAAGTCAAAGCATTGCCCCTTGCAGATTCCTCCTTTTTTAAGCCAGCAACTATTGACATGATAATTGGCAATGATTACCTGCCATGTATCAATTTATCCAGGCTCAAATCCAATATCGCAGATTGTATTGATTCTAAAAAATCTCGTTTTGGATAGTATTTGTCAGGTCCGGGACAGACGAAAGGAATCCATACATTTTTCCACTGCAGTCTCTTCTTGCGACAACTGGTGCGAAGAACTGTACCAGAAAACTGCCCTAATACAACCAGATGGCAGATTGTGGTCCGCCTTCCATTTAAAGAAAAATTTTCAGGTGTAATATTCTTAGGAAACTCGAGTTACGAGATAATTTCTGTAATTCTCTCTTTCTCTCTTTTTTGTTAAAACTAGTATTTTGAGTTAACAGAACTTACGATAAGGTACATTTTATATTCTTAGCTTTAGCATATATTTCATTCTCAATTAAACCTTTTGTGAATAAAGTTGGACTTCACAGCAATAAAATATAAAAGTTGTGTTTTCATTTTATAACTCGCGATATATGGCACTTGCGCAGTATTATCAAACGGAAAAAGCGCTAGAAAAATCCCCTAAATTCAGAATATTCAAAGGTTTTCTAAGGATACGTAGACTTAGAACATATGATTCAAGGAGTACACCGGGAGTCCCAAACCGAGAAACAAGATTCGTTTTATCTCCCACACGACGCGGTTATACGACCAGAAAGTGAAACGACCAAGGTAAGAGTGTTTTTAACGCATCCAAGAAAACCAGTAGCGTGTTCTCCCTGAACGATGTGCTATATCAGGGCCCGACACTACAAACGGACGTAATAGAAATCGTGCTCGCTTGACGACACTATGAGTATGTATTTACAGGCGACATTAAAATATGTAGCGGCATATATGAGCGCACGAGGACGATCGCCAGTATCAACAAGATATCTTGTCTGGCGGCCACACTTTTTAAGAAGCTGCACCAAAGCAAACTCATCTGAGTCAGGCCTTGATTTCTGCAGGGTTCTCCCTGAAAAAGATTACTGCGAAAAACAGAGCTTTACTTGAAAACTTAGCCCCCAAAGATCTTCTAGATGAGGACTTTTTACGATTTGATGACTCCAGCACTACCAAAACGTTAGGGATTCGCTGGAATGTAAAAAAAGATTATTTCTACTACAATCGGGATACGTTAAAAGTTCCAACTACTACCACAAAAAGGAAAATACTGTCAGCCATATTTGACCCACTAGGTTGGGTCAGCCCAGTAGTAATAACTGCCAAAGTTATAATACAAGAATTATGGGCAGAAAAATTGGATTGGGATGAAGAAGTTCCTCCTCATATCCTTGAAAATGGAAAACCTTCACTTAACTTTGCCATATATTTCCCAGATCAAAATCCCCCGACTGGCACATTTCGCATCCGATCACAAAATTCAGATCCATGGGTTTTGTGACGCCCCCAAGAAGGCTTACTGTAAAGTATTATTTATGAGAACGGAAAGTGCCGAAGGTGTAATTAATAGCCGCTTGCTAGTGGCGAAAACCAAAGTAGCCCCCATAAAGAGACTTACTGTGCCAAAGTAAGAACTATGTGAAGCTCTTTTGCTGACTAAACTGTTGCAGAACATAATCATAGACGTCAAGATTTCCTATGAATTGTTTTTGTGGACAGATTCCTCGATCGTGCTCGGGTGGCTCCATCATGATCCCAGAATTTTGAAAACTTTCGTCGAAACAGAGTTGCACGAATTTTCACTATTGTCAGCCCCAATAATTCGAAACATGTTAAAACCAAAGAGAGCCCAGCAGATCTTGGGAGTCGTGGCTGCGGACCTCCTGAACTTGCTCAGAATCCACTGTGGTGGAATGGGCCCCATGGCTAAGGCAACCCATGTCTCCATGACCAAACCCCATAACATTGGATTCTCATGATCTAGAAACGAAAGAAAGTGCTCGTGTCTCCATAGCAATTTTTCACGTTAAATTAAAGACTGGTGAAGAAAACGAACCTAACGCTATTCTAGGAAAATTCTCCTCTCTTGATTGAGCGCTACGCGTCCTAAGCTATTGTATGAGATTTATAACGCGCCTCAGGAAGAAGGAGATCTTAAACGAAACCTTCGTAACGGCAGACGAAATTAACTTAAAACGGAATATTCAAAGATTCTCCAAGAATACGTAGACTTAGAACATATGATTCAAGTAGTACACCGGGAGTCCCAAACCGAGAAACAAGATTTGTCTTATCTCCCACACGACGCGGTTATTCGAGCAGAAAGTGAAACCACCAGGGTAACTGTGTTTTTAACGCTTCCAAGAAAACCAGTAGCGTGTTCTCCCTGAACGATGTGCTACATCAGAAAGAAAGTGATCGTGTCTCCATTGCAAATTTTCACGTTAAATTCAAGACTGGTGAAGACAACGAACCCAACGCTATTCTTGAAAAATTTTTCTCTTGATCGAGCGCTACGCGTCCTAAGCTTTTGTATAAAGTTTTATAACGCGCCTCAGGAAGAAAGAGACCTTAAACGATATCTTCATAACGGCAGACGAAATTAACAGCACCTAAGTTCGGCTCATATCGATTGCTCAGAGAACATACTTTTCGAATGACTATCAATGCCTAACGGAAAAAAATCTTTATCTATAAGAAGCAGGATTCTGACATTAAACGCATTTCTTGACTGAAATTAACTTATGCGTGTCGGTGGACGACCTGCGAATTCCGGTCTTAGCTACGACGAGCAGCACCCCATAATTCTACCCGAGACGTCCTTTTTCGTAAGGCTTCTGGTAGAGTTTACACAACGCATTTTGCTCCACGCAGAGCATCACATTATGGTTCGAGCTATAAGAAATGGATTTTATCTCCCTCGACTAAAAAAGGTCGTGCGGAACTGCATTCGAAATTGCAAGCAGTGCAACATTTATAAGAAGCGTTTTAAACCCAGATCATGGGTTCACTCCCTCCAGAAAAAGTTAACTTTGTCCCGACCTACACATAAAAGGATATGCTGCCGTATTTGTGCGTTTTACAACTCGAGCAGTTCATCTAGAAGTATGTTCGGACCTCTCTACCGACGTCTTTATTGCGTGCTTTGCTAGGTCTCCCCCAAACTATGCTCTCCGATAATGGCAGAAATTTCCTCAGTGCCAGCCAGGGCCTTCTAAAGAACCACAATCACTTTCTCAAGACAGCCGAGAAAGCATTGGTCGAAAAATAAAGCTCCCTAGGATTTATCCCGCCTTATGTACCTCACATGGGTAGCCTCTGGGAGGCTACCGTGAAAAGCATAAGATCCCACGAAAATTATCGTTTAATTTCGGAGAGTTCGCGGCTGTGCTGGTAAAGATCGAAGCCATATTAAATTCAAGACCGCTCTCCGCAGTCACCGAAAAGACGGATGAGATTTTATATTTGACTCCAGGACATTTTCTTCGCGGCGCTCTTATCATTGCCCCACTTGATCCTCCAGTAGGAGAAGTCTGTCTCCTAAACCGTTGGGAACGATTGAAGGCTCTATAGTTGCTTTTCGTTAAACGCTGGAAAAGTGAATACATCACCGAATTGCAGTGAAGCTACAAATAAAAGAAAGAAAGGAACAACCATAAACTCGACGATGTTTTAATCATCAAAGACGACTCACTGCGGCATACGGAAAGGCGCCTTGGTCGTGCCACTAATATAATCTGTGGCAAAGATAACAAAGTTCGCGTTGCAGATGTTGCGACCCAAAATGGAATCATTCGTAGATCCATCGTCAATTTGTGTGTCCTCCCGACGACGGGTAGTCATCCGCAGCCTCAGTAAACCGATTTACTAATGCCCAGTCCCACAACCCACTAAGTCCTGCGAAGCTCGCTTAGGTCTAAAATTTCAAAACTTACCATAACACTTCTAAATAGTAATCGCACAACATATTCTTTATCACTGTATATTTTTTTTTTTTGGTTCTTTCTTACCGGTGAAGAAAAACGACATAGCAAAAACGTGCATAGCAAAAATGAAATCTGCTACCTGCATTGTCTGGCATACTCACAGGCTCAATATACGAACGCTGATGCAACCGTAGATACCAACGTTTGCGGCGCCATTAGATGCGTGACCACTTGTCATCCAGTGAACTTTCAAAAAGTCCTAAGGTAACCTAGCCTCGAACCAAAAATTTAATCCAACATGCAAGGTTCTGTAAAACGTCCATTGTATTATAACGCTAAAACTTACACCTGCAGAGAATCTAACGCAAGGAAACGAAAAGCCATCAAAACGCCCTACAACTATATCCAGTCAATTGGAAGCGGTATCTCTACTTCTTTCGTGGCCGGAATACGTTTAAACATGTTTAACAATTTTTCAAGTTGTTTTAATCATTTTATATACCATATGGTTTTTTATCCCTGGAATCATATACATAATTAACAGTTTTTCTACTTACATATATACATACGTAGTATAAAGAGGACAAGAAGCCCGTTAGAGTTTTTTATTTCTTTATTATTGTTTTTGTAGTTTTTTAAGAAATTAAGTTCTTTTTAATTACGGGTTTTGTTTTTATTGTAAAGTTAGGTTTGTTAGTTATAAGAAATATATCAACCAGACATGAAGCCAGAAATAAATTTCTTAAGTTCAAGAGGAACTAACATTGTGTTCTTATTTCTCAAAAAAAGTCACCCCCTGTTTGAACTGGGTTCGTGCACAGTCCAACAGTACCATAAAGTAAAAATAAAGAAAGATTAAGTTGAAACATTGTAAATTTTTTTTTACATGCAAATATTGGGGGTATGTCCCGATGGAAACCCCAAATCTGATTTTTTCTGACCGCCCTAACCTATATAGAGGTATTTATAATAAATTTTTTATAATTACCTGTTCGCCAGACGACGCAGATATAGAATGTGCACCTATTTCGTTTTGAGAATAACTTTCAAGAGTTCCATTTTTCGATTTTTTTTGTAAACTTTGAGTTTTTAACGCATCTTGTAATTCGCGTTGAGATTTCGAAGATGTTTTCAATTTTGTAGGGCTTTGTAAAATTTTTTCTATTATTTCAGGTTCTTGTAGTTTCGGTAGGTTTGAATCGGTGTCGCCTATTCTACTAGAGGCGGTTTGATTGTTGTTTTTTTTGCCACGACGTACACTGCGTCTAGCTGTGGAACGGTCTAATTCAGATAACTTTGCCGGTTCTTTTAACTTTTTATCAGAGTCAATACGAGCTTCAATTCTTATTTTATTTGGTTTCGCTTTTTGATCGTTATTAGGAGTACCGTTACTGTCAATTGAACTATTTCGCGAAAGATTAAGAGACTTTCTTAAAAACCGATGGCTTGTTACATTTTCGCTGCCAAATGTTGTAGGCATGTTCGTAGCTGAAGACGATATAGCTAATATTTGGCTGGCTACTAACGTACTACTACTGCTTTTATTGTGCGAATTATTCACATCGGCTGTAATAATTGAGCTTTCTTTGTTATATTCCGTAATAAATAAAGCAACGGTTTCAGTGTTAGCTGCAGGCAGTGTATCGACGCCCAATTCAATTTCAGTGTTTTTCTCAAAATTTGATTCTGGATCATCTTCATCGTCAGATTCCATATCGTTTGCTTTCTTTGCTGGTGGATTAAAAACACCATCGAGCATATCCTTAAAATCAATGATATATTTCAATGTTTTTGGATCAAGTTTGTCCTGCAATATATTAAACAAAAAATCTTTATATTAACATGCTATTATAATACGTATTTTGAATTAATATTAAGAAAAGTCATTTAGCAGATATTTATTTTGAATGTGTAACAAGTGTATCGTTTGTTTTTGCAAAAATTCAAAAGTTTGTATTTAAATAATTTGTAAAGCAATAGTAACTTATAAACTGTGCTTTTTTACATTTTGAGTAAAGTTCAGTAAAATTGCAATTAACAAAAATGACTCTACCAAAACAATAAAAACACAAAAACAAAAAATTTCCAAATCAAGTTGCTTATTTATGGGCTCAAGGTCAACTGTCCTTTAATAAAACAATTTGCTTTATTAAAGAGGTATTTGTTTTGATGTTTATTTCAATATTTCGAGCGCCATCGGTGCTCTTCTTCAGGAAAAATTTGAGTAAAACCGTCGTCTGTTAACAAACACTCAACCACCACCAACCAATGCCAATTGCAACAACACGTAACCTAAGTAGAGAAATGGGCAAAATTATGGGGAATAAAAACTATTGAGCAAAAATGTGCCCACGTAACGTTTACTTTACGCAAAGAAACGTGCTCTCCAATCCTTATTAACAACCACATGGTGCCTCAACGATTTGAGACGAAATACCTTGGCATTCACCTGGACCGTCGCCTTACATGGAAGACGCATATAGATGCGAAGTTGACGCAAATGAAACTTAAAGCTACACAACTTCATTGGCTAAATGGCAGAAACTCTGTGCTTCGTCTTGATTGTAAACTTCTACTCTACAAACCGATTTTGAAATCAATTTGGTGCTACGGTATACAATTATGGGGCACTGCTTCCGCCTCTAACATAAAAAAAATACAACGTCGTCAAAACAAAATCCTAATAATGATAACTGGTGCTCCTTGGTATATTAAAAACAGCAACATTCATAAGGATCTACAAGTTTCACTAGTTAAATGCGAAATCCTGAACTATGTGGACAAGTATTTAAACAAGCTGGAAACGCATCCATATCCGCTCGCTCGAAACATCTTGCAACATAGTGGACACACTCGTCTGAAAAGAAGGGACACTATTGAACTTAGATGAAACTGTTTAAATAAATTTACATTGTTATGAGAACTTAAATTTTGGTCTGGTACTGACTGTACTAATATAAATTACTTAGTTTTAAGATTTGAATACTTTTTGTTAGTTCGCATTAGCGAAGATTCAATAATAAAAATATTTTTTTTTAATTTTTATTTATTGTTGAACTTTTTGTTTTTAATACAAATTTTTGATTTTTAGTTTGGCTTTAGTTCATATAATTTCTTTTTTATTAGAAGAAATTATTATTTGCCGTTAATCTTGAAAGAAACTTTCAATTTGAAAAAAGCTGATTCTTCTACCGCTACTAGCCGAGTAGAATGCATTTTCGAAAGCAGCTACGCAATTTCATCATCAGTACTCTTTGAACGGTAGTAGTGTATATGGTTGTAAACATCACCTATTTAACTTACATTTAACAGAGAAGAGTATACGGTATCAGTGTTTTCCTTCTGTTTTTATTTTGTAAGTTAGGACGAAGTTTATTTTTCATATAAACTATGCTTTTTTCCATTAAAAGTCTCTTTGGCAACACTTGACTAACGGACAAGCATTTGTCCATCTCTCAGATGGAACGAAACGCTTTTTATTATTGTATATCATACAATAGGGGTAATCACTTTTTTAATTTCTTTTATTGTCAACGACAAATTGATAGAAATTATTAAAGATCATTTTGCACTGTGCCATGTGTGAGTTATATGTTAATTTTTATTTATTGTTGAACTTTTTGTTTTTAATACAAATTTTTGATTTTTAGTTTGGCTTTAGTTCATATAATTTCTTTTTTATTAGAAGAAATTATTATTTTCCGTTAATCTTGAAAGAAACTTTCAATTTGAAAAAAGCTGATTCTTCTACCGCTACTAGCCGAGTAGAATGCATTTTCGAAAGCAGCTACGCAATTTCATCATCAGTACTCTTTGAACGGTAGTAGTGTATATGGTTGTAAACATCACCTATTTAACTTACATTTAACAGAGAAGAGTATACGGTATCAGTGTTTTCCTTCTGTTTTTATTTTGTAAGTTAGGACGAAGTTTATTTTTCATATAAACTATGCTTTTTTCCATTAAAAGTCTCTTTGGCAACACTTGACTAACGGACAAGCATTTGTCCATCTCTCAGATGGAACGAAACGCTTTTTATTATTGTATATCATACAATAGGGGTAATCACTTTTTTAATTTCTTTTATGTTTACAACCATATACACTACTACCGTTCAAAGAGTACTGATGATGAAATTGCGTAGCTGCTTTCGAAAATGCATTCTACTCGGCTAGTAGCGGTAGAAGAATCAGCTTTTTTCAAATTGAAAGTTTCTTTCAAGATTAACGGAAAATAATAATTTCTTCTAATAAAAAAGAAATTATATGAACTAAAGCCAAACTAAAAATCAAAAATTTGTATTAAAAACAAAAAGTTCAACAATAAATAAAAATTAACATATAACTCACACATGGCACAGTGCAAAATGATCTTTAATAATTTCTATCAATTTGTCGTTGACAATAAAAGAAATTAAAAAAGTGATTACCCCTATTGTATGATATACAATAATAAAAAGCGTTTCGTTCCATCTGAGAGATGGACAAATGCTTGTCCGTTAGTCAAGTGTTGCCAAAGAGACTTTTAATGGAAAAAAGCATAGTTTATATGAAAAATAAACTTCGTCCTAACTTACAAAATAAAAACAGAAGGAAAACACTAATACCGTATACTCTTCTCTGTTAAATGTAAGTTAAATAGGTGATGTTTACAACCATATACACTACTACCGTTCAAAGAGTACTGATGATGAAATTGCGTAGCTGCTTTCGAAAATGCATTCTACTCGGCTAGTAGCGGTAGAAGAATCAGCTTTTTTCAAATTGAAAGTTTCTTTCAAGATTAACGGAAAATAATAATTTCTTCTAATAAAAAAGAAATTATATGAACTAAAGCCAAACTAAAAATCAAAAATTTGTATTAAAAACAAAAAGTTCAACAATAAATAAAAATTAACATATAACTCACACATGGCACAGTGCAAAATGATCTTTAATAATTTCTATCAATTTGTCGTTGACAATAAAAGAAATTAAAAAAGTGATTACCCCTATTGTATGATATACAATAATAAAAAGCGTTTCGTTCCATCTGAGAGATGGACAAATGCTTGTCCGTTAGTCAAGTGTTGCCAAAGAGACTTTTAATGGAAAAAAGCATAGTTTATATGAAAAATAAACTTCGTCCTAACTTACAAAATAAAAACAGAAGGAAAACACTGATACCGTATACTCTTCTCTGTTAAATGTAAGTTAAATAGGTGATGTTTACAACCATATACACTACTACCGTTCAAAGAGTACTGATGATGAAATTGCGTAGCTGCTTTCGAAAATGCATTCTACTCGGCTAGTAGCGGTAGAAGAATCAGCTTTTTTCAAATTGAAAGTTTCTTTCAAGATTAACGGAAAATAATAATTTCTTCTAATAAAAAAGAAATTATATGAACTAAAGCCAAACTAAAAATCAAAAATATTTTTTTTTCTCATATTTTTATTATTGAATCTTCGCTTATGCGAATAAAAATATGAAAAAAAGTTTTTAACGCATACAGACGGAAAACAATTTGGGTGTATTTTATTTATTGTGTTACGTAGCACACTATATTTTCTTTCCGTCAAATCTAAATTCATATATAGCGCCAAAGCTTTTGTTGCTGGTAACCATTTTGAATTCGACATTGGGCTTTGCAAAACAGAATGAGAGATTTCGTATTACAACTGAAATAGAGTTGAGTTGTAAACCAAAATAGGGGCCTAAATTTAAAAATGAAAATTTAGTAAGTAAAACTAGTTTCTGATTGGCAACACTCCAATCAGAGTTGGGAAAAATACATGCTTTGCTGTATTTGATATAAAAAATACTTGTTCCGGTGGTAGTTCAAACACAAAATGCTAAATATTTATTTTTTTAATAAAAAATACAAAATACAGTATTTTAGTATCTTTTTTTTAAAATACAAATTACATTTATAACCACTTATCTGTAAAACAAGAATTTCCTTTCGTGAACACTAGATTTTTGGAGAATATATAAATCCTGTTTAAGAAAACAATCTTTCTACAGGTCCTGATGAACACAAACTGGTGTTAAATTTTATGAAAACATTTCATATATTTGGGTAGCCTTCAAGACTGGAAAGTGCCTTACTTTTGTCATTTAGGAGAAACTGACAAACTCCAAATACTTAAGATCAGATAGTTAATTGAAATCAGTAAGATCGGCCAACAAGAAGCTGAGATATAAGGAAAAGCCGGAGACTTTTTAGAACAAAATGTATGCATATATTTCTATATACCTCAGTTGCCACAAAATTTGGTATGGAGACTTTAAAGGCAGGAAAATTAACTTTGGGATAGTAGCAAGGACAATGATAGCCCCCTTAAAATTCCATAAATTTTATCATATTTTTTATGAGCTTTATTTCGAAAGCTATTACAGCTAATAACTTCAAAACTTCTACAAAATAAATCAAGAATAATGTTTACAGTTTGGAAAAAAAAATTAATTGGAGCAAGGGTAATAGTAGCCCAATGCACGTTGGGTTGAAATGGTTCAAAAGTGACGCTTAATTGAATTTTTAAAGTTAAGTTTTTGTATTAATATTTTGTATCGGATAAAACTAGATAAAATTCTACACCACTATATCAATTTTCATGCATCTATCTTGTCAGCTGACTCCGTAGTGACGTGTCAGAGTACAATATTTTTTGCAATTTTTTAAAAAAGCGAAGAAAGTAAAATTTTGCATTAAACGAGTCCGTAATTTCCAAATTTAACGTTAACAAAGTTGTTGGAAAAACGCTCTCAATATTATTAACAAAGTAAATAATTAAAATAATCTAGTAACATTTTATATATTGTATTTTTTTTTTTTTTTTTTTTTAATAATAACCAGCACTCAGGGGATGGCCCCTACCCATGCATTGCATTGTGTTGGTATCAGGAAAATAGGTTATGGGAAGGAGGATTAAGGGAGTAGTGTTTGTGGACATTTGATTTGAATTTCTCGATATTTACTGTGGCAGGAAAGACATTATTAGGAAGTTTATTCCACATACGAACCGTGCGACCGAAGAAGGAATTCTCCCTGTAATGAGTGGTAGTAACATTTTATATATTGTATTGTCAATTCATTATTTCTTGTCACTTAAATTTTTTCCTTTAAAAAACTTATTCATTGAGTTTTTAGTCTCTTGGCCTTAACAACTTATTTTAAATTTAATAAATAATAAAACTGTTTTTTGTATTTGTTTATATAAAAGAACAAACTGCGTTTTTATTTGCAAAAGGTTATGGGCCCAGTTTCAGCGAACATTCGAATTATATTGATGCAAATATTATAATACTACTTCTAAATAATCTGAAGGAATCTCCTGGCTAGATATAAGGTCTCTGTAAAGAAAAAAACCAGAGGAATATGTCTGATTTTAAGATATACAATTTGCATCGGTTTGATGGGCAAAACTATCAATTATGGCGTCGGCAAATGGAGATCTACATGACAGAAAATAAGTTGAGGCCCTATATTTTTGGAACAGTCAAACGACCCACAAATAATCCTGAGGCTTGGGATGAAAAAGATGCTGAAGCTCAAGCATTTATCAAGAGAGGATTGATGCTGGACCAATTAAAATACCTATATTAAACGGACTGTAATAGTGCAGCTCAAATATGGTCAAGGCTGAAAGCAGTGCATTCAGAAAGAAGTGAACAGTCGGCACAAATTTTACTTGAGAAATTTATCAATTGCAAGATGGAAAGTGAAAGCGTTGCTAATTTTATAGCAGATATATGATCCCTAAATCAAAGGCTTAGAGATAAAGATCTGGAACAGAAAGAAGCAATGGTAGTCGCTAAAATATTAAGCAGCATTCCGTCTTAATACGACCATGTAAGGACAGCTTGGTATGCTGTTCCAAGAAATGAACAAAATTTAGAGAGGTTAACTGATCATCTGGTAAATGAAGAATCCTTTCTTAATCTACGCACATCTGATGGAAGTGAAAATAGCACATCTAAATCTGCATTCACAGTAAGTACGCACAAAAATAATAAAACAGATAACAATCACAACGGAAAGAATAACCAAAATGCAAAACGTAATGGCAGCTGTAACTATCGTCATAAGAAGGGCCATTGAGGAAGAGAATGTTTTAAAAAGGCAGCTGATCAGCGAAAAAAACAAAATTCAAACAACCATGTTCACTCACTAATCGTTAAAAAAGAGAGCGTGTTGAACATCAAGATCCACAACTGTTTGTCTTACAAGCAACGGCTCAGCAACGAAAATCTAAAAATGTTTTTATGCTGATTCTGGAGCTACAGATCATATGTCTTTTCAGAGGGAGTTATTTAAAAGTATAAATAATTTTAAAACTGGGGACTATTTTGTAAAAGTTGGAGACGGCCGTGAGTTGCCAATCGAAGGCATGGGTGGTATTTTAGTCAGAAGTAAAATAAGCAGTCCCACACACATAATTAAAGATGTGTTATTCGTCCCAGATTTAGACAAAAATTTTTTTATCTGTTTCAAGAGCCACAGGGAAAGGAATGAAAGTCGTTTTTAAGGAAGGTGGTAATCGTGTGTGTTTCATGAAAGGTAATAATGTGATTGCTGATGGAACTCGTGAAACAGGTTTGTACAGAATGAATTTGAAGACTTTATCAGCCAACTTAAATGTAGCAGTTGCGGAACCGATAAAAGTTTGGCATGAAAGATTTGGCCATGTTAACTATAAAACACTTAAAGAAATGGTACACAATAAAATTGTAAATGGCATAAATATTAAGAATCTCAATACTAATGAACATTTGTCAGTTTGTGAGGGCTGTGTATATGGAAAACAGCACCGGAAAAGTTTCCCAAAAGACCCAGCCAAAAGAGCTACTAAGCCAGGAGAAGAATTTCATGTTGATTTGTGTGGAAAAATGAGTGCTCCTTCGATAAATGGTTCAAATTATTTTATGTTATTAAAAGACGACTATTCTAGGTTTTGCTTCATTTATTTCCTTAAAAACAAGACAGATGTGTTAACCAAATTGATGTCTTTTTACGCTGACGTAAAAGCCGACGGGTATGATATTAGGAGACTTCGTTCTTATACAAAATGGAATTAGGCATGAAATATCTACCCCTCGAGCTACCGAGCAAAATGGTTTTATAGAACGCCAAAATCGAACTATAGTCGAGAGTGCCAAGTCAATGTTACATGGTAGAAATTTACCAGTGTATCTTTGGGCTAAAGCAGCGAATACAGCTGTGTATTTAAAAAACAGAACTGCCTCTCATGTCATTAAAGGGAGCACACCTTATGAAAAATGGTACGGAAAAAAATCAGAGGTAAGTCATCTGCGTATTTTTGGTAGTGAAGCATTTGTTCATATTCCAAAAGAACAACGAACAAAGTTTCAAAAGAACTCGGTAAAGCACATATTAGTTGGATATAATGATTCAAGTAAAGCTTATCGTGTTTACGACTCAAAGAGTAAAAATGTTTTCATCAGAAGAGACGTAATTTTTAACGAAAAATGTGGAGAATACGTAAATCAAATATTTGAGCTGAAAACAAAACATAAAAATGACAGTACAAACGGAAACGCTGAAAATGGCGAAATGACAAATCATGACGAAGAAAAATCAGACCTACAACAAGAGTTAGAAATATCATCTGATTTTGATAACAAATTTAAAAGATATGTCAGTGAACAAAATTTTAGAAGTCCATATAACACTCGAGGTAATAAAAAGAAAATTGAAAATGTAATAAACGGTGAAATATGTAGCGTGCAGTTAGAACCAACCACTTTAGAAGAGGCATTAAAAGGTGAAGAATCTGAAAAGTGGAACTTAGCAATTAAAGATGAATTGAACTCGTTATATAAGAACAACACATGGGTTCTTGTACCACGTACTTCAAATATAAACGTCATTTCGAATAAATGGGTTTTTAAAAGAAAATACAAGTCAGATGGAAAAATAGACATATATAAAGCTCGATTGGTGGTAAGAGGGTGCTTACAGAAACCAGGAGTAGACTATGACGAAATATATTCACCGGTTGTGAGATATGAGTCTGTCCGTTTGTTGTTGTCGATAGCTGCTGCGTTTGATATGCAATTATACCAATTCGATGTAAAAACTGCTTTTTTACATGGTGAGTTGGAAGAAGCAATATACATGGAACAACCCTATGGTTACAAACAGGACAAACGAGTATGTAAATTACAAAAAGGACTTTATGGTCTTAAGCAGGCTTCCCGGCAATGGAATAAACCATTCGTGAATTTTCTTTCTAATTTTGGTTTTATACAATCTTTCGCCGATTCATGTGTATTTTATTATAACTCAAAACAAAAAACAACATATTTAGCTCTTTATGTAGATGATGGGCTAGTGTATGGAAATAATGCATCTTTCATTATAGATCTTCTAAAAGCTTTAAATTGCGAATTTGACATAACTTATGGGCCTGCAGAGTCATTTGTTGGCATACAAATTCAAATCTGCAGAAAGTCAATGAAATTGAAAATTCATCAGCAAGCTTATATAAATAGAATACTGAAACGCTTTAACCTCGAAGACTGTGCAGCGGTATTAACTCCAGAGCCAGGTATTCCATTTTCGAAACTAGGTACACCTGAAGAAAAATTTCCTTATCGAGAAGCCATTGGATCGTTAATGTACTTAATGGTATCAACACGACCAGACATTGCTTTTAGTGTTGGTGTTTCAAGTAGATATGTGGAAAGTCCAACTCAAATTCATTGCAAAGGTGTAAAACGCATTTTTAAGTATTTGAAAGGAACGGCTGAAAGAGGTATTTCATATAGTATTGGATCACACTGTAATACCTTGAAAATGTATTGTGACTCAGACTGGGCTGGAGATTTGGATTCAAGACGAAGCACCACAGGCTGGATAGCTACAGTCAATAATGGGCCTATAGCGTGGAGTTCAAAGAAGCAAACAATAATAGCTACTTCTACAACAGAGGCTGAATTTGTAGCATTATGCTCGGCAACAAAAATAGTAGTTTGGATGCGCAAATTAATGATGAGCATTGGAAAAGTAATACTTGATGCGACACCAGTTAAACGTGATAACCAGCAAGCAATAACTTTGGTAAAAAGTCCAGAATCTTTGAAAACAACCAAACATATTGACACCCAATACTTTTACACTTGCGACATTCAGGCTAAAGGCGATATCGATGTTCAATACTTGGAAAGAGTCAATCAACTAGCTGATATACTGACGAAGGCATTGCCTAAAAAATAGTTTCACTCATTATTAGCCTTATTAAAAATGTGAGTGCAAGCAATTTATAAATAAATTATGAGAGCGAGAGGGAGCGTTGGAAAAACGCTCTCAATATTAACATTTTATATATTGTATTGTCAATTCATTATTTCTCGTCACTTAAATTTTTTCCTTTAAAAAACTTATTCATCGAGTTTTTAGTCTCTTGGCCTTAACAACTTATTTTAAATTTAATAAATAATAAAACTGTTTTTTGTATTTGTTTATATAAAAGAACAAACTGCGTTTTTATTTGCAAAAAAAGTGTTATTTTAAGAATAGAACCTTCAACTTCAGGTATTAACGTATACAAAAATGATGTAGTGTTTTTGAAAATATGTCTGAAAATATTTTTGACGATTTTTAAGGTTGGGTTTTTAATCTTCTATTTTCTAAAAGTATGAAGTCTAAGCTTGATATTACAAAAAAGAAAATTTGCGGTTTTGTTGCTCCATTTTTTGCTATTAACATTTTTCTGATTGAAGTCGTGTTTTTTCAAAGTCATGTATTTAACAAAACTAACGTTCGTTCAATTTACTATTGATGTTATTGTTGTCAGAGATAGGTGCGTGAACAAGTATCAGTCATTTTTATTCGCGAGAGTGTTAAAATGGTTTTGTATGACTCCTACAATACATAAATTTTTAATTCATGGTCCCGAAATCATAAAATATGCCCTTTTACCGATTGGAGAACTTTCAGAAGAAGCTAAGGAAGACAGAAATAAGGATTTTAAAAATTATAGGGAACACTTTGCTCGCAAATGCAGCCGAGAAAAGTCGAATGACGATATTTATAATAGATTTTTTCTCAGTTGAGGTCCATTTATATCTAGTATTAATAAACAAAATGAGCGGAAAGAAAAGCAACAATTATCAAATTCCGAACTACAGCTTTTGCTATCGCCTATTATTTTTCAAGAATTACATGAAAGTGCGAGTAATGATAGCAAAGATTATGATCATGGAGGTAAGGATAAACATAATATGGTTTTTTTTAAGTGTATGGCAATTATTTTTTTTTTTTTTTTTTTTTTTTTTTTTCATATTTTTTATTATTGAATCTTCGCTTTAGCGAACTAACAATAAGTTTTCAAATCTTAAGACTAAGGAAATAATATTAGACCAGCCAGTACCAGACTAAAATTTACGTTCTCATAATATAAATAGTTATCTTCATCTAAGCGCAATAGTATCCCTCTTTTTCAGACGGGAGTGTCTACTATGTTGCAAGATACTTCGAGCGAGCGGATTTGGATGCGTTTCCAGCTTATTTAAATACTTGTCCACATATTTCAGGATTTCGCTTTTAACTAGTGGAACTTCTAGATCCTTATGGATGTTGCTGTTTTTGACATACCATGGAGCACCAGTTATCATTCTTAGGATTTTATTTTGACGGCGTTGTATTTTTTCTATGTTAGAGGCGGAAGCAGTGCCCCATAATTGTATACCGTAGCACCAAATTGATTTTAAAATTGAGTTGTATAGTAGAAGTTTACAATCCAGATGAAGCACAGAGTTTCTACCCATAAGCCAGTGGATTTGTGCAGCTTTAAGTTTCATTTGCGTCAGCTTTGCATCTATATGAGGCTTCCATGTGAGGCGGCGATCAAGGTGAATACCAAGATATTTTGTCTCGGATCGTTGAGGCACCAAATGGTTGTTAATAGTGATTGGAGGGCACGTTTCTTTGCGTAAGGTAAAAGTTATGTGAGTACATTTTTGTTCATTTATTTTTATTCCCCATAACCTTGCCCATTTCTCAACTTGGCTAACGTGTTGTTGCAGTTGACTCGAAGCCTCTTTAGGGTCTTTATCAATACTGAGAAAAGCAGTATCATCAGCAAATGTGGACGTGTGCGTAAAACAGTTGGTTGGCATATCTGCTGTGTAAAGCAAGTACAAAATTGGACCTAGTATACTCCCTTGAGGTACACCAGCCTCTATTGGTTGGGAACAACTTATTTGGTTTCCCTCTTTGATCATAAATTGTCTGCCGGTTAAGTATTTTTCTAGCAGGCTTGAAATATTAGCTGGTAGATAGAGTTTTAGTTTGATTAACAGGCCTTCGTGCCATACTTTATCGAATGCTTGACAGACATCGATAAAAAGCGCGGAGCAGTACTTCTTTTTCTCAAAGGCTTTTCTTATAACCTGCACCAGTCTGTGAGTTTGTTCGATTGTACTATGTTGACTTCTAAAACCAAATTGGTGATCTGGGATGCAGTTGTTGTCATTCAGGATCGGACTCAGCGTGTTTTTAAGCAGCTTTTCGAATAGTTTCGCCAAAGTTGGTAACAAACTTATGGGCCTATAAGACTCCACCTTCGAAGGATCTTTACCAGGCTTGGGAATCATCTTCACTAAGGCAACTTTCCATACTGGCGGAAAGTGTTCAAGCCGAATTATGGCATTAAAAACAAAAAGAATAATTCTTTTACCTGTAAAGGGTAGCTCTAAAAGCATTTTGTTGCTTATTTTATCAACGCCAGGAGCTTTTTTGTCATTTAGGTTAGCGATTGCCTCTATAACATCTGAAAATTGGAAGCGTATTTCTATAGGACGTCTTGCTACAACAGGCGGTAATTCTCTCACGTCAGTGCATGAATTAGGAGTGAAGACGTTCCTTAAATGGCTTGCGAACAGATCGCATTTTTCTTCGTCATTTCTAGCCCAGGATCCTCTCAGGTTACGCAGTGGTGGTTTTGCGATTACGGGTCTTTTAAGACGTCTGGCTGTTCGCCATAGAGAATAGTTTGTTTGAGGAGTCGCGTCTACACCTTCCAGGTATTCCTTCAATGATGACATTCTATGTACTTCCAGCATGTTTTTTAATCGGTTTGTACATTCCTTCAGCTTATTCTTAAGTAGGGGCGATCTATACTTTTGCCATTCTCTTCGGGCTCTCCTTTTTTCAGATAAGAGCTTTTCAACATCGCTTGAGTAAATTTTGTTGTATCTGGTCTGACGGTAGGTAGAAGAAGCATTTTCAACGGCTTTTTTAATATTTTCATTGAGGCTACCCAGGCACTCATCGATTTCTTCGGAAGTTTTTAAAGATTGATGTTCCGAACAGTGCGTGCTGATAAATTTTTTGTATTTTAACCAGTTTATTCTTTTAGATAAGAAAAAATCACTAGTTGCTATTTGTTGAGGACTGCAAATAGTAATTATTGTGGGTGAGTGGTCAGAAGATAAATCCAAGGAAGGTTGAGCCTCAATAAGCTCAGGGGGTATGCCTTTTGCTACGCCAAAATCTATTACGTCTGGTATTTTATTGTGGTCAGTTGGCCAATATGTTGGTTGCCCAGTAGAAATAACGTGAAGTCTCATTTCCGAAACAGAATCATACAAGACACGACCTCTGGGACTTATTAGGCGGGAGCCCCAGTACGTGTGTTTAGCGTTATAGTCACCAGCAGCAATAAAGTGAGGACCTAAAGATTTGTAAAAACTGTTGTACTGATCCTTCGTTATGGAGAATCTGGGTGGACAATAAACTGACGAAATAACGAGATTATGGTAAGATTCATCGATGCAGACGTTTGTTGCTTGTATATAACTTTCGGAGAGACCACCCATCCATTGGTGTTTGATTCTTGATTTAATTAATATAGCTGAACCACCACATGACCTATCTCTGGGATCTTTTGAATCATAAAAAGTATAGCCACTTATTTTGAAAGTGCTTCTAGATGTCATATGAGTTTCGGAAATCAACATGACATCGATTTTTTGGTGTGTTAAAAAGTATTCGAGCTCATTTTTGTGTTGGCGGATGCCGTTTGCGTTCCAGAAACAAACCCTGAGGCAGTTCATGGTCTTTTAAGCATGGCCTGCAGAAGAGCAGACTGCATTTTCTGCATCTCCTGCATCATGCTAGCCATTTGCGCCATTATCTGCGTAAATTGTTTGACCATATTGTCAATTACGGCTTCCAGGCGGCTGAAATTGGGACCAATTGGTTCACTTGTTGGCGCTTGTTGTTGTGTTGTAGGCTCGGTAGACTTACGTGCATTAGGCTGGTTAGACTTTAATGCAGCGGCGTAAGAAACTTGATTTGTAGTTGGTTGTGCTAACGGAGGCATATTTGTAGTTGGTATATCTAAAGGCTGGGGAGGGGCAGGAACTGTTCTCGGCTTAGTTGAGCGCATAACCGAATTAAAAACAGGGCAACCTCTATAGTTGGCAGTGTGGTTTCCCCCGCAGTTGCTGCATTTCTTCATCCTAGGATCATCTTTTGGCTTGTCGCACTTGGTCGTGTCGTGCAGATCCCCACACACAACACAAACAGTAGGCAGCTTACAATAAGCTTTAGTATGGCCATACTCCTGGCAGTTCAAGCACTGTACGGGCCCAGACCGCTTATGTGGCACTTCCACAGTAACTCGTCGGTGCATAATATATTTTAAATCATAGATGGGGTGAGTTTCACTTTTTTTCAATTTGATATCACCAGGCTGAAGCTCCACTCTGAATAATGGTTGAGGGTGTTTTTCCCTGTTTCTCATATTGGATACCCTCCTAACCATAAACCCTTTGCTTAATAAACTGGTCTTGACCTCTTCTGGGTCAACATTAGAATCAATGCCTTTAATGACTACCTGAAGGCCTTTTGCGGTCTTGAGTTGGTAGGTATAGAAGTTTTTGTTAAGTTTTTCGAGCTCCGAAACCGTAGCGCGGTAGGCGTTTTCATGGTTCACTTGAATTTTTGTCTCAAATATGTTGCCGCGTTTAACGTTAGAAACATAAAAGTTATTTTCCCCAATCAAACCGACTAAAAACTTTACGAGATCATTTGAGTTTTTTTCCCTCAAATAAATGGGAGGTGGCTTAAAGGACTTTCTTTCACTAACGGGGGCCTCATTATCCTCTTGTAAAATTGCAAAACGATTTTGCGATGAGGTTGGCCTTTCATCGTCTTTTAAAATTTTTGCAGGTTGAGATGCTTCTGCCGATTTAGGGCTTCTTCCCCTTTTAAGCACTGTCACGTAGCGGTCCATCCCTACCTGGATCTTAGGTGCCGGTGCAGAAATTAAGCTTGATGCGGCCTTAGCAGCTGCAGGTTCAATTCCAGAATTTGATAACGGTGACCGCGACAAAGATGGTACCTCAGAATTTTTTTTATAATTATTAAATAAAGATTGGGCTAAATTAGTCCCTTGTTCAGTACATTTATCTAAATTAGGCGCACTTGAACTAAGATTGCTTGTAATTATTTTTGGTCTCGCATTTAAATAATTTCTATTAAATTCAGGGTCTCTTATGTTCTCATTGCTAACACTGCTTAACACAATGTAAGCATTTCGGCTATTAGGCCCACTGTCACTACGATAACTGTTACTCATTAACAGTTCGCTTTTTTTTTATTTAGATTGTTGTTTTTGTTTTTCTTTTCTCACTCTTTTGTGTATGTATATATGTATATTAATAATTTCGTTTGCTACCTATTACTAATATCACCTATTAACAATATTACACTCGCGTACACACGTCCGTACACTACGAGATTAAGAATGCAACTGTATGGCAATTATTGATAAACAAAAAAAATTATAAAAATTTATTTCGTTACTTTTTTAGAAAATTTGTAGAATTCTCAAAATCTTTCAAAACCCAAATTCAGACTTTACATTAAACTTATATTCATATTTATGCAAAATATATATTTATTTTTTTTTATTTTTTATAAAGAAGACAATATCAGCTTTTGTTTGCTTCTAACTTTTTAAAAAAAAATCACTTTCCTTTTTAAAATTACGGCGCAAATTCACTATAATTTTCCGAATAATAAAAATGTCTATAAAATCGTAGAAAAAAATTTTTTCCGTGTATTTTTTTTCAGAATATGCTTTTTTATGCATATTTAACGATTCGATAAACAAAAAAAAATTATAAAAATTTATTTCGTTAATTTTTAAAAAATTTGTAGAATTCTCAAAATCTTTCAAAACCCAAATTCAGACGTTACATTAAACTTATATTCATATTTATACAAAATATATATTTATTTTTTTTATTTTTTAGAAAGAAGACAATATAAGCTTTTGTTTGCTTCTAACTTTTTAAAAAAATCACTTTTCATTTTAAAATTACGGCGAAAATTCTGAAACAAACTATAATTTTCCGAAAAATAAAAATGTCTATAAAATCGAAAAAAAAATTTTTTTTCGTGTATCTTTTTTTCATATTTAACGATTTGAAAAAAATAATTAAATTACGGCTCCCTAAAATTAATCGCCACTTTCGGTGCCATCGAACCCAATGTGCATCGTGAACACTAAATTGTGCCTTACACTGAATTATTTTTCGCATACTACAACATTCATTTTCTCCAAAGGAGCAGTATCACACTTCATGTTCTCAACAACCGCTAAAACTTTTTCTTTAGTCTCTTTAGTAATTTCAACGAAAATTGGACGACAGTACCTTGTTGATGATGGACTTTTATTACGCAAATATTCTTTTTTACTGTTTAATTTTAAACTTAAAGGTATCATCGATGCTAATAGCAGACTCATGTCGCTTGCATCAGTTGACAAACACTGATTGTACTCTGCATGGCCAGAACATCCGTCGCAACCCCACTTTTACGTAAGAGTGTAATTTAAGTTGTGCATATCATTAACTTTTTCGCGCAAAAAACTTTCAAAAAGGCGCTTTATGGTGTGATCCATCAAACTTTGCAAGCTTACAGGTGCTTCATTTTCTGATACTCGGACTTCATTGGGATACCATTTGTTTCTCTTTTAGTACCTATCAGGTGGTAATATATCATATCCCCCTTTTTCCAAAACATATTTTGTTGTCTCTTACTGATGTTTTGTAACCTTTGCATCCAACATTAGCGCTATCGCGATTGACGAAGGAATATATGGTTGTGATTAATTTTTTGCTCTCGTTAATGTACTTGCCATTAGTAACTGTTGTTGGGTTTACTGGGATGCTAAATTCAGGAGCTTTGTGCCTACGTCGTTTGCAATCATCGAATTCCTTAACAGGCCTTCCCTTTCTCTTTGAACAACTAGGTTCATCATCAGCAAGTGATACTTCAAATATATCTAAAAAAAAAATGTGGCATTCAAAATTTACAATAAGTGATTTTTGTTTCAGATCTTATTTTTTAGCCAAGCACAATTTTTTTTTAAATATGAGTTTTTTTTACGATTTCTTCCAGCGTTTATAAAAATAACTGAGAAATCGCTTCTGAATTGCTTTTTTCACTATTTCGATTTCATTTATCGTAAGCACTGGGTTCTTTGCTTTTATAATATCAGTTAATACATCCACATAATTACCGCAATTAATAAGTTCCTTACACTGTTCCTTACATTGTTTAACATAATTTTTAATATATTTTTGCTTTTATTATTTTTTATTCAAACGGTTTTGTTAACCATCAAATGCGCAAGAATGCCGATTTTAACAAACTGTTATTATAATTAATAAGTAAAATATCATTAAAATAGTTTAAGCCTTAATGTAAGCAACACATTTTTATAGAAAACCTGAGCAGCATCATTCTTGACCTTTTTAGAAAATTTTCAAGTTTGTTCAACGATTGGCGAAAGTCGGTGTATTTTTTTTTTGCTAAATTTAAAGAATAGACTCTCACCCTTTATTATGTTGCAGTAAGAGGACGGAGGTAGACGGAGCCAACTTCTTTTTTTTTTCCAAGAAAAACTGCAAACACCGAATTTTATAAAGCTATTTTAATTTGCTTGTATTTACTAAACTACATATGTAATCCAAATATATATTTTTTTTAATTAAAAAGAAGGCTGTGTATTTCAATAAAAACGGCATTAAAATATTAGCAATGAAAATATCTTTCACGCATAAGCTACTGAGTTTCATGAACATTTTCACCTGTTTTCTTTTACAATACTTAAGTGACTTCACTTAACTTTTTTTAAGACAAAATATTTATTAAAAAAAAATTATTGATTTTTCTTAGTGAAACACTTTTCTATAAAACACCATCATTAGATTTTTAAAAAGTATAAGTCAAAAATTGGCATTTTGCCACCAAAATACCACTGTGGGGCGTACAGGTATGGGCGGAGATTTCATACTACGGCCATTCAAAGTACCCGAATGACCGGCAAAACTTATACAAACCTACTGCTCTAAAGCTCATATACATACGGCACGTATAGTTAAGTCGTAGATTGCTCGTCAAAATGTTGAGACTTTGATTGGACCGCCCTATGCTCCTGACCTTAACTAAGGATGAATTTATGGATAAAATAAAAAGAGCGTGTAGCGAAATATCTCTGGACTATATATAAATTCAATAAAAAAATAAAATATATATAAAATTTTAAAGCTTGAAAAAAATAACTGAATAAAATAAATGCTTAAACAAAACTGTCTTGTCTGCTAAATTTATAAAGCAATTCATAGGTGATTATATTCAGTTGAACCATTAAAAAGTTAACTATATTGTACTTAAAAAAAACTAAAAAAAGGTACCGTTATAGAGCAGAATCTTGTATTCTTATGAAATGCTGATTAAAAATTTTAGTATTTAGGAAAATTTAATTTTTTATTTAGGCTCAAGTTCAATACTTATTAAGTTTCTTATTTCTTTGCAAATGAAATGTTTATAAGCCCCTAGCTTTAAGGACCATGATTTACTAATCTGCACCTGGAATATTAGAACCCTATATAGAAGAGATGCAGTGTACGCACTGGCGAATGTACTTGAAAGATACAAGGCCTATATTACTGCCTTACAGGAAGTGCGATAGAATGGGAAAGACGACACAACTACAACAAAAGGCAATGCGCTGTATTTTAGCTACCATGAAACAAGACATAAGTTTGGCTGTGGATCCGTGGTTAGCCGGAGACTTGAACATCTTGTCTCCAGGTGTAATCCAGCCATAATTCGTATAAGACCAAATTCTTCAGTACCATCTGGGGCATTCCACCGTCACGTACAAACAAATTAAACTATTTTTTAGCACTTATTTTACATACAACTTCTAATTGGTAATTCAGAATTCTATTTTTGTTCTTCTATTTATTAAATTGCATGGTAGTCTTCAATCCTACATTGAACTTGTTTTTAATAATTCATAAAATATTAAAGAAAAAATTTAACAAACTTCGTCACGTATTCGACAGCCTGAGTCAACCAAAATTTAAAATTGTATTGTTTAAATCCAAATTTCAGCGAATCAGTTACACATAGATAAAAGATATCTAAGAAAGATATTACAACTAACAACCACGCTTTCTTATGATGATAATAAATTTTTAATAAGAAAAATATTTATAAGCAAAAATAATTTTTTTTTTATTTTGTCACGTACAGACAAATTGCGTCACGTAAGGGACACAGTTGAAATTATTTTTATAAAATACACAAAAATCAAAAGTTAATAATAGTTTTGCATACAGATATGCTATGTTTTTTGCACTCCACGATATTTTGATTGGCTTTGATGAAATGAAAGTTTGAAATTCCTGTTATGGCTTCGGTGTTATTTCATGGAGATTCAGATTAAATTTTTGAGGATGGCACATAAATTATCCGTGTTTTTTAAACTAATTTAGAAGCCAAATAAGCAAAAATTTTAGCTGACTGAATGACAATATGTTTGCTTTGGCTCATCATTTTCTCTCTTACCAATCTTCTTATATTTTCGCCGATTACATTTATTACACCTTTTCAATTAGATGTAGAAAAATATTTCCAAAAAAGGGCTTTGCGTACTTTTCGCTCAGCATTGATACTAATTTTACCATATAACGGTTTTTAAATTCTGATGCCGGGCCATCGCTCCAAGTTATTTTCACTGAAGGTAAATCTTAATTTTCCGTATGTACTAACCCGAACAACTTATTAAAAAAACCAAAAACTGCATCTTTGTCTTCAAAATTCGCATCCGGGCATATAAGGTATGCTTGATAATTTCCTTTGTAAAAAGTTGCAGCATTAAACAACAGGACACTCGTTCGCGACCATAGTGCGCTTTGAACTTCATTATGGTATTCACAAGCGGAAGGCATTGCAAAATCAATTTAAAGGATACGCACACTTTCATTTAATTGGTCTTGTTGAAATTCATCGGCTTGGATTCCTTTCAAATTAACATGTTTCATCATACTATGAGCTGTATTAGTTAGTTTCGGCGTATGCAAAAAAATTTGTTAATAAACACATTGAGGCTAACAAAGCTTTTTTCGAAAAATCGAATGCACAGAAGTCCTTTCACTAAAGTGTGAATTAATAAAAATTAAGGTTTTGATTTTGGCAACATCATTAATTATTTTGTCAGTTTATAGTTATCGATGTATAAAAGAGAATATTTATTAACCCAGGTACCCACACTTATAAATAACTGTTTGCTTTTATGTTTACATAAGAATTAAAATTAATTTTTACTAAAGTGTGCATTAAAAAAAAATTTAAGTTTTGATTCTGGCAACATCATTAATTATTTTGTCAATTTATAGTTATCGATGTATAAAAGCGAATATTATTTTAGCCAGAATTAAAATTAATGGATATTTAACATAAAATATACTTTAAAAACTCAAATATACATGAAAACTAATTTGTATAATTAAAAAAAGTAAGAAGCATACACATATGTATGTACATACACGTAAACGCCTAAAGACCCACTTAAAATTTGGACTGTTATAACTTCTCTTGATGTGCAGAACCCCTATTAGGGGTTTTTTAAAAAGTTCGGATATAAAAGGGATACAAAAGAGCAAAAATGAGAAAATCTGTAACTTAGTATTTCCTTAACCATTCGCAATTTTAAACTTAGTATTTCTTTGACCATTCGCAATTTAAAAGGTATTAAGGCATAATCATATGCATACATATTTTTAATTTAAATGAGGCTAAATTTTTGAAAAATCTACAGCAAAGCACATATTTTATTTTGGAAAAATGTTTAATTTCGAAATGTGGATAAAAAAAAGTACTAAAAACAAGATATAGGCTAAGGGTCTTATTCATAAACGTACAATAGTGTTTATTAAAGGCTTATTTGACAAGTATATATGGAATAATTGTCAAATAAGCCTTTAATATACACTATTGTACATTTATGAATAAGACCATAATAGTTTAGATAAGCTTTGAACTTTCTAAAAATATGAAAGTTAGATAATTTTTATACAATTAAACGCAAAAACTTTCGGTTTTATGCAGTAAGAAAAATAATTGATATTCTGAAATAAGATTGTACACAAAATCATTTAGATCATCATATTATCATAATACTTATTTGTATTTAAAATATTAGCGATAACAACAATGCCCTGTTTTGTTTGTACAAAATAGGCATTCGAATAACGAATTTTGTTTTGATTTTTTAAACATCACTAAAATTATGTTTTTAAAGAAACAGAAAAAATTAATAAAAATGTAAAAAAATTAGTTTTTTAAAGAAAACTTTCTTGATTTTCGATTCTTGCTTTCTAATATGCTTTAAGAATGTTCGGCAGAAACACAACATAATTTTTATAACCTTTAAACTTAAAAATATTCATTTCTTCACAAGACACAAAAAACCAAAAAAAGTCACTTTAACATAGGTTTAAAGTAGACGCGTACCTACTTTAAAAAATTCATATTAACAAACGTACTTTCAGCAGAAATTCATTTTGGACAACGGTTTGTATGGCTTTGTTAACTTTTTAAGTATACGGCCGTTTGTCTTTCAATTCAACTGAACTTGTTTAATGGGTTCTGAAACGTAATTTATTATCTGAATTTTTTCCCCCATTCTTTTCATATGCAGACTTTGCATTAGTCTATGGACAGTAATAGTTTTTTGTTATCAGAACAGAGGTCACATTCATTTACCAGCACTAAGAATATAAATAAGGATCACATAAAATTTTACACAGCCAGTCGTTACAGTAGTTTTGTTTGTTTTCATGTGTTACACATTTGCACTGATATGAAAGAGTGTTTTTTATGAGTAGCACGTGTTAAGGTCTAAGACTTCAAAATTTTAAAAATCTTATTTCTATATTACATTAAATTCCGAAAAAGTGCAGAAGGCTTCCCGTAGATACATAGATAAATTATGCTTCTAACGCCTTTCTCGAATCCCATTTTCCCAAACAACAGCAATATCATTTGCACCTGGACAGGTGTATATTATATCTGGACGGTAATAAAAGGCATTCACATCCTCGTAATACGAGTCGACATTTGATATGCCTAAGCTTGAACTTTCGGCTGGGGCAATATTAAATTTAAGCGCTAATTCGGTTGCTATCGCTCTTTTTTTGTTTGGCGATTGAGGAAGAGCTTTTAGAACCTTTTGAACAGCTTTCGATTAAGTGTTTGGACATGTAAGGGGATTTTGGTACTTACAGAAGGTTCGTCCCTTCCTTAACTTGCATAGCTTTTTAAATCGATTTTTAAAAAACTTCCTCTTTTTCGCTAATGAAGCTCACATATTCTTCTCGATTCGCTAGGGCTAAAGGTTGGATCATCTTTCTTACGCTTTTCGCGAATTTTCCGCATATGGTCAGTACTGTCTTTATTCTTGGCGTCCCGTACAGACACTTTTTATTACGAAAGAAAAAATATTTGCTTAGTGTTTAAGTGGAATTTTTTTTTGTCAGCTTTTACACCACCAAAAGTTAGCTGTTAGTTAGTCTTACAGTTATTATTTTAAAAAGAAATACGCGTCACTTGTGGGACATAGAAATTTACCTTTGCATTGAAATTACTTACTCGGCAATAAATCTCTTTGCAACAATAAATATTATGCAGTTTATTACCGCTCCCCACTCCCTTGGACGCAGAAAAGAATATTAGTTTCTATGTGAAAAACAGTACTAGCAGCGACCTCGCAAAAAATGGAGTTAAATGAAAAAGAAAAGTTAGATTCTTTATACTCTCAAGAAAATAACGGTATTTATGAAAAAATTGATTTACTCGTCACTATGTATGTCAATTTTTTTCAGAGGAGAACTTAATCTCTATGTAGATGCAAATATATAAAAAAAGTTTATGTTTGTAAAATTTTTCAGATTTCTCTCTTTTATGGAATGCTCCACCTTATATGTGCCCATGCCCAACCTTATCTGTGCCCATGCCCAGACCGAAGATATATTTTACGAGCGCCTAGAGAGAGTATATGACCGCTGCCCCGACAGTTACATTAAAATCGTCCTAGGAGATTTTTTTGTCCTATTTTTATTATTGAATCTTCGCCTTTGGCGAAATAACAATAAGTATTCAAATCTTAAAACTATTCATTTTTTATTAGACCAGCCAGTGCCAGACTAAAATTTAAGTTCTCATAATAAAATTAATTAATTTAGTAGTTTCATCTAAGTGCAATAGTATCCCTTCTTTTCAGGCGAGTGTGTCCACTATGTTGCAAAATGTTTCGAGCGAGCGGATTTGGATGTGCTTCCAGCTTGTTTAAATACTTGTCCACATAGTTCAGGATTTCGCATTTAACTAGTGGAACTTGTAGATCTTTGTGGATGTTGCTGTTTTTAATGTACCAAGGAGCACCAGTTATCATTCTTAGGATTTTATTTTCACGGCGTTGTATTTTTTCAATGTTAAAGGCGGAAGCAGTGCCCCATAATTGTATACCGTAGCACCAAATTGGTTTTAAATCGACTTGTAGAGTAGAAGTTTACAATCCAGACGTAGCACAGAAATTCTACCCATTAGCCAGTGGATTTGAGCAGCTTTAAGTTTCATTTGAGTCAGCTTGGAATCTATATGAGGCTTCCATGTGAGGCGGCGATCCAGGTGAATGCCAAGATATTTTGTGTCAATTCGTTGAGGCACCGTATTGTTGTTAATAGGAATTGGGGGGCACGTTTCCTTGCGTAACGTAAAAGTAACGTGGGTGCATTTTTTTCATTCATTTTTATTCCCCACAACTTTGCCCATTTTTCTACTTGGATTACGTGATGTTGAAGGTGTTTTGAGGCCTCCTTAGGGTATTTATGAATACTGAGAAAGTCGGTATCATCAGCAAATGTCGACGTATGAGTAAGATTATTTGTGGGCATATCTGCTGTGTAAAGCAAGTACAGAATTGGACCTAGTATACTCCCTTGAGGTACACCAGCCCCTATTGGTTGAGAAGAACTTATTTGGTTTCCCTCTTTAATCATAAATTGTCGGCCGATTATGTATTTTTCTAAAAGGTTGAAGATATTAAATGGAAGGTTGAGCTTTAATTTGTTTAACAGGCCTTCATGCCATACTTTGTCGAACGCTTGAGAGACATCTATAAAGAGCGCAGAGCAGTATTTCTTTTCCTCAAAGGCTTTTCTTATAACCTGTACCAATCTGTGGGTTTGTTCGATGGTATTATGTTGATTTCTAAATCCAAATTGGTGATCTGGAATACAGTTGTTTTCATTCAGGATCGGAATCAGCTTTTTTTTAAGCAATTTCTCAAGCAATTTGGACATAGTTGGTAACAGACTTATAGGCCTGTAAGACTCCACCTTCAAAGGATTTTTCCCCGGCTTAGGAATCATCTTTACCAAGGCAACTTTCCATGTTGGCGGGAAATGTTCGAGCCGTAATATGGCATTAAAAATAAAAAGAATTATTCTTTTTGCTGTGCAAGGCAGCTCCAAAAGCATGTTGTTGCTGATTTCATCAAAGCCAGGAGCTTTTTTAACATTTAAATTATTAATAGCCTCTACGACATCTGAAAACTGAAAACGTATTTCCATATGACATCTAGCAACAACAGGCGGTAATTTACTAATGTCAGTGCATGTATTTGGAGTGAAGACATTTGTTAAATGACTTGCGAGCAGATCACATTTTTCTTCATCACTTCTTGTCTCAGAAATCAACATGACATCAATTTTTTGGTTTATTAAAAAATATTCGAGTTTGTTTTTGTGTTGGCGGATGCCGTTAGCGTTCCAGAAACAAACCCTGAGGCAGTTCGTGGTCTTTTAAGCATGGCCTGCAGAAGAGCAGACTGCATTTTTTGCATTTCTTGCATCATGCCAGCCATTTGCGCCATGAATTGCGTAAATTGTTTAACCATATTGTCAATAACAGCTTCGAGGCGGCTAAGACTGGACCCGGTAGGATCATTTGTTGGCATGTCTTGTTGTGTTGTAGGCTGGGTAGGCTTACTTGCATTGGGCTGGTTAGACTTTAATACGTTGGCATAGGAAACTTGACTTGTAGTTGGTTGTGATAATGGAGGCATGTTTGTAGTTGGTATATTAAAAGGCTGGGGAGGGGCAGGAACCACTTTCGGCTTATATAAGCGTTTAACTGAATCAAAAACGGGACAACCTCTATAGTTGGCCGTGTGGTTTCCTCCGCAATTGCTGCATTTCTTTACCCGAGGATCATCTTTTGGCTTTTCGCACTTAGTCGTAGCATGCAGGTCACCACACACAACACAAACAGAAGGCAACTTGCAATAAGCCTTGGTGTGACCATATTCTTGGCAGTTTAAGCACTGTACGGGCACAGATCGCTTATGTGGCGCTTCAACTACAACTCTACGGTGCAAAATATATTTTAGGTTATAAATAGGGTGAGTCTCATTCTTTTTAAAATTTACATCCCCAGGCTCAAACTCCACTCGGAACATTGGTTGGACACACCTTTCTCTGTTTCTAATGTTTGATACAAACTTGACTTTAAAGCCTTTGCTGCACAAACTGGCCTTAATCTCCTCTGGGTCAACATTTGAATCAATACCTTTGATAACAACCTGTAGACCTTTTGCGTTCTTAAGTTGGTAGGTGTAGAAGCTTTTTTTTATGTTATTCAAGTTCGGAAACCGTAAATGCTATCACGCTTTATGTTCGAAACATAAAAGTTGTTTTCGCCTATTAATTCAACTAAAAACTTTATGAGGTCATTTGAGTTTTTCTCTCTCAAATATATTGGGGGAGGCTTAAATGACTTTTTTTCGGGTAATGGGGCATCATTTTCCTCCTGCAAAATGGCAAAACGATTTTACGATGAGGTCGGCTTTTCTTCATCTTTCAAAATTTTTGCTGCGTTTGTAACCTCTGCCGATTTGGGGCTTCTTCCCCTCTTAAGAACTGTTATATAATGGTCCATTCCTACCTGGACCTTTGGAGCTTGTGAAGAAAATAGACTGTGACCGTCTTTAGCAACTGTAGGTTCAATTTCTAAATTCAATAAGGAAGACCGCGATGAGGATGGTACCTCGGTATTTTTTTTATAATTTTTAAAAAGAGATTGGGCTAAATTTGTCCCTTGTTCAAAACACTTATTTAAATTTGGTGCACTTGCACTTAAATTGTTTGTATTTATTTTTGGTTTCTCACTCAAATAGTTTTTATTGTATTCAGAATATCTAATGTTTTCATTGCTCACGCTTGTTGAGCTTAACACAATATAAGCATTTCTGCTATTAGGCCCACTGTCATGACGATTACTGTAACTCATTTACCGTTTGCTCTGTCACTTATGTATACAATATGTATGTATATAATAAAAATTGTTTGCCACCTATTACAAATATTCGCTCTTATTAACACTCGCGTAACACGTCCGCACACAACGAGTTTAAGATCACGACCCTAGAAGATTATAACGCGAAAATAGCAAGGGAAAATATCTTTGGTCCAACAGTCGGAAATTTTAGTCTTCGCGAGTAAACATCTTATAACGGAATGAGGCTAGTAGACTTCGCGGCGCACATTGGGCCAAATGAATGAAAAGTGGCGATTAATTCAAAATATGAACTTTAAAATTCATGATCGTGTTTGGTACCGGGTGATAGTGGATAAAATTCTGCATCACTAATTGCAAAAATTATACTTTTAAGTTGTTTGCTTTAGTTGAAGTGAGCACTTAAAGTTGAATAATTGTTATTTTTTTTGTGCATATTAAAAAAAAGTGAAAATTTTGATATTTCAATTGATAATTTTTTCTATTAATACTTCTAAAAGTTAAATTTTTATAATGGAACCGTCAACTTCAGGTAGTTTACTATATAGTTCATGTTTTTTTGTTTAAATAAATGTTTTAAAAATATTAAATGTTAATAAAATAAAATTAGCCCAAAAATGGGCTATTTTTGATTTATATATGGAGTTTCAACAACTTTGTTCGTGAGCTTGCGTAAAATCGTCTATATAGTGTTATAATATCAGATCTCAACTAATAAACCCCAAAATATTTTTCTGCGATTTTTGAGTTATGCTTGTTTTTGTGAAATAACTCAAGATGCTTACAATCCACAAATATGAAAAAAAAAACAAAACATCAAGTTGTTTTTACTTTGTTTTGTCACTATACTATAACGAGTAGTTGTTATTGTAGCTAAAAATAGTGTTGTTAATTAGAGATGGGGGCGTGAGTAACTTTAATTCACGCATGCTCACGTGATTGCGTATGTTTGGTTTATTTACTATGAATAAAACTAATTAAATTATTTTACATGTGTTTATGATATTTCAATGAATTTTACTTAAACATTTGTTAATTTTAAATTATTAGAAAATTATATATGGCACAAGTGCACTATTTTGAAAAATTGAAGGAGGTCACGCTTCCATCCCTATTTATTATTGTCATTTATTTGAGTCCTACATAATAACTGTTGGTCATATACATGCATCATACGAGTAAAGTTTTAATTTTGTTTTAAGCTGGTGATATCGATCTACTAATATAATGATAATACATTTTTAAGAATTTCTATCCATCCGTAGGGTATTATTGATTCGGTACTGACATGTTTATTTATTGTTTTAGCTGGCAATGTTTTGTGATGTGATGTTACATATTTAAAGTGTTGTGAAAGTGTAAATTATTCGGTACAGGGTTAAGAGAATTACTTTTTGCAAATTTTAAACGAATAGAAATCTTATTAATTTTAGGAACATGTCCCAAATAATTTTCATTCCTCGTCATGAGTTGCATAATTTTATGAGGAGTGCAGAACCTAAATCACTTCAGGATAAATTTAAACTTTTGAGATGGGAAGTAATAAAACGTGTCGACCCTTCGGATATGGTAGATTTTATGACAAGGTTTCATAATTTTTGCTCTAGCTATGAGATTCGGTGACAAAAATGTCATAGAAAGAATGAAATTTTTGTAAAAAATAATAAGAATTGGCTGGATGCCTCAATCTCATTCAGTCCACCACCAGAACCACAACAAAAAAGAGGTCGCAATGATCTCTCATTTGAAGAGTGCAAAGAAAAAACAAAAGTTAAGAAATGTAAAGACATAAGAGATCGAATTTCTTTGCCTGTTTTGGCTTACGCCACACAAATGAGCTTGAGAGCTGCTGGAAAAATAGATGAGTCGAAAATTGTTAAGAACATAATATCATCTCCAACAAAAGCCAAAAAATACCGAAAAAGTATAGAACAGGTACCACCACAGCAGTTAACTCCGGATGAAGCTCTGTCCGTTTTGGTAGAAGCGAAGCTAAGTCGCCACCAATATAATGTTATTAGAAAGGTTGCACCTGAGAAATTTCCATCATATAAATTGGTCCAAAGAGCTAAGAAAAAATGTTACCCAAAGGGAGAACAAATGAAAATTTCTGAAACATCAGCGCAAGTTAGCCTACAAGGAATATTGGATCATACCACTGAACGCCTTTTGTCGGTTAAAAATGCAGATTTAAATTCGTTAGACAACGAAGAAATCAAAAAAATTACTTTATACATTAAGTGGGGCTTTGACGGAAGTTCAGGGCATAGTTCTTACAAACAAGCCCTTCATGACAGTAATGCATATGATTCTTCTGTATTTATTACGCCAATTGTACCATTAAAATTAGTTTGTAAAAACAAAATCATTTGGCATAATCCTCGACCGTCTTTAACTAGGTTTTGCAGGCCATTAAAAATTGAATTTATGAAAGAAACGGTCAACAGTATTAAAACAGAAAGAGAAAGAGTGGAGACAGAAAAAAATGCTCTTATCGATACAGTGATATCAGTTGGAGAAAGAAAGATAAAAGTGAACCACAAACTAATTCTCGTTATGATTGACGGTAAAGTGTGTAACGCGATTACAGACACAAAGTCCACACAAAAGTGCTACATATGTGGCGCTACCAGCAAGGAGTTCAACAATATTGAACAAATGATTTCTAGAGATTCCAACGTAGACTTCATGGAGTTCGGTTTGTCTGTCCTACATGGCTGGATAAGATTTTTTGAATGTCTTATTCACTTGGCATATAAACTTCCAATTCAAAAATGGCAGGCAAGAAGTGACGAAGAAAAAAAATTATTGCTGCAACTAAAAGTCGTATTCAACGATTGATCATTGATCAACCAAAACCTGGTTTTGGTAACTCTAATGACGGGAATACTGCAAGACGTTTTTTTAAGAATGCAGAAGTATCTGCTGAAATTACTAATATTGATTTAGAGTTGATCAAAAATATGCACACAATATTAATTGTAGTAGAAGATATCTTTAATAGATTTCTCTTAAGTTCCGATCCGTTTATAACAAGCATGAACAATAGTTCTAAAAAGAAAAAAGAGCTAATGCCAAAATCTGCATTGGAGTTGCTTGTACTTCCCAGCAATCAAAATAGCAATGATGAAGATGGAGATGAAGATTAAGATTATTGTAACGAATTAATTTATGATTATGAAATTGAATGTGAAGTAAATACTAACATTTAAGGTAATAATGATTATAATAAAAATTTGTTGTTTTCAAAAAAAAAATAAAAAATAGAATAACCGAATTTAATTAAATTTTTTTTAAATAGTGTGTTTATAATTATTTATCAATAAAAAAAACAATTAGATTTTCAAATGTTTCATTTTTGAGCAAAATTTTAAAATTTCGAGAAAAAATGTATGACTTTAAAAATGCTAGACTTGAAAAATGGTTTTTTCCACGTCCCGATCGAAGAAAAGAGCCAACGTTTTACGCCGTTCGTTACGCACAGTGGGCAATATGAATTTTTGTATGTACCATTGGTATATAAAATTCTCCAGCCGTATTTTGCCGGTATACTTCCGCCATAATTCATGAACTTATAAAGAACGGCATGATCGTGGTTCAGATGGATGATATAATTATACCCTCAGCAGACGAGAAAGATGGCATCGCAAAATTGGAAAAGGTCCTGAAAGCCGCGTTATTAAACGGATTTAAGACAAAGCGGAGCAAATGCCAATTTTTAAAAGGAAAGATAACATTCCTAGGCTACGAGTTGGGAATTCTACTATATAACTATCTAGGGAAACGACGACAGCGATGGAGAAATTCCCGACCGCAATAGATAAGAAGACAGTACAAAGATTCTTAGGACTTACGTCATATTTTATACGCTTCATTCCAGATTACGCTTTAGTAGCCAAACCATTATCGGATTTATTAAAGAAGAATGCGAATTTTATGATGTGTAATGAGGAAATTTGGCCTTTCCAACAGTTGAAAGTTGCGTTAATTTAAGCTAGTGAGCTTCGATTTTTTAACCCCAATGGCCGAAACGGAGAAACATTCAGACGCCAGTATATATGGCTATGGTACTGTACTCCTACACAAAGATTTGGAAGACCTTCAAATGATATGAAAATTTGTGTTCGTGGAGCGATGACGTCTTCTTTCTGTCAGTGTTCGTTTTTTTTCTGCAAAAATGGTAATGTCTGCGCAATTGTCCAATGTCCGCGTCGCCTGGAAAATTTAGTGTTTTTTTTAAATACGCAAATTAAACATAAAAAAGAAACAAAACAAATAGAAGGAAGAATTTTTCTTTAAATTTTAATTCACAACAAAAAATTAAAACGAAACATATATATACATATGCATATGTATCAAGCTATACAACAACAATTCCAAATAAAAACAAACCTAAACACGAAACCAATAAATAAAATAATGCAAATAAAGCTTATATTTTATAACATCGAATTCTCTTTTTTAAAATTAGCGGTTTTATCTCTAAAAAATTTAAATTTTTAGCAGCAAATATTTTTTAGTGCTAAAAGGTGAGTAGAGGTCAATATTTTTCTATTTAATGTTTTTTATGAAAAATATTTTTTTATTTAAGCAAGAAAATGAAAGAAAAAACACAACAAATTATAAATTAAGAGAGTATATTTTAGATTCACAGATTTTTTCTTTATGAGAGGAGTAAAGTTTTTTCTACTTCAAGCTGTTAGAATATATAAATATTGTGATGGGTGGAGTAATTTTACTTACATTAAACTTAAAATCCGTTATTAATAAAACGCCTATAGTTTTAAAACAGGAGGGGCATTCCACCGTCACGTGTTGGACAAATTCAACTATTTTTTAGCACTTATTTTACATACAACTTCTAATTGGTAATTCAGAATTCAATTTTTTTTCTTTTATTAATTAAAGTGCGTGGTAGTCTTCAATCTTACATCGAACTTGTTTTTAATAATTCAGAAAATATTAAAGAAAAAATTAAACAAACTTCGTCACGTGTGGGACAGCCTGAGTCAACCAACATTTAAAATTGTAGTGTTTAAATCCAAATTTCAGCGAATCAGTTGCACATAGAGAAAAGATGTCTAAGAAAGAAATTACAACTAACAACCACGCTTTCTTATGATGGTAATAAATTTTTAATAAAAAAAATATTTATAGGTAAAAATTAACTTTTTTATTTCGTCACGTAAGGGACAAATGGCGTCACGTAAGGGACACAGTTGAAATTATTTTTATAAAATACACAAAAATCAAAAGTTAATTGCAGTTTTGTCTACAGATAAGCTATAACTTTGCAGTCCACAATATTTTGATTGGCCTTGATGAAATAAAAGTTTGAAATTCCTCTAATGGCATGGTGATTCAGATTAAATTTTTTCTCAGATTTTTGAGGATAGCACATAAATTACCTGGGTTTTTGAAACTAATTAAGAAGCCAAATAAGCAAAAAATTTAGCTGACTAAATGACAAAATGTTTGCTTTGGCTTATAATTTTCTCTCATACCAATCTCCTTATATTTTCGCCGATTCCATCTATTATACCCTTTCCATTAGTTGTAGCAAAATATTTGCAAAAATGGCTTTGCGTACTTTGCGCTCAGCATTGATATTAATTTTACCATATAGCGGGTTTTCAATTCTGATTTCGAGCCATTGCTCCAAACTATTTCCACTAAAGGTAAATCTTAATTTTTCGTATTTACTAAATCGAAAAGCTTATTTAAAAAATAAAAAAATTCATTTTTGTCTTTAAAATTCGCATCCGAGCACATAAGGTGGAGTAAGTGCGGGTAACGTTGTATAGACTGGTATTGTGGTATTGTAAGTTTTTTCTTAAGCTAATAATATAAAAATAACAAAAACAGGCTAAATATATTGCTGCTCTCAGAAAATTAATAAAGCAATACTTTAATTAATATTTGCAAGTAATTTTGGGAGTCAGTTGCAAGAAATCGTTTTGGTGTGTGATCGACTTTTTTTGCTGGTGGAAAAACACAAATTTTTTTCTTAAACGGCGTGTCCGCTATGTTGCAAGATGTTTCGAGCTAGCGGATTGGGATGATTTTCCAGCTTATTAAAGTACTTGTCCACATAGTTAAGGATTTCGCATTTTACTTGTGGAACTTCTAGTTCCTTGGATGTTGCTGCTCTTAACATACCAAGGAGCACCAGTTATTATTCTTAGAATTTGGTTTTGACGGCGTTGAATCTTTTCTATGTTAAAAGCGGAAGCAGTGCCCCATAGTTGTATCCCGTAGCACCAAATTGGTTTCAAAATTGAGTTGCAGAGCAGAAGTTTACAATCAAGACGTAACACAGAGTTTCTACCAATTAGCCAATGGATTTGGGCCGTTTTAAGTTTTAATTGTGACAACTTTTCATCTATGTGGAGCTTCCATGTGAGGCGGTGATCTAAGTGAATGCCAAGATATTTTGTTTCAATACGTTGATGCACCGTATGGTTGTTAATAAAAATTGGGGGACACGTTTTCTTGCGTAAGGTAACGTAGGTGCATTTTTGTTCGTTTATTTTAATACCCCATAATTTTGCCCATTTTTCTACTTGGGATACGTGATGCTGCAGTTGTTTCGAGGCCTCTTTAGGGTCTTTATGAATACTGAGAAAGGCGGTATCATCAGCAAAAGTCGATATATGAGTAAAATCGTCACGAAATTAAAAGTGTGGCAATCTAAAAAACATATAGGTATACGACATTACCCGCACTTACTCTATGCTTGAAAATTTACTTTGTAAAAAGTTGAAGCTTAAACAACAGGACACTCGTTCGCGACCATAGTGCGCTTTGAACTTCATTCTGGTATTCACAAGCGAAAGGCATTGCAAAATCAATTTGAAGGATACGTACACCTTCATTAAATTGGTCTTTTTGAAATTCATCTACTTGGATTTTTTTTAAATTAACATGTTTCATCACAATATGAACTGAATTCAGTTTGTCTTTCAGTTCAACTTAACTTATTTAATGGGTTGTCAAACGTGATTTATTATCTGAATTTTTCCCCTTCTTTCCATATGCAGACTTATGCTTAAGTCTATGGACAGTAATAGTTTTTTATTATCAGAAAAAAGTCACATTAATTTTTCCAGCACTTAAAATCTAAATAAAGATCACATAAATTTTTCAGCAACCAGTCGTTACAGTAGTTTTGTTTGTCTTCATGTATTATAAATTTGCACTGATCTGAAGGAGTGTTTTTTATGGGAAGCACATCTTAAGGTCTAAGACTACAAAGTTTTTAAAATTTTATTTCTATATTAGGATTAAATTCCGTAAAAATGCAGAAAGCTTCCCGTAGATACATAGTTAAATAATTCTTCCAACGCCTTTCTTTAATTCCATTTCCCCAAACCACAACCAAAGCATTTGCGCCTGGACAGGTTTATACTATATCTGGATGGTAATAAAAGGCTTTCACATCCTCGTATTACGAGTTGACATTCGACATGTCCAAGCTTGAACTTTCGGCTGGAGCAATATTAAATTTAGGCGCTTATTTGGTTGTTATCGCTCTTTTTTTGCTTGGCGATTGAGGAAGGGCTTTTAAAGCCTTTTGAATAGCTTTTGATAAAGTTTGTTTGGACTTTTAAGAAGGTTTTGGTACTTACAGAAGGACTGTCAATATTTTGACATCGATTTCTTTATTAGGCCCTTTGCAGGTTTTTTTTTATATTTTTCCTTAACTTGCAAAGTTTTTAAATCGATTTCTGAAATACTTTCTCTTTTTCGCTTATAAAGCTCACGTATTCTTCTCTATCAGCTAGGGCTAAAGGTAGGATCATCTTTCTTACGCTTTCCGCGAAGTTTCCGGATATGTTCAGTACTGGTGGAAGGTTGTATTTTAGTCATATTTGGATAAGCCACAAATGTAGTGCAGTAAATTACAAATATAGTTTGTAGATGGCAGAAAGATTGAAAGATTTCAGATATGTTAATTCTTGGCGTCACGTATGGGACACTTTTTATCACGAAAGAAAAAGTATTTGCTAAGTGTTTAAGTGCAAATTTTTTTGTCAGCTTTTAGACCACCAAAAGATAGCTGTAAACAACAAAAATCAATTTGTTTAGTTGACTTGCCTTACAGTTATTAATAAAAAAAGGAAAACGGCGTCACGTGTGGGACATAGAAATTTACCTTTGCATTGTAATTATTTTCTCGGGAACAAAGCACTTTACAGCAACAAATATTATACGGTTTAATACCGCTCACCACGCCCTTGAACGCAGAAAAGAATATTAGTTCTTATGTGAAAAACAATATTAGCAGCGACCTCTCAAAAAATGGTGTACAATGAAAAAGAAAAGCTAGATTCTTTATACTCTCAAACAAATAACGGTATTTATGAAAATAGTGATCTACTCGTCACGATGAATGTCAATTTTTTGAGATGAGAACTTAATCTCTCTATGTAGATGCAAAAATATAAAAAAAATCAATGTTTGTAATATTGTTCAGATTTCCGTTTTTTCATGGAATGCTCCAGGATAAGGCTTTAAATTTTAAATAACAGGTAGACAATTACAAACTAATTGTTTGTCCAGAGTAGACTTTCTAATTTTGAGGTTTAAGGCATATAATTTTGTTATTATATTCTGCATAAATTTCTAGAGATCCCAAACAATTGCTTAGTTAAATTAATTGTTTAAAATAAAAATCATTTCCCCTTATTATTTAAAATATCTTTTAACATAAATTGATTGGCTATTTTAAGCTGTTTTACGGCAATATATAATAAAACATAATTTTCGGCACCTATTTGTAATGATATATAATATTAATGTGTTGTTTTTGGAAGCCAAGTAGTGATTGCCTTGGGACATATTGTGTATTTGGTTTTTGTTTACAATAACAAAAAATATTTAATTTATCCCCTAAAATACTCCAAATAATCCTCTTATTCTTCCTATGAAATTCTCTGTCACTTATTGTAAGTACCCTTCTTACGGCAAGGAATTTGGTGAGAAGGGTACTTACAATAAGTGACAGAGAATTTTATAGAAAGAATAAGAGGATTATTTAGAATTTTTTAAAGGATAGCAGTTTCCTTAGGGGAATTAGTTCTTAATTAATCAATCAATTTAGAGACAAAAATGCAAATAGTCAGAATAATGAAAGGGCACCGAAGATTTATAAATCATTTACTTATGTACCAGGAGTGTCAGAAAAAGTCAAAAGGTCAAATATTTTTGACGGTGAGAAATATGGCATGACCTTTAAAACTTAAAATACCTTAGGTAAATTTTTTAGTAAAACCAAAGCTATGCTGCAAAAGTTGGAGATGGCGAAACTAGTTTATCAGAGACCTTGCAAGGGAAACGATAGGGAGGTATGTAGGAACGTGCATGTAGGATCTACGATAAATTAACTTAAGACAAGGATTGCTGGACATAAATCAGACTAGGGATACTCGTTCACAGAATCCAGTATTATCTTCTCACTGTTCGGAAATTGATACATACATTTATATATATATATATCTTTATATATATATATATATATAGATAAATATATACATATGTAAATTAAATTCGCGTTTGAGAATTTTATAAAAAAAATAATTTTTTATTTGTGCGTTTTTAACCGCACAACACAACTTTATTTAATTAAGGTAAAAATACAAGTGATTATTTTTAAGTACACTTTACTTAAGCTACCCTAGCATTCAGCCGATCACGCCACTTCTTCATGTTGGCCAGACGCATACTCAGCAATTTTGGTGGGAACAGCACAGTCAGTAATATTAATGGGAACAAAGCTACGTTGCTGTTGAGACATGTTGTAATTGGAGATGCAACGTAGGCTTTGTTAGCGTGTGAATTATATTTTTGGAGTTTGAATGTTTTCTGTGTTAACTCCTCCCCCTCTAAGATCGTACGTCCTCGTATGATAACTTCCTTTCTTTTTTTTCTCTTAAAAAAATGGTAAATTGTGAATCTTGCTTCTTCCTAAACCTTCCGTTGACAATGATAGGGATTTCTTCCGGTTTAGGCAAACATTAGTGCCCTCTGTTGTTTTTGCTTCTTCTTCTGGCGGTTGCATTTTCTTGTCGGTTTCCGAAACTTTATGTTCCTTATTTATCTTATTGCGATTTCGCCTTATGGCCGAGATAATAATGATCAGTAGTAACAGAGCTAATATTAGCACAATATTAATGGACAAATTAACTTTGTTTTCGACTTGTAGTTGTTGTATAATGTGAGAATTGTTAACATTTAAAGCTTCCATTCTTTCCAAAGTTATCACTTCTTCTTGAAAATTCACGTTAACTGGCTGGAACAATGCAGGTAATGGCTTAGAAAAGGTAACCTGAGTTGTTGAATATGTTTGGTTACCTATCCATACTGTAGAATTAAGATGGTGAATCAAAAAGGTGCCATTTAAAACGATTGTTGAGTTATCGATAGATATATTTCCTGCAAATTGGTTCAGTAGTATCATACTTTCGTCAATTTTTTCTATAAGCGCCACATGTTCATCGTTTGTTGTTATGCATCGTGATGGCTTACTCTTTATCAAATTAGGGATACATTCTGATTCGCTTAAGTCTATGGTATTTTCTTTTCCACAAATACTTAAACTATTGTAATTTTTACATTCATCTTTTATTCCATATATTTTACCATAACAATTTAATATATTTTTAAAATTTGTCTTAATCACTAAGTTTTTACTTTTTACAGGTCTAATTAAGAGATTTTCACAATTCTGCTTATTCGTTGTTGGGATATTTACGATATAAATTATTTCCCTGTCATTCGAAGCTACTTTAATTTTGGAAAAATTTAACAATTCGTCTATGTTACCAAATGGAATATTATCATTATTAAAGATATTTCTTAGAATTTCTATTTCAGAATTAGAAAAAATAAATGAATTTACTGTATTTGATTTGGCCCAATGAATTGCATATTCAATATTGGATAATTCTTCTTTAACAATCTCTAACTTATATTTAAAATCTATTAAAGGCTTTTCTTGAAGTTTATTCTCTAATAATTTTGAAATGTTGTTTGTCATAATGGATAATTTGTTAACTTTATCCAGTGCCATTTGATTTATTACAACTTGGTTATTATTATTTTGCAAAACATTATTAATTTTGTTCTCTATAATTTCGAAATCAAAATGATCGGGACTTCCGGCCAACCACTTCCAAGCACTTCCAACAAAGTCAAGTGATCTCTTTGGCCTTGCCTTCGATCTAAGTCTGGTTAGACTGGATTTCATCTGGGATATGGTGTACGATAGGTAAGGTAGCATCGAATTGTCAGTTTCGTTATACATGCGAAGTCCATCTTCAAGTTTCTGCACCAATTCCTCGTATTGTCCCAAATCAATCGTGTGAATCAATCTAAAAACGCCTGTTTGGATTTTCGCCGGGCCGGTGTTTACAACGACCAATCTCGAATTGGAGTAATCCATTATCTGGAATTCACCCATAATAGGTTCGAAGGTTAGTAGTATCCTGTAAAAAAAAAATATTAGCGTTTAAGTTCAATTCGTCCCAAGGTGTACAGTAGTCTGAGGATAGGGAAAAGGTTTCTAATTCCTGATGTGACTCTTATGGATCACGCGGCCACTATTCGTGACATTTGTTGTATCTCTGTTCTCCTTTACTATCTCGCTTTTAAAGCGACTACTCAATTTCGTGCCCAATCTTTTGTTGTTCTTTACATATACTAGCTGGCCAGGCACATAATTCTTAGTAGGTGTTTTTTTTTTATTATGGTAAGCAATATCTTGTTCTTGTTTCCGTTTTAGCCTTTCGATGTTTGACAGTCTTGTTTTTTCGTAGTCCTGTGGGGAAAATTCGATTGTGCGTCCAAAATACAAATCTACAGGTCTTCTTTTAGTGGTAGAATGAATTGAGTGGTTATATTCATTTACCGATCTTTCCAGCAATTCTTCAAAGTTCCTAGACGTTCCATCTTCTTTCAGACATCTCATTAATTCCGCTAATGTGGAGTGAAATCGTTCTATCTGTCCGTTTGATTCGCTCCTATAGGAAGGTGTGGTAAAAACATTAATTTTTAAGTCGTCTTTCATCATAAACATGATTGATGCAGAGTTTAATGAGGGTTCATTGTCCATAACTACGTTCTTTGGTACTCCATAAAAAAACAGGAGTTCCCTCAGAGGCCTTCTAATGTTCTCAATAGATCTGCCTTGTAGCTGTTTGACTTGAACATATTTCGAAAATTTATCGATTGATGTTAAAATTAGTTTCTTGTCCGTAGAAAAAATGTCTATATGAATAGTATGGCCTGGATACGTTGGAATTGGCGTCTCTTTAAGTACTGGATCATTTGGATGTCGTTCGTACTTGCTTTTCTTACATGTGGAACATAATTTTATGATTCTCTTAATTTTCCCATTCATTCCTGGAAAGTAATATTTTCCTAAAATCTGTACTTTGTTTTCCCTATCGTTACGATGAGCTCTATTGTGTTCCTCAATTATAATGTTTTCTTGATCATTTTCAGATGTTATGTCTTCAACCATGAGTTGAGTAAATCTACATTTGTAGCTCGAAAAATGGTTTGGGTATATTTTCTGGACTTTTCCCATTATTGGTTCAGGTGTTTTGATGGCATTTATTACGGATGGGTTAAGGTATTTCTTAAGAATATTTATTAGTTTCTCTTCGTCGTAGTCGGTTTCTGTTATAAGGTGGCGGTGAAATCCCGGAAAGATTATCTTAAACTGATATGAGGCCGAATTGCCAATATTGATTATCAACTGATTCTTAAATACATTGATAGGAGCTTCGACACTAGGTATTAAATGTTCAGATGAGCTTTCCGCACTATGCTGAGTCATAGTAGAAGAACTGGGTTGTTCCTCTAAAAAATACACTAACGGCTGGACTTCATCTAGCTGTTCTTCATGGTATTCTGCTGCGGCTTCTAATTCATCGGGTATTTGCTGTAAATATTCTTGGTAGCATCCGGCTTCTGCATTTTGCGAGTACATATCTGGATCATTTATTTCGGGCGGGTAGTACGCCCATTCATTTTGCATGTCCTCTGGTACACAATCAGCACTCATGTGGAAGTTTCTCTGTAATTTGTTAACTGGGCCTTGGAAAGATCCTCCAGCTGGTCTTTTGACAAATTGGTTAATTGGTGGTCTATTCATGTAGTTAACTTGTCTCGTCTGGGTCGATCGGTCCACGTCCATAGGTTCTACAATGGGTGGTTTGAAGGAATAATTTGAAGGTTGAGCGTTTCGATTCGCGAATCTATTATGCATCCCCAGATTAGGTTGCAATCCCCAATTTAGCTGGGTGTTCGGAATTGTATTTGAATTACGATAGTTTGGATCGTAATTTCGGTTAAAGTTATTCGTAGCACTATAACGAGGCGGGATTGGTGGTCTTTGTAGCGTTGGTCCCCCCATGTTAGCAAGTTCAGGATAAAATCTTCGTCCATTTGCCAAAGGTCTGTTCGTAATACCTTGGTGTATGTTCGTCCTAGACATTTGCCCCTGTGCTTGGCTCATACGGAACGTCATATTATCCAACTTGAGACATATGTGTAATGCCTGTGGCAGTGAAGTGGGTTCACGAACACTAAGTAATTTTGGTAGGTCCCCATTAAGTCCTCTTATAAAAGTATCCAACGCCTTTTCCCTGTATGTACTCGTCATTGTGCGTAGGCTGCTTTCTCCCAATTCTAAACAAGAAACCTTATCGAGAATTAGCGACAAGTGTTGGTAAACCGTCTGGTAGAACTCAGTTATGGTTCTATTACCCTGACGCAGACTATTCATCTGATACTCCAACGAACCTATGTCTCGTTTATCGGAGTAGTGCATCATAAGGCACTTCTTTATTCTGGGCCAATCGAGAGGAGTCCTGTATGACTCTAGAGCAGCATCTGCTTCCCCAGTAACCTTTGTGCGAATGGTATGCAAAATCGCATAATACCGCCCAGTTCCCTTCACGGATTCGTAAAGTCCTAAAACCCTATCAACAGCTTTTCTCCAGGAATTAAATTCCCCTTGTTTGCCGGAAAACTCTCTTAGAGATTTCACAATATCAGGAACTTTGTCCAGTTCCTCTAGTCTGGTCGTAGCAGCAACTATCGGTTGATCAGCTCCCTCTTCCAGTAAAAGGTCGGGGGGTGGCCTAAGGGCCTCATTTATCATCGATGCTATTTGCTCCCTCTGAGTCGAGGTCAAACCCCCTATAGCAGCTGCCCCCCCACTCGGTTGTGCCATCGTGAGAGTTCTGCTCAATCTTTCGGTCAATTGATCAACGGTTTCGTTCGGCATTGTAAATAATATGGGAAAAATCAACTCTTAAGGGCCTATTCAGCAGATCTCGAATACCAGAGAACGGATAATTTAACAATAACCAAATTTCAATAAAAAAAACGACGCAAATGGCAAAAATTTTTTTAAAAAACCATCTATTTTAATATCAAATTTTGAGTCTGAATAAAAGAAATATAATTTAGTGTATTGGATTTTAATATGAAACTAAAGAAAAACCGATGCGAATAATAATTTGGGTAAAATTCTTATAGTTAGTAAGTCTAATGAAAATAGTATAAAAATATAAATTTTTGAGCTTAGATTCTAAATAAAAATTTTGTTTACAGCAAAAAAAAATATATAAAACAAGATTAAAAGTACAGGAAAATATTTCTTACGCTAAAAATGTTGTCAGCATTCTTCTGAATTTTGGCAGTGGGTGTTGATACAGATGTTGAGTTGATGTTTGTAGTTTTGTCGTATTGATGCTTAAAATTTTGTATGTCCTTAATGTTCACTTCCTTTGGCTGGTGTTCCCAATTTTTCACCAATTCTAAATTTTCTTTATTATCTTTTCCTCAGTTCACTATCGTTCCACTTTTAACTTTCTTTTCAATTCCACTGTTATTGTTGTAATACTTTTTTTCATTAAATGTTTATCGTTAAAAAAAAAATTTTTTCTTTGCTCCTTAGTTTTATTTTGTGTTTATTTCTTTTTATTTTCACTTTATTATCCTTTTTTTTCTCAATTATATGTTCACTTTAAGTTTTTTTAAAAAAGCTTATTTATATTTGCAATGATTTTTTATTCACAATTTTTTTATAGCTTGTTCATTTCTTATTTAATTTATCGGGTTTTTAATATATTACTTTGGTTTTATATTTGTAGTTTACTTATTTTAATTTCTTTTTATTAAACTTTTTACTTATTTTTAATTTTTCTTTGAGTTTACACTTAACTTTTGTCTATTCTTTTCAAGCATTCACTTTTCTTAATTTTTATTAATTAGTTTTCCGTTTTACCGGGCTTAACGGGCTTTGACATAACGTCAATCCTTTTTGTCCTTTTAAGGGGTACTGGGGGGCCCGCCAAGGCTTGACCGTATTTTTACCTTTTTTGTAAACCTCCTTTACGTTCGGAAGGAGGTCCCTGCTCGGGCGCCAATTAAATTCGCGTTTGAGAATTTTATAAAAAAAATAATTTTTTAGTTGTGCGTTTTTTAACCGCACAACACAACTTTATTTAATTAAGGTAAAAATACAAGTGATTATTTTTAAGTACACTTTACTTAAGCTACCCTAGCATTCAGCCGATCACGCCACTTCTTCATGTTGGCCAGACGCATACTCAGCAATTTTGGTGGGAACAGCACAGTCAGTAATATTAATGGGAACAAAGCTACGTTGCTGTTGAGACATGTTGTAATTGGAGATGCAACGTAGGCTTTGTTAGCGTGTGAATTATATTTTTGGAGTTTGAATGTTTTCTGTGTTAACTTGTATATGGGGATGTGCATACATGTATATAATTACGAATGCTTAGTACGACATGCGACGGGGTACATATGCGATTATGGAAAAAATTGACTGACTTACTGTGACTGGTTCATATCCGGCTTGATGGACCAGAAATGTTGGGTCTTGTGGATAGTCCTCTTTAAGGTTTTTTTTTTTATTTTTTGGTGATCCTGATGGATCCGGTTCGAAGGACCAGAAATGTTGAATGGGAGTGGGTCGCACTTCGTGTAGGGTGGACCTTGTATATGGTAGTTACACTTACTTTCTATGGTTTAACACTGGATTTGGTAATTAAATAATTTTTTTTATGTTTTCCTTTCAGGTTGAATAAAAGCACTAGCCAAAAGTTGGGTTTATATAATTTTTTGTGATTTAGTTCATTTTATTCTAAAATTCAATTTATATATGTATGTAGAATATGATATATAGGTACGGATACCTTTTATATAAGTTTTATGCTTAAGAAATTAGATTTAAATAACCGCGCCGCGATTACGACTCAAGAGCAACTGTAATTTAAAGTTAAAGAATAATTAAAAAGTTATGCATTCCGCAATTATTACACTCGTGGGTGCTTTATTAGGGGCACACTCCGGTGCATTTTAAAAAGGGCAAGTGCTAGTTTCACGCGTAAGAATCCCGCCCCCTTGCCATATTGGTAGCAAAAAAAAAAATAAACAAATATAAAAAGGGGAGGTAGGATGGACAACTTCATATTACGCCGTGATAACAGTTGTGGTTTGAGTCGGGTTATAACCAAAGTTTACTTTGGTGCACAAATGCTCATCGTAATGAATTAAAAAAAAAATATGTCCGCTGTGGAGCTACAAAATATACATAGGTGTATGTATAATAGAAAAAGTGCATTATTATTTCGGAACAAATAGGTTGTAAAAGGTATAAGAGAAGTATTCATTTAGATGCCAAATTTCCCAACAATGACCCATCCTAACAAGGTGTCTTGTGCCATTGGTGATTCGATTGATTGTAGTTGAATGCCACTTCGAATAAGTTGAGGGTATATATCGGCGCCCAGGAGGGGTCGGCTAATCGAAGATTTTGGTAAACATCAGCCACCCGATCGTCCAGCTCCCTTTTTGGTTGGTGGCGAGATAGATGACGAGTAACCTTTGCCGTGAGCGAAAAAGTAGGACCGTCGTCAAAGTGTGATCGTTAAGATACAATACAACATTTGTCCTTACCCGATGTCTTCACCGGTAGGTCACACCTATCGAAGAGAAAATTGGCAATGCTGCTAGTGCCGGCGCCAGGGTTAAGGAGGCATCGTACGGCCTTCCAGGTGTCTCTCACTTGTATCTTTATAATGGCGGTCGGTATTATCGTGGTGGTACCGACGTAATGTTGGGCTACGTTTCGTGCCGGCGTGGAGAGGCGCTTATGACGGTGAAGCAATGTGTGATGACTCTCATCACACTGTCTACATCGGTCGAGGCTATGACACTTGGACACATGGTGTGAGTACGCCAGGCAATTCTCGCAATAACGAAAGTGTGTGACGACCTGGCGATGTTCAGCAACGTTCATCTTGTTAAATTTAAAGCAATTTTGCAAGGGATGATCTTTGCGACATATTCGGCAGTCAAATGAGCGTTTTCCATTACGGGTAATTTTTAAGTTGCACTCTTCCATTGGTGATGTGTTTTGGCGGGCGTGAGGAGACATGTTGATTCTGAAAAAGACAAGAAGAAGAAAAAAGGTGATTGTTAGGCAGCGTGCGGGTAGTTTTTTAGGGGAGCAAAACCAATTTTGCGATAGGCCAGGTCAAGACACCATTGGAAATACGTATAGCGGCAACTCTAACGCGTTTATCGGGGCCTGGATACACTTTATCGATGCGCCCTTGTTTCTATTCATTAGGGGGTTAGTTATCGTGCTTAACAACGACCAAAACGCCTGGGGCAAGATCTCGTTGGGGATATTTCCACTTCACTCTCTTATGAAGTTCCATTGGATATTCCTGTTTCCATCGGCGAGCCAGCTGTTGGTGAAGTATCTTAAGTTTCTGCCACCGATTGGCATAGCTCAACGAATGGCTGGATAAGTCGGGTTCGGATGGAGATAATAATGGTGTCCCAACAAGAAGATGCCCAGGCGTTAGAGCACATACATTAGTGGGGTCATAGTTCATAGAACTGAGGAGCCTGAAGTTTAACAGGCTTCAATGCGGGCAAGCATTGTACTGAACTCTTCGAATGTTAATTTCTGGCTGTGGGATACTTTCTTTAAGTGGGATTCAAACGATTTGACGCCAGCTTCCCAGAGACCACGCATGTGTTGCGCGCCGGGGGTATAAAGTGCCATTCCACCACTGCAAAACTATCCTGGGACAGAATTCCTTTTCGGATAAGATTAAGGAAGTTTTCTTTCTCTGCTGCCAAGATATCCGACGAAGGCGGTGCCGTTGTCCGAATATATAGCACGAGGAGTCCCACGTCGGGAAAAAAATCTTTGGTGGATATTTCACCAGTTGCTTCAAGGTGAATCGCCTTCGTTACAAAACAGATAAAGACGAGTCCGTTGCCTTTGGTAATTTTGCAGCCGCGACCTATATAAGATTTTATGTCGAAGGGGCCCGCAAAGTCTACTCCGGTATCGTAAAACGGACGTGATAACGTAGAAGGTTCCGGGGATAGTACAGCCATTATCTGCTGGTCTAGCTGGCGTTTGTGTTTGACGCAGATCAAACACTGTGATAGTACAGTTTTTATCAGTGTTTTAAGTTTGGGGACGTAATAATGGGTTCTTATGAGGCGGTATAACAGGACGTTTTGGCCATGAAGAGAGTATATATGCATATGAGTAAGAAACAATCGGGTAAATCTGGCATGGTAGGGCAGTAATATGGGGTAGCGCTCATCGTAAGTAAGTGTAGGGGATTGTGCCAGCCTACCGTTTACTCTTAATTATCCATTTTCATCGATGAAGAGGTTGAGGGTTCGAAGAGGACTTCTTTTAGAGAGCGACATGTTTTCAGATAACTGTCGATATTCGCTTTCAAAAAATGGACTTTGACTAGCGATTACGAGTCGGCATCTGGCAAATTTTAGTTCCGCGGGGGACAGCTCTTAACCGCAGTTACTCTCTTGATGTTTCTTACGAATCAAATTGTAAAAACGAAATATTCGGCATACGATTCGCAATGCTCGAGGCAGATCTGAGAAATTCTTAAGGATATCGTCGTTTCCCAATACTGTGGCATACGCGTGCACTAGTCTAGATTCCTCTTCAGTAAAAAACTCCGAAGATCGAGATGGCCACTCCGCATGAGGCCGAATTAACCAGGGCGGGCCGTGCCACCACAAACTGTTAGATGCGAGTTCAGTTACAGTGAAACCACGGGCTGCCATATCGGCAGGGTTATCCTTAGATAAGACATGAGCCCACGAGTCGTTGCCGACCTTTTAAATAGTAGAGGAGAGCCGATTTTCGACTAACGTTTTCCATTTGTGGGGAGGTTTCTGTGTCCATGCCAAAACAATGGTTGAGTCGGTCCACAAAAAAAGCTTACAGTTGTTCAAGAAAGTTGAGATTGAATAGACTCAATCATATTGGCCATAACTTCTGCTCCGCAGAGAGGGAAGTGATATAAACTTGATGGGGGCCACCTTTGTTTTCCCGACGAGAAGATGGCAAGATACCAATCCTTTATTTTCCGTACGAATATAAAGCGTAGCTGCATACGCCTATTCAGACCCGTCACAAAACCCGTGTGGCCCGACAGCATAGGAGGGATCAAAGTACACAAAGCGAGGGATGTGGAGTAAATCAATATTGGCATAATCATCTAGAAAGGTTCGCCATTATTGTTATGTTGAAGATTGCAGATCTTGGTCCCATTCCGTGCCGTCCTTCCAGATCTGTTGCATGATGATCTTTGCCACAATGACTTTAGGCGACAGCCAACCGGCGGGATCGAACAGTTTTGCGATTTCAGACAGAACTGATCTTTTTGTGGTCATGGTTTTATCAGGGTGGGCCTTTAAGGTAAAGAAGAACTGGTCATTCCCGGCATTCCACCTTAGCCCCAAAGTTTTCGTGATTCTAGAATCAGATAACTTCAGGAAATCCTTATCTAACAGATGATTTGAGGGGAGATCTTTCAGCAATATTTCATTATTCACTGTCCACTCTCAGAGCAAGAAGCCAGCGGATTTCAGAACGGTGATGAGATGATTCCGGAGCTTACTAGCAGATGATATAGTGTAGGCCTCGGCTAGCACGTCATCGATGTACATATAGTTGTTCAGTATATTGAAAACTTGTAGGTACTCTTCCACGCATTCTTGAGCTAAGTTTAACAATGTCCTGATTGCCAAATACGGGGCACAGTTTACGCCAAAGGTAACTGTGTTAAGCTCGTAATCTTAAACCTGCTCACTGGGGGATGTACGGAAGACAATTCGTTAAAACGGGGTGTGAGCAGGGTTCACGAGAATTTGGCAGTACATTTATTCTATGTCCGCATTAAAAACATATCGGAAGAATCTCCATCGCAAAACGAGAAAGGAGTATAGGACCGGGGTACAGAAGATCATTGAGACTCACACCGTTGGATGATGGACTCAAAGCGTTAAATATTACCCGTAGTTTGGTGGTAGTACTGTCGGGCTTGAAAACCGCATGGTAGGGCAAGTAATAGGACCAAGCATCATTAGAGAAAAGGGGGATTGTGGCCATTTGTTCTAGGGTAGAATACTCGCTAATAACGCGATCGTATTCCGTTTTTATATGGGGGTTTTTTGAAAGTCGCGTTTCATTTCGTAGAAATTGTGCTAGCGCGCTATTACGGGATGTACCTATAATAATTGCTTTAGGGTATTCTTTTCTTAAGGGCAGTGAGACGACGTATCGGCCGTCGCTATTTTTAAAGGTTGTAGATTGGAAAAGCTATTCGCAATATAAATCTTCCAGCGAAGCCTTAGGTTTTCCGGAAGCCCCAAAACTTGTGTATTGCACTGAATAGTGAAAAAGGAGGAGACGGAAGTCCGATAGGGGTTGTCTTTAATTCTACCGGTGACAATCCCCCCGCAGACGGTTTTCTGGGCCACTAAAGGTTGGTCTTTGTTCCATCGCAACCCATCTTGGAGAATTTTCGGGTACACGTCGCCGCCAAGTAGTAGGTCTATCTCGCGACCGGGTTGGCTACGGGTATCGGCCATTTGAAGGTGCTGGAAGCAACCATTTTCAAGAGCGGATGCGGGATAATGAGGTAGGTCTCCGGTCAATTTTCCAATGACGTAGGCTCCGGCATAGGGAGACCTATGCGGATGGGACACAGCTGCGTAGATGTAGCTGTCAATGAGCCATTCAAACCATGAATGCGGGCTTGGGAGGAATGGGTCACCAGCCCGAGTTTCTTTTGCAACTTCTTAGTGATAAAGGTTGCTTCAGACGCAGAGTCTATAAGAGCTAAAATGGTACATTTCGTGTCATTGCTATAAACATTAACCAAGGCGGTACCAAGGATGACTGAATGTGAGTGGAGTACGATTGTAGCTGTCGCATGGCCGCAGCCTGTGAAGAAGGGGGGGTTGTATCACGTGATTGGGGGGTTTTATTATCTCGAGGGTGATTCTTGGTATAATGGGGGTTGACCCAACAGGGCCGAAGCCCTGTGGTGCAAACCTTACTTGGTTCGGGGGAGAACTGGGTTCACTTTGATGCAGTAAAGAGTGGTGCCTTTTTGACACATGTTACAAAGAAATTTACTTTTGCAGTTTTTGTACTCGTGGGAGGTTCCGAGGCAATTGTTGATTAATAATATTAAAACGACCACCAATGGACATTCCCAAAAAGGTATGGCAAAGGCGTAGGTGGTGCGTGGCCGAGCACAAACAGCAGTTGGAGAATTGACTCCTTGATACACCGGTATTATAGCTTTGAAGTTCTTTTGAGCGGGGGGGGGGTTGGTCTTTCCAAGAGTAGTCGACTTAGGTGAGCCAGAAAATTGTGTCGCAAACGTAGATCTAATGTCTGCTACCGGTTCTAAAGTTTGGAACCTAACCGTTAGAAAGGCGTTAATTTTCTTCCAAGTTGGACAATCAGTTGACTGAGGCAGCGATTGCTCCAATGGACTTAACGTAGTTTCTGGCAAGCAGGTTGAGCAAATATAAACGAAAATCGTATCCCAGTTCTTGGTGTCGATTTTCAGTAACGTTAAGTTGGTGACACAAACATTAATGGTGCGTTTTAACCGCCTAATATTGGGACCTGTTTCCTTAGAAATGAGGGTGACATTAAAAAGAGACTTTAGCTGTGCGTTGACCAATACTCTTTTGTTCTCGTAGCGATGAAGCAGATTCTGCCATGCCATGTCAAAACCCTCATTGGTTATGGGACAGGTCTTAAGAATCTTTCAAGCTTTCCCTTGGGTCTTTTTCAGAAGATGGCACATCTTTTTCACACCTGACAGACGCTTGTTGTTTCCGTATAGGGCCGTGAACATATCACGAAAAGTTGGCCAAGACTTGTAGTCACCACCAAAAATCTCGGTGTCGCACGGAGGTACTGAGATATGAGGTGTTTGTTCGAAATAGGAGTTCATATTTTGGCCAGTGGGGTGACCTTTCTTTTGCAGGCTCTCGCGAAGTTTATTTACTTTGGCAAGTAAGTGCGTATAAATGTCGAATGTGGAGAAAAATTTTGAGGACAACCTCTGCAAGGAAACTTCTTCCTGGACCCTGTCTATTTTTTCGCGCACTGTATCATACGCCGACCGGAATTCTGACCAGAAGCGTACTATTTCTTCCCTTTAAATGTCGAGGACGTGAAGGGAGTGATCTTCTGCGTTCCGATTGTCAAAGTAGGTTTTAAACTCGACAATACGGTCAGATGCGCGAACAAAGGTTTTTAAAAGGGACATCTATTAAGAAAACCGCAAGTAGACGTAACTAGTGGGTCAAATCCTGTGAAGAGCGGAAGACAAACACACTCTGGGATTGATGGGTAAAGTTCAAGGACACTTTTCAGACGAGCCTCGTATGCAAGATCCCAAGTGTATGAGACTTGGTGTCGATATGAATATTACGGAAATTACGTTAAAACCAGCTCCTTATCCTAGGTCAGATAATGGAAATAAAATTTTGAAGGGGAAGTACGGTATTGTACGAGGAATCGACGCTAAGGAGTTAACTGTAGGAATAGCTTTGGTATAAAAAATTCAAATGCTGCAATTTACTTTATATACAGCGGGGTACAGTAAATTATTTTTATATACATATAAAGGATATTGAAATTCATATACTTAGTAATATAAAGTATATTGGGCTTTCTATAATATATATGAGTTATGGTTGAATTTTGTTGACTATACCTATGGTTTTGGTCGACCTGTAAGACGAGAAGTATGTTAAGGGAACTTTCCGCGCGCGCTACTTATAGAACTCTCCTTAAGATAAGGGTAACTTTCTGTCGTTGTGAATGAAGTTGGGTTTGGAACAAGTATAGAGGACTGTAAGGTAAGTATGAATTGTACGTAAATTTATCAGCTGACCCTCGTATGCCTAAATTACTTATGTTATTTACTTTATTTCGAGAGTGGTGTAATTGTTATATAAGTGATAGGTAGATTTAAAATTAATATAAGTTTTATCGAGCGTTTACATTAAAAGTAAATTATATTCGCATTTGTATAGTATGGGGGTTAAATTGGTATTATTGATACGTTGAAGACTTCTTCACACATACCTCGTACATCACAAATTCACACAATATGTTATGCACCAAGGCATATCCATACAAGGTGGTTGCAATAAAAAAATTAAGAGAGTCGTTCTCTTATTCTTTATTTTTTTGATATGAAGTTTGACACTAAAATTGAAAAATTTTTCAAGTTTAGTGTCAAACTTCATATAAAAAAAAATAAAGAGTAAGAGAACCACTCTCTTAATTTTTTTATTGCGACCACCTTGTATGGATATGCCTTGTTATGCACCTTCAAAGTAAATATCTATTTACTTTCCAAAAATGATTTCCAATTTGTTTGTTTAGTGTAAGAGATAAAAAAGAAGTAATTGGCTGCATAAACATATAGGTGTATGCGTGTGTTTTCTGTTAAAACAGAAAACCCAACGTCTTGCTTGCTTGTGCAAAATAATTGCGTGTAAAAGTTAATAGAGTTCTAAGTGATAAAGGGCAGCTGGCAAGAGAGTAGTGAAGTACTTTAAAAACAACCACCACCAAAGAGAATAATTTGAGTTATTTTGCAATTGTGGAACCTGGGTTGTGGATTTCGATGGATTTTAAACTGTTTTGTCTTGTGGAATGCGCAAAACAAACGCTACTTATTTTTATAAAAAGTAGGTATATGAAGATATATTCCGACTTTCGATGCCCATACATTTATAAATATGAATACATATCTTTATATATATATAAATAAATATATACATATGTATATGGGGATGTGCATACATGTATATAATTACGAATGGTTAGTACGACATGCGACGGGGTACATATGCGATTATGGAAAAAATTGACTGACTTACTGTGACTGGTTCATATCCGGCTTGAAGGACCAGAAATGTTGGGTCTTGCGGATAGTCCTCTTTGAGGTTTTTTTTTATTTTTGGTGATCCTGATGGATCCGGTTCGAAGGACCAGAAATGTTGAATGGGAGTGGGTAGCACTTCGTGTAGGGTGGACCTTGTATATGGTAGTTACACTTACTTTTTTTGGTTTAACACTGGATTTTGTTATTTAAATAATGTTTTTTATGTTTTCCTTTCAGGTTTAATAAAAGCACTAGCCAAGATATGAGTTTATATAATTTTTTGTGATTTAGTTAATTTTATTATAAAATTCAATTTATATATGTATGTAGAATATGATATATAGGTACGGATGCTTTTATATAAGTTTTATGCTTAAGAAATTAGATTTAAATAACCGCGCCGCGATCACGACTCAAGAGCAACTGCTAAAGTTAAAGAATAATTAAAAAGTTATGCATTCCACAATTATTACAATCGTGGGTGTTTTATTAGGGGCACACTCCGGTGCATTTTAAAAAGGGCAAGTGCTAGTTTCATGCGTAAACATATATAAAATCCAAATCTGTATAATTGATAAATAGATGTTTATGTTATTGTCATCAGGGATGGTAGCGTGTTATATCGTATAATTTTTATGCTAATGCATTCTGTGCAGAGTGACCATTTATTTCTAGTTTGTTTTCTAATTCGTTGTAAAAAGGAAAAGTATTTTTGGATTAGTTAAATAGTAGTGGATTTAAGGCTTATTTTTTAAAATTTTACAAGTTTACTTTAAAAAACTGTGAAAATAAAACTGTGCAAACTCCATATATAAAAAAGGAAAAATGAGGCGAAAATTCTCTTTAAATTGCTATCAACTAATAAATAATTTACCAAGAATTTACTGCCACAGAAATTAAAAGAAAAAAATATTTTGCACGTACGTTTGTTTTTCTAATATTTTTAATTATTTGTCAAATATATTCCTTGAAAAGAGACAAGATTGTCCTTTTACGTTTACCTGTAAAAGGACAAAATTACTAACCGATTCTTTTAAACCGGTTAGTTTAAAGCTTTATCTTATCTGTATTAAGTTGTGCATACTTGTGACTATAAAGAAAATAATATTGTAATTTTAATGATATTTTTATTTTGAAATATTTTTGTTTGTCCATTAGATGTTTCACGCAAATTGTCTAATAAAAAATGTTTAAAAAATTGGTTAAAATGTCTGTATATGAAAAAAATATACATATTAGAATCGTTCACAAAAGCGTAATAAAATGTTTTTGAATATTGTGACGTCCAAATTTTTAAATTAAATAATATGATAATTTCATAGTCGAAAAATCATGTTAATCTCACTCTTATTTTATGGATTTGGCCACAATAAAAATTTAATTTGCCACATTTTAAGTTAAGCACAACCTATGTGAACAGCGATGCCTACTTAGTGCTTTTAGTACTGTTTTTGGTGCTTTTAAATGTCTCAAAACGCCAAACTTTTAGTTTTAGTGCCAAACTGAGAAAAAGCACTAAGCTGGCTCTTTCTTGATTTTTTTGATAGTGTCTTTAGTGCTTTTTACAAGTTTTAAAATTATAAAATTTATTGGCAATTATTGTATGCAGTGACTTTTGATGGGTTTTGTTTACATGCAATACTTTTTTTGACTCACAAATTGTTTGCAAGTATTCAAACTCATAGTTACAGATCTGGGCAAGGTGTTCATACGACCATCAGAATAACATAACCGGTTTCATTTATACCAGAAACCATTTATTCGTGAAGTTTATGCATGTGTGTGAAAGCACGTGAAATTTGTGAATAGTAATTTCCGGCATTTCAGCTCCGAATTTAGCCGAAAGTGGTCAACGTTTAATTTTGTAAAAAAGTGAAGTAATATAAGAGTAATAAGACAAAAAGCGTCGGTTGATAAAACTGTGTTTTGCCAATCATTAAATTAATATTTGTGTGTGGATACTGCAGACAAGTGAGCAGACGACTAGACAACGTGGTCGATCACGAAAGAGCCCTGGCACTTGGTGCTTGCATACGATCCGTTGCTACCCTAAATCCTTCGAGCCACAACTGCAACGACACCAACATATTATCCTGTTCTAATAGTCTTGACATCCGAACACTATTTGAAACTAACCTCAAAAAGGAGTAACCTAACCTGGCGGCGCTAGGAGTTTGTGGTAACATCTATATGTATTTGAGCAGTACTGGAAGCTAAACAGATTTCATGACAAGTGGTTTACCAACATGTTACTTCAATTTGTATGCTAAAGTCTTTGCTAGCACTACTCAAGAAAATAACGTTCAATTAACCTCACTAATGATTCCGTAACCTTATAAAAACTTTAATTGCTAATTCTACACTGATATTTTTCTTGGATATACAATTACCTACATATATAAACCTGCGTATACTAATCATAATTAAAGCCCTAAATAGTTCCCATCTCTGCTTTTACAATTTTATTTACATCAAACTCATTTACCATCTTTATTATATATACATATATATAGTTTTATTCATTAATTTCTTCAATTATTTTCGTTTTCTTTTAAATACATAATTTATCATTTTACTCCTGTTTCCTTTTTATATATATTTTCACCAATTTATCACTGCTTTCTCGTTAGTTTTTGTGGCAGATCTACATACTTAAATATGGTGATAATTATTTACTAGTTCAAGTGCAGTAAAGTGTTAGTTAGAGAAAAAAAAAGAAAATTATTAATAATATATATATATAAATAAATATATATATATATATATATATATATATATATATATATATATATATATATATATGGGGGATTTCATGTCAAGTGACCCAACTTTTAAAACCGATGTCTTTCGATTGGAAAGAAATTTGGACCAAAGTAAGTTCTTGCAGAGAGTAGCATAGACACAATTTTTTAACACGATCGGTCAAGAACTCTCTGAGCTAGAGGGGTTCAAAATTTGACGTTTTCGGCAAATAGGTGTTTTTTCTCATACATGTAGTTTGTTACTTTTTGCTTTTAACAAATTCGTCCCAAATACTTTCGATAGCTTTTTCTTCAATCTCCCAGAAAAAAATATTTTTAAAATTAAAAAAAAAATTTTTTTTATTTTTTTTTATAAAATAATTAGAAAAAAAAATTTTTTTTTTCAAATATGCCCATTTTTTTTTTTTTTGCTCAAAAGAAAGCTTAGGTCTTTTGCTTGAAGAACTTGGAGGTCGCTTAGTGGGATGCGAGTGGGATATCTATAAAAATAAATGTTTTGTAACTCAAGGCAGAGGTTTTCCAATTTTCGCGTATATTCTACTTTAATTTTTTTTCCTACTTATGTAAAATTATCTCTTAAGCAAAAAAAAATTATTTTATGCTAAGAAACAAAATGACATCTAGGAGCACTTTTAAAATTAGTGGATACAATTTTTATGACTCAAAAGATCCCAGGGATAGATCCTGTGGAGGCTCTGCTATATTAATCAAATCAAGAATTAAGCACCAATGGTTGGGTGGCCTATCTGAATGTTATATGCAAGCAACAAACGTCTGCATTAATGAGTTTTTCAATAACCTACTTATTTCATCAGTTTATTGTCCACCGAGATTCTCTATAACGAAGGATCAGTACAACAGTTTTTACAAATCTCTAGGTCCCCGCTTTATAGCTGCTGGAGACTATAACGCCAAGCACACGTACTGGGGCTCCCGACTAATTAGTCCCAGAGGTCGTGTCTTGTATGATGCCGTGTCTGAAATGGGACTTTATGTTATTTCAACTGGACAACCAACCTACTGGCCAACAGACCACAATAAAATTCCAGACGTAATTGATTTTGGCGTAGCAAAAGGTATATCCTCGGAGCTCATTGAGGCTCAAGCCTCCTTGGATTTATCTTCTGACCACTCACCCACAATAATTACTATTTGCAGTCCTCACCAAATGGAAACTAGTGAGTTTTTCTTATCAAAAAGAATAAATTGGTTGAAATATAAAAAATATATTAGTACCCACTGCACGGAAAACCAACCGCTAAAAACTCCTGGAGACATAGATGATTGTCTGAGCGTCCTAAATGAAAACATTAAAAAAGCCGTTGAACATGCGCCTTCTACCTACCGCCAGGCTAGGTACAACAAAATTTTCTCTGACGATGTGGAAAAGCTTGTATCTGAAAAAAGAAGAGCCCGCAGGGAATGGCAAAAACATAGATCGCCCCAACTTAAAACTAGGCTGAAAGAATGTGCAACCCAACTAAAAAGCTTGTTGGAGGCTCACAGAATGGCATCACTGAAAGAGTACCTGGAAGGTCTAGACGCGACTCCTCAGACAAATTATTCCTTATGGCGATCAGCCAGACGTCTTAAAAGACCTGTTATCGCAAAACCACCACTGCGCAATCTGGGAGGATCCTGGGCTAGAAATGATGAAGAAAAATGCGATCTGTTCGCAAATCACTTCAAAAACGTATTCACTCCCAATACATGCACTGACGTGAGGGAATTATCGCCTGTTGTTGCAAGACGTCCTTTAGAAATACGTTTCCGATTTGCAGATGTTGTAGAGGCTATCGCTAACCTTAACGGTAAAAAAGCTCCTGGCGTTGACAAAATAAGCAACAAAATGCTCAAAGAGCTGCCTCTTACTGCTAAAAGAATCATTCTTTTTATTTTTAACGCGATAATTCGGCTTGAACATTTTCCGCCTATATGGAAAGTTGCCTTAGTAAAGATGATTCCTAAGCCTGGCAAAGATCCCTCGAAGGTAGAATCTTATAGGCCCATAAGTTTGTTACCCACAATGTCAAAATTGTTCGAAAAACTGTTAAAAAACAAGCTAAATCCGATCCTGAATGACAACAACTGCATTCCAAATCACCAATTCGGCTTTAGAAGTCAACATAGTACCATCAAACAAACTCACAGGTTGGTACAGGTTATAAGAAAAGCCTTTGAGGAAAAGAAGTACTGCTCCGGGCTTTTTATCGATGTCTCACAAGCTTTCGACAAAGTATGGCATGAAGGCCTTCTAAACAAACTAAAGCTCAACCTTCCAGCTAATATTTTCAACCTTTTAGAAAAATACATAATAGGCCGACAATTTATGATCAAAGAGGGAAACCAAATAAGTTGTTCCCAACCAATAGAGGCTGGTGTCCCTCAAGGAAGTATACTAGGTCCAATTTTGTACTTGCTTTACACGGCAGATATGCCAACCAATAGTTTCACACACACGTCGACATTTGCTGACGACACTGCTTTTCTTAGTATTCACAAAGACCCTAAAGAGGCTTCGAACCAGCTGCAACAACACGTAACCCAAGTCGAGAAATGGGCAAAGTTATGGGGAATAAAGATAAATGAACAAAAATGTACCCACGTAACTTTTACTTTACGCAAAGAAACGTGCCCTCCAATCACTATCAACAACCATAATGTGCCTCAACGATCTGAGACAAAATATCTTGGTATTCACCTAGATCGCCCCCTTACATGGAAGCCTCATATAGATGCTAAGCTGACGCAAATGAAACTTAAAGCTGCTCAAATCCACTGGCTAATTGATAGAAACTCTATGCTACGTCTTGATTGTAAGCTTCTAATCTACAACTCGATTTTAAAACCAATTTGGTGCTACGGTATACAATTATGGGGCACTGCTTCCGCCTCTAACATCGAAAAAATACAACGCCGTCAAAATAAAATTCTAAGAATGATAACTGGTGCTCCGTGGTATGTGAAAAACAGCAACATCCATAAGGATCTAGAAGTTCCACTAGTTAAAAGCGAAATCATGAAATATGTGGACAAGTATTTAAATAAGCTGGAAACGCATCCAAATCCGCTCGCTCGAAATATCCTGCAACATAGTAGACACTCCCGTCTGAAAAAGAGGGATACTATTGCGCTTAGATGAAGATAACTATTTTATTATGAGAACTTAAATTTTAGTCTGGCACTGGCTGGGCTAATATTAATTACTTAGTCTTAAGATTTGAATACTTATTGTTAGTTCGCTTAAGCGAAGATCCAATAATAAAATATATGAAAAAAAAAAAAAAAAAAAAAAGAAACAAAATAATTTAACCTTTCCGACGGTATGCATTGAAAATATTAACAAAATGTGTTCAGACATTGCCATATAAAAGTGATTTTATTCCAGAGGCCTACAATTTTGTTGGTAATGCAGTGTCGAGTGTATGAGACTTTATTTGGTACTTGCATACCGTCGGAAAGATTAAATTATTTTGTTTCTTAGCATAAAATATTTTTTTTTTTTTGCTTAAGAGATAATTTTACATAAATAGCAAAAAAATCAAAACAGAATATACGTGAAAATTGGAAAACCTCTGCCTTGAGTTACAAAACATTATTTTTTATAGATATCCCACTCGCATCCCACTAAGCGACTTCCAAGCTCTTCAAGCAAAAGACCTAAGCTTTCTTTTGAGCAAAAAAAAAAAAAAAAAAAAAAAAATGGGCACATTTGGAAAAAAAAAATTTTTTTCTAATTATTTTATAAAAAAAAATAAAAAAAATTTTTTTTTTAATTTTAAAAATATTTTTTTCTGGAAGATTGAAAAAAAAGCTATGGAAAGTATTTGGGACGAATTTGTTAAAAGCAAAAGGTAACAAACTACATGTATGAGAAAAAACACCTATTTGCCGAAAACGTCAAATTTTGAACCCCTCTAGCTCAGAGAGTTCTTGACCGATCGTGTTAAAAAATTGTGCCTATGCTACTCTCTGCAAGAACTTACTTTGGTCCAAATTTCTTTCCAATCGAAAAAAAAAGTTGGGTCACTTGACATGAAATCCCCCATATATATGTGCTCGTATATGGGAAAGAAAAATGTATAAACTATAAAAATATTATCGTTTATAAATTTTTGTAAAAATATCGATGTAACTTTGTGACGTAAAAACATAACAGTGATAAAAACAAACAACAGAGGTATTACATAAAATTTCTAAGAAATTCCTTAATCTATCTAAAATCTAGTGTAATATAATTAATGGTGTTTTCCATTCTAAAAAAAAATGTTACAATAAGTATGTGTAACATTTTTATCAGTTTACACCCACACTTATAAAGTTGTCCATTTTTTTTGTTTCAATGGAACAGAAAAATGTCTTGATTTTAATAAAAACTGCACTCTGTGTTAAAAACTCATTTGCATAAAAAAGTATTTACTTACATAGCACAGTTGTAAAAAGTGGTACTTTGTTACACTGCAATATAATTGGGGGTAAGATATGTTACACTCTTGCCAGTTATTTGTGCAACATGTTCAGAAAGGAAAACGAAAACTGTTCTCACTCTTGCATGTATGTTTAGAATGGAACATAAACCCGCTCGAATGGTAGCATTAATGTAACATTTTTGCCAGAAAGGAAAACACCATAAAATATGAATCTGTATCCAACGGTGATGAAGGCCTTCAACCCGAAAATCAAATTTTTGAACAGTAATGTCGACAACAACAACAAATGTATGTAAGTGTTTATTATTTATTTCATAATTTTTTTTATTGCTCGATTCTTATTTAAGTTCTTAAATATCTCGAACTTTGCTTTATTATCATATTCGGCTCTTAAATTCACCTTGTGTTTTTTTTTCTAAATTCTACTTGTGCTATGTAAATTATCATTTATTCTTCTAACACTTAAATTCTTATCGTTGGTTATTTTTGCACAGAGCAAACATAATTAAAACAAATACTATTTTCTCAAAATTTTTTTGTTATTTATGTTAAATTTCTGTAAGTTTAGTATATGTCCGATAAATAGCGTAAGTTTTGAAAATACCTACTTTTTGTAAACAATCGACAAGAGTGTTTATGTAGGTCGATTCGCGTGATTTTAACTGTCAATTGTATAAATCAGGATTTGATACACTTAATTCTTTTGTCGAACCTTTACGAAATATGTAGAAAAAAAACTACTTTAAGAACAGAATTTATATAAGTATATTGAAATTTAATAATGATTGATTAAAATTTATTTGTGAATGGAAATTTTTAAAATATATATGGCTGTGTAAATTTTTATATGGGCCGAAATTGATTGAATTATAAGGTTGCTTCGCTTTTATTGGGTCTTCGCCGACACCTTTGAGAACATGGTAAGGGAGGGATTAAGAGCAGACATTAAAAGAGTACTGCTGGTACGTCTGTCTGATAGTGTAGAGGTTTTACGTTGTAGTCAAGATATAGTGTGCACAATTTTTCTTGTTACGACTAGATAATGGGATCGGCTAGCTGTAAGAAATAGAACCCAAGACTGACTGAGCCGCCGGTAGAAGATGCACTAGAAAGCAAGGCTAGTTAACATAACAGACTGTTTTTGCAAGTCCCACGAATGGTTTTTTTCGCCCAGAAACTATTTATCTCAAGTGCATTTACCTCTCGATTAAATTCACTTTAACATCTTTTAGTCAAACTTAAGTAACCGAGTATGCCTGAACTCTTTTTCAAATAGGCTTTATGACCCGTTTCAAACCAAAATTATTTTTAAGGGGGCCAATGGTGTATAATGGATAGGATTCAGTTTAAAACAAGGTTACTGAGATATAAAAAATTTAGTTGAGAGTGATCCTTAAAGCTGTTTTAGCCCAAAGAAACACACAAACAACCAGTCGTGGACATGCTATTATCGAATCAGAAAGTGAATCTCAGTTTACCGGTAATAGAAAAAAAATGTCTTAAGACTATTTCTTAAGGGTGATATAAACATTTGCACAAACGCATAATATCCCTGCCACGTTTTTAGTGTAGGTATAATAGGTTTAGTACTGGTTTACGCTTTTCTGAATACAAAATTACGCTTTTTGGTGCCTTTTTTGCGCATGATATGCATCACTGTTTGTGAATACATCTATTGTATACGTAGTAATTTAAAAAAACATTAATTTTAAAACATTTAGTAGGACACATTTTGCAGTAATAAATAAACGAAAAAAACTAGTTTTAAAACTGCGTAATATATTTCATGTTAGTTTAAATTTAAAAATTTCATTTAGCCTAACAAAATGTGCCACTAAAAAGTAAAATAAACACTTTTAGCAGAAGATTTTTATTTTGGACATTTGTAAATCACAATTTTCGTGTTTTATTTTTTAGGAATCTTTAAAACAAAATAAAATTTTCAGTTTTCCATGCCTGATTTTCTTTAAGTGCTGCTGTATGTATGTATGTATGCAACTTAAATAAAATGCAAAGTATAAAGGGTTAGAAAAATTTCTAAAAACGAAGAGAGCCATTTTACTGCCAAATTTCTTCACGTTTTTTTTTTTTTTTGACATCTGCACTATTATACTTTCTCATTTTATTTTAATTTTTAACAAAGTGCGACAAACCAAAAGATGACCCTAGGGTGAAGAAGTGCAGCAATTGCGGTGGAAACCACACTGCCAACTAGAGATTGTACTGTCTTTGATTAAGTTAAGCTGGAGGTCCATACCATACGTTCTATGCGCTATGCGTTCTCTCCGACTCTCACAAAAGTAAAATCAGTGTAGTTGTATGTGGCAAGAAACATAACAAATTGCATAGAACGCATCTGCGCAAGTAACGTATGAAGTAGGTTTACTTTCTACTTTTTCATACGTCGCATGCGAAATGAGAAAATGACAGATGGTTTTGTTATCCAGTGATGACAAATTTTAAATGCTATCAAAAAACATGTGTGTGTGGTAGATTATATTTTTGGTATATTTTGTGTTAAAAACAGTATGTTATGAAAGAAAATGATTTTATTATAAATTTTGCAAATAATTTTAAGAATAAATTTCCTTAAAAATAAGTTTTCAACACAAATATTTTGTAGCCAAAGTTAATATTGTTTTTATCGACTACTTTTATATTTTAAGTGTCATCTCTGTTGTGTTTTTATTTATGTAAGTGTAATGAAGAAAATCTGATTTCTCTTGGTTAAGGGTTTTTAATTTTTTGAAAGTAGCCGCAAAAATACCACTGACTTCCCGCTCTAGATGAAAGGGATGGACTAAAAACCTTGAAGCACAAAAGATTATACGTTTTAACCCAATAAATTTCATAAGTTTTGTAAAAACACAATTTTACTTTTCGTTTTGCTTTAGTTTGTTTTTATTTTACACAGTTTTTTTTACAAAACATCTCAAAACAAACAACTTTTCGCACAAAACGTATTGCATGTAACTTGGCAAAAACAAACGTATAAAACGTACAGAAATATGATACGCATAGAACGGAGCCACGCATATAACGTATGGTATGGACCTCCAGCTTTAGGCGCTCATCTAAGCCGAAGGTAGTTCCTGCCCCTCGCCAGCCGTTAAGTATACCACAACAAACATTCCCTCGTTAGAACAGCTAACTACAAGTCAAATTTCTTACGCCAACGCACTAAAGTCTAACCAGTCCAATGCACATAGGCCAAACCAACCAACAACACAACAAGAAGTGTCAACAAGTTGATTTCTGAGACTCATATGACATCTAGGAGCACTTTTAGAATTAGTGGATGCAATTTTTATAATTCAAATGATCCCAGAGATAGAAAGGTGGGTCTGCTTTATTAATCAAATCAAGAATTAAGCACCAATGATTGGGTGGCCTGTTCAAATGCTATATGCAAGCAACAAACATCTGCATTGATGAATTTTTTCCATAACCTACTTATTTCCTCAGTTTATTGTCCACCGAGATTCTCTATAACAAAGGATCAGTACAACAGTTATTACAAATCTTAAGGTCCCCGCTTCATAGCTGCTGGAGACTATAACGCCAAGCTCACGTTCCTGGGGCTCCCGCCTAATTAGTCCCATAGGTCGTGTCTTATATGATGCCGTGTCTGAAATGGGACTTTATGTTATTTCAACTGGACAACCAACCTACTGGCCGACGGACCACAATAAAATTCCAGACGTAATTGATTTTGGCGTAGCAAAAGTTATATCCTCGGTGCTTATTGAGGCTCAAGCATTCTTGGATTTATCTTCTGACCACTCACCCACAATAATCACTATTTGCAGTCCTCATGAATTAGCAACTAGGGAGTTTTTCTTATCTAAAAGAATAAATTCGATTATATATAAAAAATATATTGCGCCCACTGCTTGGAGAACCAACCGCTAAAAACTCCCGGAGACATCGATGATTGTCTGAGCGTCCTAAATGAAAACAGCCAAAAAGCCGTGGAACATGCGTCTTCTACCTACCGTCAGGCTAGGTACAACAAAATTTTTTCTGACGATGAGAAAAAGCTTTTATCTGAAAAAGGAGAGCTTGCAGGGAATGGCAAAAACATAGATCGCCCCAACAAAGCTGAAAGAATGTACGAACCAATTAAAAAACTTGCTGGAGGTTCATAGAATGGCATCACTGAAAGAATTCCTATAAGGTCTAGACGCTACTCCTCAGGCAAATTATTCCTTATGGCGATCAGCCAGGCGCCTCACAAGACCCATTATCGCAAAACCACCACTGCGTAATCTAAGAGGATCCTGGGCTAGAAATGACGAAGAAAAATGCGATCTGTTTGCAAATCATTTAAAAAACGTGTTCACCCCCAACACATGAACAGGCGTGAGGGAATTACCGCCTGTTGTTGCCATAAGTCCTTTAGAATTACGTTTCCGCTTTACAGATGTTGTAGAGGCTATCGCTAACCTGAATAGTAAAAAAGCTCCTGTTCTTTTAGCTACCTTTTACAGCTAAAAGAATAATTCTTTTTATTTTTAACGCGATAATTCGGCTTAAACATTTCCCGCCTATATGGAAAGTTGCCTTAATAAAGATGATTCCTAAGCCTGGCAAAGATCCTTCGAAGGTAGAATCTTATAGGACTATTAGTTTGTTACCCACAATGTCAAAATTGTTCGAAAAATTGCTTAAAAGTAAGCTGAATCCGATCTCGAATGGCAACAATTGCATTCCAAATCACCAATTTGGCTTTAGAAGTAAACATAGTACCATCGAGCAAACTCACAGGTTGGTACAGGTTATAAGAAAAGCCTTTAAGGAAAATAAGAACTGCTCTGCACTTTATATCGATGTCTCACAAGCTTTCCACAAAGTATGGCATGAAGGCCTGTTAAACAAACTAAAGTTCAACCTTCCAGCTAAAATTTTTAACCTTTTAGAAAAATACATAACCGGTCGACAATTTATGATCAAAGAGGGAAACCATATAAGTTCTTCTCAACCAATAGGGGCTGGTGTACCTCAAGGAAATATACTAGGTCCAATTCTGTACTTGCTTTACACAGCAGATATGACAACCAAAAGTTTAACACACACGTCGACATTTGCTGATGATACTGCTTTCCTTAGTATTTATAAAGACCCTAAAAAGGCTTTGAACGAACTGCAGCAATACGTAACCCAAGTTGACAGATGGGCAAAATTATGGGAAATAAAAATAAATGAACAAAAGGGTACCCACCTAACTTTTACTTAACGAAAGAAACGTGCTTCCCAATCACTATTAACAACCATATGGTGCCTCAACGAACCGAGAAAAAATATCTTGGTATTCACCTAGATCGCCGCCTCACATGGAAGCCTCATATAGATGTAAAGCTGACTCAAATGAAACCTAAAGCTGCTGGAATCCACTGGCTAATTGGTAGAAACTTTGTGCTACATCTGGATTCTAAACTTATATTCCACAACACGATTTTGAAACCAATTGGGTGCTACAGTATACAATTATGGGGCAATGCTTCCGCCTCTAACATAGAAAAAAAACAACGTCGTCAAAACAAAATTCTGAGAATGATAACTGGTGCTCCTTGGTATATTAAAAACAGCAACATCTAGAAGTTCCACTGGTAAAATGCGAAATCCTTAACTATGTGGACAAGTATTTAAATAAGCTGGAAACAAATCCGCTCGCGCGAAGCATCCTGCAATATAGTGGGCACACCCGCCTAAAAAGAAGGGATACTATGCATTGCCTTTAGATGAAACCTTTAATATTGGTTAATTTTATTGTGAGTACTTAAATTTTAGTCTGGTACTGACTGGACTAGTATTAATTATTTAGTTTTAAGATTTAAATACTTATTGTTAGTTCGCTTAAGCGAAGATGCAATAATAAAATATATGAAAAAAAAATTTTAATTTTTGACATGTATTATTACTCAGTATTATAGTCTAAAGGTACCTTAAGTAATATACACACCTATGTATATAAATTTTGTAATCATTGTTCTAACTAATTTCCTCAAAACTTGTTTACGCATGTATTGTGGTTTTTGTTCGTTCTGATTTCATCAGTACATGTACTGATTTTTGGTTTGGTGTATTGATTAAAAATCGGTATACTGAAATGTACTGATATTTAAAAAAAGTACTGATTGTATGATTTTTTAAACAAAACTTTATTTTAAATTTTTTTCTTAAAAAATTTTAAGTTACCACCAAACTATATACTTAACCCAACATACATATATGCATGAAGTGACCCAGCTGAAGTTTAAACCTTTATTTGACACGAGCGATTTTTTCGAGACTCTTTTTAAGCTTCCAGACGATTGCTGTTTGGCTCTTGAAAATGATGCTGTTACGAGTAATATTGACAATTGCTAAACAAGAAAATCTTTGTTTATGTCTTTTTGAGAACATTGGACCTGTTTAAATAAGCAACAATCGTAGATACTTATTTTTTCAATTAATATTTTTTATTTCATATTTTGACATTTGCTATGCGAACGCCTTTTTTGTAACCGGTATCGTCGTTTTAACATTGAAACGATCCCTAAAAGACTGATATTTACCAGAAGCTATTAGCTGCAGGTTTTTTGTGAATTTTTGGGATATAATCGCCTTTTACGATCTAAAAGTTTTAAATACTGCTATCAATACTATTCAAAAAACCATTTCCCTTTAAGCAGTTTTACTTTTGACTTATATAAATAACCAAAATTAACAAACAAATCCTATTATTTCCGAAATACACCATAAGAATAAATATTGCAGATTTATGTAAAAATAGTAAACGAACTCTTTTGTTAGTGAATTAATATAAAACCATTTTATGTGTCGATTTTGCACAGCATCTCAAGTTCAGTTGCGTTACCCAGCAGCAACCAAGACGTCTCGGTTGCCACCACAGTTGCCACATTGTATAACATTTGTTAAACAAAATTGGAAACAGTTAGTCGGCAGTTGCATCTATAATGTAATTGCGGCAACTAGCAACCGAACTAATGGGATTCATTTTTTATCGTTTGTGGCTTTTTGGATTAAAAATCTAAATATTTTAGTTATTTTTTTTTTTTTTTTATTTTTTTTTTAACTCAATATTGTTTTTTGTATTTTTTCTTACAAAGTCAACCTGCACATTTGCTACAAGAACACAGGACGGAAGGACGGACATGCTTAAATCAACTTAACAAGTCATTTTAAGTCGAACGCCATAACCGAAAGTAGTTCTTAGACTATAAAAACCAAAAAAAAAATTTTTTTTATTAAAAAACAAAATGTAAAGTGTATTGATATCGAACCAGAAATAAATGGTCACTCTATATATAACACTAAACGTCAATTTTTTTTTAGTAACACCATTATTCTTAATACTAGGATTTTATATTAGAATAAATTTAAATTAACAAACACACTTATATTGGTATTAAAGCCTTGCATATGTTAACATGAAAAGCAAAGCAGCAAGTATGACATCATGCAAGTATCATGTTGTGTTCTGCCTTTTATACATATTCGGTATCACATCCACACAAGGATATGAAAAAAGTAGAAAAAGTCTTTGAAAAATACACTAAGTTACTTAAGTTATTTTTAAAGCATTTTGTGTTTTTAATGTATTAGAAGAAAAAAGAACGCGGTTTAAAGTAAACAATCGTAGACATTTTAAAATGAATAATTATGAACATGTGTATATGTATATATCTATATTTTACATTTTAATAACTGTACAAATATTTACTCTTAAAACTAAAGGTATAAAATTTCTATGTATACTAGCATTTTCTTATAATTTATTGAAATAAGATCCTAAAATTTATTTTTAAATTACTTTTTTGAATCTCAACATTTTATATATTTTGATTATATTCCTTGTTGATATGATTTTTGAAGAAATTAACATTTTAATAAAATTTAAATAAATAAATATACATATTTATGTATATCATAGTAAGACAACACACTATACTATTACTGTTATCTAATGTTTCACATACTGAATTGGCATAAAAAATTCTATAAAAAACCTATTTTGAATTCAAAATTTTTTAATGTAAATTTTCCTTAAGCTACCTAAGTTCTCATCTGAGTTGAGTGTCAACAACATAAGTTTAAATTTTTATGAGTGTGAAAAAACAATTTGAAATTTTTATTTTTAGTATTACATTACATTTGAGAAATTATAATAAGTACGCTAATTCTAAAAGTTGTTAAACTGGCACAAAGTGTATGGCAATACAAAAACAAGCATTCAATCCGGTAAATTTTAAAAACTTAAATTTAAAACTCAGACGTTAAATAATTTGAAAATAGAAAACGTTCTATTTTCAACTGAGGTTAAACCAAAATATTAACAAATTAAAATAGAAATCTTATTACACTATAAAAATAAGTCTCAGTTGTGAAACTCAGATGAGAACTTAGGTAGTGTAAATATAGCTTTAGAATTTATTTAAACCCTAACAAAGTAAAATAAAAATTAGGAATTTTTTATTTAAAAATACATATGTATGTATTTATTTACACAAGCCTTCATCGTTTACAACATTAAAGGGCCTACAATTTTGTACAACCCGTTGAACCACTAACTTTTCTTTTGTACTGCTCACATATACACACTTTTTAAGTAACGCACTGAGTTTGAATAATGTAGAAATTGTTATGATCTAACTTTACTTCATTCATGCGTTTTTATACTTTTTAGGTATAAAATTTTTACTTGAAACTTGTACATTAAATTCATGAATCCTTCAATGAATTTTTTTTAACAGATTTCGTTAAAAAAATTGCCAACAATAAAAATTTATATACGTATAAAAAAAACCCGCCCAAACAGTTTTTTGTAAGCTACCTGTTTTTACAGACTCTTCAATGAAATTTAAGATGCTGATTCTGAAAAATGTAACATGCAATAAACTTTGGTTACCATGTAACCTAAAACTTTATTTGCACGTTTTTTACACGTGCTTTCAAATTGTAGAAAAAAATGCAATTTAAGAAAAAAAGAGGTACGCATTAATGCTTGGCAATTATTGTAAAAGTATGCTAATTTATCTTTTTGTAATATGCATTGCAAATATTTTTGGTAGAATGTGTTATTGGGTTTTTTTGTAATGGCAACGAAAATTTACACAGAAGTAACACAATTATACTTTTTAAGATTATATATAAATTTCAGTTATTATTATCATTTGAATTACAAACATTACTTTGCTTAACTTTAATATTTTGTATACCTTTATTTAATTTTTTAGACCAATATTTTTTACTTCAGTTTTGTATTTTTTTTATTATAATTGACGTTTTGTGAGCATTTTCTTCATTAAAATTTTTTTTTTTCATTTTTACAAAAAATTTTGCAGTCTTAAGATCGGCATTTACGTTTATATACCCACTATAAAACTATGATTTTTTTTTATTTTATTTTGAGAAAGTATTTATTTTGTCAAAATTATATATAATTAAACCCTCTAAGATTATTAGTGTTATTATATATGTAAGCAACTTTTTATTTAGATACACAATTTTAACTTAAAAATCATACTATATATAAAATTTCACAAAAAAGTATTTAATTAAAAAACGTCATAATATTATAGAAATTATTTATTTTATAAAATAAATCTTTTTTATCCTCCCTGCTTCAGAAAATCAAAATATAATACTTTTGATAATATTAATCTACGTCATACAAATATATAAATCAGCATTCTACGCAGCCAAGGCGAATTCACACAAGGTGAACGCAGGGCGAAAAATTCGTACAGATAATATCAAACATATATGTATGTATATTTAAAAAAACCACAAATTATTTGTATATGGCACCATTAAAACAAAAAATACAAATTATTTGCAGAAAAAAAAACGTGAATAAAACAAAATGTTGGCATGTGCAATACTCTAATTGGTATATAAATATATATATTTTTTAAAATATAAAATTTTGTAATAACACATTTTTGAAATTTTCAAATTTTTAGTTACAGTACATTTTTGTAAAATTTTCATTCACAAAAATATTTAAAAAATGTATAAAAAATTTGTTAATATCAGGCGCAAAATATAAAACGTTTCCTTTTTTCTCTCTCTCTAAATCCGCGCTTGGTAAATATTATAATTGTTATTTAAAAATTGTAAACAAAAAAGCCGAAAGCGAATTTTAAGACCATTATAACAAATATAACAATTAACTGAAATAACTTCCTGATGATGCCACACGAAATATTAAAAAATATGTACAAAAAATAAATATAAAAATAGGCCTAAATCTTAAAAAATAGACTTATTTAGTAACTTGAACAATGTTCGCTCAACAAGTGTTGATATGTTGCTGAAAAAAAAAGAGTTCAAGACAATCGTTGCCTAATAAAAATCTTCAGATGATTGCAAAAAAAAACACGAAACAATTATTTGCTTGTTAAGAAATTATGAAAATAGTTTGTAAGATCATAAATTATAAGAGCCAATCATAATAGGTGTGTTCCAAGTAACTTTTGGCATGTTTGTGCATACATATGAAAGTAAAAACAGAATATACTATCTTTAACTATTAAACTTACTCAAATCTTCTGGAACACAAAAATGGAATATTGATTTGCTTACTGTTGTTTTTTACTCAATTAGGAGATTTTAGTTTTTAAAAGTCATAACCAAAACAGGTGTATCACTTGTAACACACTTTCTTTATTAATCTATAAAAGCAAACACTTTTTATATTTAAAATTATAGAAAATACACAAATACTTAAATTTTGAAATAATTTGAAAGAGTTTCCATTTTATTTTAAAAATAAATGTTAAGCGCTTTTTAATTTATCTGAATCAAAATATTTATACATGTAATTAAAAAATAGCTGATAATAATTTTCATGCACAAACTTACCCAAAGAAAAAGTTTGTGTAACTCTGTGCATGAAGAGAACTGAAATTATTCTCTCATGCACCATTTTTATTATCTGAAATGCTTTTTGAGTAACCTTGTGCAACTTTGGGAAAGTTTGTGCATCATCTGGAACACACCTAATTAGCCGCGAAATAGTCGCTGTTGTCAAGCAGTGTTTTAAATACCAGCTGAGTCATTTCATGTACAACAAAATTTTTAAAAAAAAATATGTAATAAAAAATTATTTTTTCAAACTTTAGTTTTTTTATATTTATTTTTTATAATTTTTTTAATATTAAAAAAAAACGAAATATATTTTTTAAAACTTTAATAGCTAACATTAATCTTCAATTAAACTTCCTGATGATGACACACAGCGGAGTAGCGAATTTTTGAAAAATTCGTGAAAAATAAATATAGAAGCTTGTTTGATATTTACGGTCACTGTAAATAAGAGATAATGGATAATAAAATACAGTTTAAAAAATTTTTTACTTTTATGGAAAAGTGTTTTTGGCAGAGTTAAAAATTGCTCACTCACTTCTCATTCGTGAGAACGAGTGTGAGCGCTGTGTTTACTGCAGCAATTTTTCATTAATGAATGAGTTTTTAAAAAACATTTTGTGCCTTCTCACTCTCGAGCGAGAAAAAAAAAATTTTTTTTCACCAGTCATAAATGAGAAGTGAAAAGAAAAAATATTTTTTTCTTTTCGCGAACATAAATGAAAAGCATCAAATCCGAGTACTTCTCATAAGTGAGAAATCATAAATGAATTTTTTCGCGAAGCATTCATAAATGTGTACACATTAAATTTTTTGGTCATGTTACTGGTGCTGCCATATGTAAAAATTTGTTGCATAGTTTTTAAAATGCTTAAAAAAAGTAAAAAATTATTTTTTTAAAAACATGTTTTTAATAAATTAAAAAACCAGGCACTGTTATACGTTGTGGTTTATTTGCATTTATTTAATTTCATTTCATTTAAATTTTTCAATGAATCCGATTTAATGATTTTAGTAATAAAAATATGCGGTTAAGGTTTCACAAAAAGGGGAGCATTACTCCAGTGACAAACAAAAGCATCGTCACCATTACTTTGTATATCTTGTTTGTGAAGTAGTTTGTAATGTCTTTTGATATTTCCCTTCACTTTCTAACTAAGTTCCTTTTTGCACGATTCTATTACGCAAATACTTTTTTTGAAGATGCATCGTACAACACATATTTTTCAAAATTAAATTGTCTTTTAGGCATTGTTTGTTATTCACTTCACGCTATTTAAAATCCAAATAAGGAGCTTTTACAAACGTTTAATGTTTATATTGCAAAAAACATAGAGCTGTTACACACACTCATGCAAATTTTAAAAGGATTGGAAAAAATTGCATTCGGCTTTACCACCATTAGAGATAATTTTTCATCATTTAATTTTGTTTGGGAATATCCACTAATTTGGAAAGTATTTAGTACCTGCCTGTCTGTCATCCTTTTAGGTATTGGGTATATTGTTACAAAAAATTTTGGTGGTTATTATACAATACACACGCAAATCTTTTTACGTACAACAATTTAAAACTTTACCTTTCAGGTCAATTAAATAGAACCTAAGAGTTTGAAGGAGTTCCATTAGCAAAAGTAAGGTAAATTAAAAAAAAGAGCAGTTACGACCTTGAACACAATACACAAGAAATACTTTTTATTTATTAGAAAACGTCAATTAAAAATTTAGGAAAACAGTTCAAAAATATTTTTAAAGATTGCTATGAAAATTTGTGTCAGTGAAGACTATAATATTTTTAAAAAAATCACAACATAAAATATAATGTATTATTTAAGTTTCTTAACAAAAACAATTTTTTTATAAATATGACTTTTTCACAATAAATACTGCTATAAGTAATCCTTTATGTTAATATTTATTTATTATTGTTTATAAACCTACATATCGATTCCTCAGTATAAAAATGAAGTAACGCAATTCTTTTAAAATAGCTTTTTTGCCTTACTCTGGGAAACAAACGTAATTTTTATTATAAATTTGTGGTTTTTATTTTATTTAAAAATATATTTCTTTTTTTAAAATAGCATTAAAAGTCACGTAATTAAAAATATACTCAAAAGACTGATCAAAATATAGATGTGTAGTATTTTTTAAATTTAACAACATATAAATATATACAAGCAGCAAAATAAAAAAAAATTATGTAAATGCAAGAATTTTTTTACTCTTATTGGGAGTACAAATTTCACACGCTTAAAAAATTATTTTTCGGCAACTCTGTTACAAAGCGTGAAAAATATTAAAGCAACACTCGCACTCATAAAAGAACGAATCGAAAGTGAAAAGAAGAAATTTCTCATTCATTTGTGAGTGAGAAATAAAATTTGGTTTTTATTTTTCATTTGTGATTTGTGAGCGTGAAAAAAAACGACAAACTTCTCATAAGTGAGTGAGGGTTGGCAAAAATTTTTTCACGCTCTTTTATGAACGTGAGAAGAAAAAATTTTTTTAGGATTTTTCACTTTCGAGATTTTTCATGAATGGTGTTTTTTTATCGCTCACTCTTGAGAAAATTTGTACTCTGGTTTTTGGTCTTTAAAAAAATCTGGTCTCACTAAACAAAAAAGCACTAAAGCCAAAAATTCTTCTGTTAAAATGACTTATACAGTGCTTAAAGCTCTGAGTTGACATCCCAGCTTATATAGGTTTCCAAAAAAAACTAACGGTAAAAACTACACAGCAGCACCCTACGAGTTTCGAGTGTACCTGGAATGATCTGATAAATGTAAATAAAAATTGGGGTTAAATCCTAAATAATATTTTGAAAAGTGTTGTAAATAAAAATTTTAATAACTTTTTTTTTTTAACGAAACATGTACATATATAATTCATTGGCAGCAACAAAGAAAAAAATATATGTATGTATATTTAAAAAAATTAAACTGTTTAAGATCAAGTCAAAATTTAATTTTGTAATTAAAATGTTTAAAATTGACTTCTTTGATAGCTTAGATCTTAATTTGATCAAGACTGTAGCAAGTGCACTAAACACACGTTCTACAGAAACTTGTGTTGCAGGTACAACAAGTACCACTTCGGTAGTTCTGTTGTCATGTGATAATTAAGATTTATTGAATTTAAATTCGCTGTATTTACCAGTATATTTATGTGTTGTGATATCTAAGAGTGAGCGGTATTTGACGTACTTGGAGTCATATCTAATGGATAATGTGAAAATTAAATATTAGCATTTTCGTCTTGTGGAAATGACGAATGCGACATGTGGTTAAGCATTTCATATGCCTTAATTAAGTGACCAAAAAAAAATATATATATATTATTTTTACCATTTATATTTTATTTTTGAAGTTTAAAATTAAACCTTTCACTGCAGGCAGTTTGTTTTTGGTCGCTGGTTAATAGTGGAGTTCCTTGAAAATTTAAGCTAGGATCTAAGTACAATGCTGAGACAAAAGCATTGTTTTCCAGAAGCTTACGTTTTCTTCTTGTCATTGCTTCATGTAAATCCTCAGCATATGGATTTTTCTGGACAATATCTTGTATTTCTAACTCACATTCCAACCAGTCGTGAAAAAAATATCCAATAGTATATTATTCTTATTGCATAAGTATTGTACATTTAGCCAATGAATTAAATGCTGTAGCAAAAATTTTCTGCAAATATCCAATTGACGGATATATTTGTAGAGTCATCAAGTTCATTAATATACTCTTTGAGACCTAACATAGAAATAATCATATCACATGTTGAATTCCATCTAGTCGTATTATGGTAGGTTTGGCTTATATCCTGATTTCCGGTCCGTAAAATTTTTCGAATTTTTTTTGTAGCATATCGTACATCTTTGATTTCCATCTCGAGAGTTCTAATTACATCATATGCCGCTAATTGTATAGTGTGCGCTGAACAGAAAATACTGAGGAAAGTTGGGCCTCAATTGCATCATATGTTTTTGTGTTATCATATTCACTATCTTCTGTCATTGCTAGGTTATCATCCTGCTATTCTTGTAGTATCTTTGAAACTTTTGATACATTATCGGTATATTAGAATAAATATCATATTCTTCAAGGCATTCCATTACTTCCTCTTTCAAATATTGGGCTGTGTGCTTTTTATTCAGTTGAATCATACATACATGTGTGCGAAATTTATTTATGGGTAAAGCAAAACTAACTAGATAAAATCCTATGAGATGATACATACCTATGGTGTTTATACAAATTTTAAAATTACGTATAATGTTAACTCCTAAAACGTGCTTGTTTTGCCGACCGGCAACATCAATTTTTAAACAAATCATTTTGTTTTCGAATTTCGTCACTAGGGATCTTTTTTATTTGTTGACTGGTGTCACCAAGAATATTTGAGATATTTTTCGAATTGAAAGTTATTTCAAAATTTGCTTAATAGGGCAAAAAAATATTTGTCGTTAAAAATTCCGAATGGCAATTTTTTTTTCTTTGTTTGTTGTAGTGTTTTACTTAGTTATTGCCTTTTTTCTGTTTTCAATACTCTTTGGAAAAGTGCCCCTTCACCAATAATTATGTTATGCACCAGTTCATAATGGCGTTTTACATTTACTGTATTTGCTGCACTTAGTTCTCTCTTGCAGGTTTCAACAAGACATGTAATTTTTTTTCTATTCTCATTAAAAGTTGCGAAATTTTCAAAACAAAAAATTTTTCTTTTATTGTTTTCCATGTTTACGCTATTTAAAGTTTAATTTGCAACTTAAGGCTTTATAAGTTTGTACTTTTCGTTGCAGTTTTATCCAGTAGCGTTCTGCTGTTAGTTTTTACCGTTAGTTTTTCTCTGGCTACTCAAACATAGTTCCCTGCAAAAATATTCGTACATAAAGTCATCTGTCGGTATAATGATTTTATTTGTCAGGCTTTGTATTAAATGAAATAAATCAGTGATTAGTTTTCTAAGTTCCGTAAATGCCACAAAGACAAAACAATAGGGTAAAAAGGAAAAATATTATATAAGGCAAAAAGTGCCAAACATGCCGTTTCCCCAGTTAAAAAGAGTAACACAGCTTTTTTAAAAAAGAGCTAAAGTTAAAATTATCGAGTTAGAAGCAATTAAAAATCGCTAAATCTAGCTCCACAATAGCTAAGTTAGCATCGCTGACACACTCGAAGCTGTGTGTCTGAAGTGTGTTCTAATAAAACAATACGTAAACTTCTTAATGTCGTTTACCAAAAAAGCAAAATACATGAATGACTGTGTTTAACACCGACAAAAATTTGGAGACAGACATAAATGTTATGAAAATAAAAGTATATTTTGGTTGCTTTAAGCTGTGTTCTTTCACATTTTTTTGCGAACACTGTAAAAAAGGTCAAAAGCTAAGAAAAAAAAAATAACTAATAACAAATTATCTGGAAAATCGGTACAATCAGGACTCATTTAAAAAAATCAGTACATTTCAGTACACACATTTTTCATCAGTTCACCAAATGAAAAATCAGTACATGAACTGATAAAATCAGTACGAATGATAACCCGTGGCACATAGGGGTATTTTGCCATTCTAGCCGGACATTACATAGATTGATGAAACTTGGCAGAAACATGTATTGTAGTCATAGGCATATAAGGATTAAAAAATAATAAAAATCGAACCAAGGGGGAAAAAGTTTCCCTTAGAAGAACTTATATTACCTCTGAAAAATTAAAATTTTTTTTATGTTTTTAATACTGTTGATATGCAAATACAACTTCAAACGCAAGAAAAAGCTAAAGAAATCTACACTTGGACAGTGTCGTCCTCTCCCCTTTCGTGGGAGGCGTCATAAAGTAAAATGTGCAAAAATAATGTACATATATAATAAAAATAATGGATAACTGACGCCCAAATACTATAAAAGTAAAATTTTTATGCTTTTATGGGTAGGGGCATAAATGCTCCCAAACCCCACCCCCGAAACGGCCCTGTAAAAAAATTTTTTTTTCATATATTTTGCTAATTTTCACAAAAAATGTATTTTTAAGCTTGCTTGTCGCTTTTTTGTAATTTAATGTATTAAATTTATCTGAAAATAAGTAATTTATATATAAAAATAACTTATTTACAGAAGTAACAATTAATTTAAAGTTCACACAATTTCCTTTCTAAAAATCGCAATTTCTCCTCAACAGATTTATCTTTACATTCATGTACTATTTGTAATAACTCTAATCTTTTATAAACTTTTTCCACTTTACGCTCCTGAAAACAATTTTGTGCAATAACCACAATATATATACACTAACAAAATAAGTTCTTGAAGCATAGATTTGTTTCTCTTTAAAAAATAATTTTTTTGAACAATTTTTGAAGGTTTTGAAGGCAGGTATATTTATTTTTTTGCATAAAATAGCGTTATTAGGCAAGTTGTCGCACAGGTATTACCAGTTTAAGGGCGGGTAAAAACTACTGCCTCGCACAATCCTTTTTATACATGCAATGTCAGTGTAAAACCCAATTTAACCTGTTAAAAATTAATTTCAGTTTACCTGTAATAATTCAAATAAAAAACATGAAATTCGCCAAAAAAAAAAAAAAATGGCGCAAAACGCGCAACGTTTCTTTTTTCGTCTAAAAGTAGAGATTTCAGGTTTTATTGTGATGAAAAAGATTTTTAGGATAATGAGTGCCATCACTTTCAAAAACCTTTTTTTTTTTAATCAAAAAGTGAACAAAAAAAAACAATTTTTTTTTAATTTCAAAAGAATTTTTTTTAAATAAAACTTAAAATAAAAAATAAAAAAATATTAAATAAGGTAGCTGTTTATACAATCTTTCGCAGAGAAAATATATCAATGTAAAATCTTATATTGTTTAGCTACAAAAAAATATATTGTTAACCTCTCCAAACCATTAAGAGTTAATAAATTGCGGGCAAATTTACTTCACTTTCCTGACTTTGACAGTGCCTCAAAACGACGAATTGCAAGCAAAAGATTTGAAAATTCACTATCCGATACAGAATTTTGTTATCTGTCGAACTGCGCACTTAAATTTTTGCATTTCTTAAATTTCCATTTTGGCCTAACGTCCGGCTAGATTGGCAAAATACCCCTATGTGCGTGGTTAAACAAATATTTTCTTATATATTTTTTAAGTAAGAACAAACGCTAATAATAGAGTAAGGCAACTGTTGCGGCGGCAACTTTAATTTGTGTTAAAGCTCAGAATAATAATAAAACAAGTTTGTTCAAATAAAACGCATTTATTTGTATTAGAATTTGGCGCGTTTTAATCGTTGCTACTAGTGAAGCCAAGCGATTACCGTAACCAAATAAATACTGACTACTCACATGGTAAACTTCAGTAAGCTAATAAAAGTTTACCAGAATTCAACTGTGATTTTTAACAACAATATTAAATAACGTTTAAAAGTTCAAAAAATGTGTGTCGACTCGGGAGACTCGCCACCAACGTCAAGTATCGCCAGCTTTGATGCTGGCCGTTTAAATTTGCCCAATGTTGTCCGAACCACCGCTGAACGATCTTGCCCATCTGCTGCCGGAAACACCTCCTCAACCAAGCCCCGTTTCCATAGCCCACGCGTTTCATTGTCATAACAGATTATGACATGGCCGCGAGTTAATCAAATTTTCCACTTCTATAAGAAGACTGTGAAACGTCTCAACCTGGGAGCCTTTTCCTTGAGTGTAACGGCGAGAACATTCTTCACAGAGCGCACCATTCGTTCCCATGCACCGCCAGCCGATGGGTTTGCTGGGGTATTAAACAAACATTCTATGCCTCGCTGCGCACACTCATCCGGTAACATCGCATTACTAAATACAAATTCTTCCTTGCTTGCCCCAAAAAACTGGTACCCCTATCGCTTCTTATCCGTACAGGTACTCCTCGACGATTTAAAAAGTTTCTTATACATAAAATAACTGCATCTGCCGATAAATCTCTTGCGATTTCTAAATGAATTGCTCTTATTGTTAGGCAGGTGAAGATAGCTACTCATCTCTTTTCGCGTCGTCGGCCTACGGAAACAAAAAATGGACCAATATAATCCAAGCCGGTGTAAGAAAAGGGTCTCACATAAGGGGTAAGCCTATCCACGGGGTTTTGGCCCATGAATGGTGGTCTGGGAACAGCAAACATATTCTTACATACTTGAGTTTCTTTTCGCGGATCTTACCAACTGTCTTAAACACGGTATCCAAAAACTTTTACCGAATTGCTGCACAAATAGCCTCCTGGTCATGTTCTTCGATGTTATCTGGGAGTTTTGGCCAGCATTTTTTTCATCTGCTAAGAAACCAGGACCATATAGCCAGCAGGATGTTAAATACTTATTCGAAAAGTTTTGTAGCCTGGTTGCGTCGTCGGCAGGATTTAGTGCGCCAGGTATCCACCGCCATTGTTCGACTTCTGATGAATCCAATATCTCTGCGATACGGTTAGCGACGAATTGTTTATGTATTCTACAGTCAGACTGAACCCATTTTATAACCGTTTTAGAGTCGGCTTTATGTCATGGCAGAATATGATCGCCTCAGCAGGCACTGAGTTGAAACTATTGGTGAAACACCAAATGATTATTTGGGACACGTCAAAGAATAGTTAATTACATTTTGTAAATAAGAAAACGCATATTTATTTACTCTGTAATGTTGTAAAAGCACATCCATTTGTGGTTGATTGGCCAGTGAGTCGCACTACGCATTACAGACAATATTCGTTCTTAGGACCAAATGGTATACGATTGTATTCGTAATGGCCACCAGACGTGACAAAAGCAGTAAATTTTTTGTGAGTCTTATTCAACTTCAATTTGTTTGTACCCAACTTGTAAGTCCACTAAAGTGAAAGAGCGATTTCTAGCTAGTTAGGCGAAATGCTAATGTAAATGTAAGGTATCTTAACGGTTAACTTATTCAACTGGCGATAGTCTATACATAATCGGTGCTCACCGTTTTTATTTTCCACTAGCACCACACCAGCTGCGTAGGGTGAATCGGACTTCCGTATAATATTGTTGTCAAGAAGCTCCTTTACGGTTTTTGATACTACAGGACGTTTTGCGAATGGGGTTCTGTATGATTTCGGACATATTGGGTCGGTCTTAGAGACTTGAATATTCAACACTAAGTTAGCGTAGCGTAGCCTTAACCATCTATCAGATGGTATTAAGAGGCTACTATATTTTTTTATATGTACAATTTTTTCAAATTGTTACATATCACCGTGCCATGTGTGCTACGCTAACTTAGTGTTGAAACTAAGTTATAGATGGCGTTAGTATAGTAATAGGAAATGGAAAAAAGAAAAAGCTTTGGTTTAGTTGGTTTAAGTGGAAAAAACTTCGTGCCGACTCACCTCGCCACATGGATCAGTGGATTAATGGCTGATGTTTACAACCAAATTAATAACTAACAACCGAACAAACAGTACTGATGATGGAAATTGTAGCTGTTTTTCGAAAATGCATTCTACTCGGCTAGTATCGGTAAAAATCTTGTTTTTTCAATAAAATTTTCCTTTCTTAACTAACGCTAATAAAGTAGTAAAAACTAAAAATATTAATTTCTTCATTTGCAATTAAATGAGAATTTAGTAAAGTATTGAACTTGAGCCTAATAAAGAAACTAAAAAAAATTGTCTAAATTTATTTTTGATAATCCAATAAATCTGCACTAATTACCCCAGTGTGCGTTTTGACAGAAATTATCTTATTAGTATTAAAAAAACAGTACATAAAAAACTTACCCCTATTAGTTTATCAGATAGCTCTTTCATTTCTTTTTTAAGATCCTCCTGTTGCAAAACATTCACTTCTAGCGTTATAAGTTCTTTTGCTAAAAGTTTACAAAGGTCTCTGTTGTTTGAGTTATTGACCATTTCATTGAGAAACACCATTGCCAGATTGTTGTGTGAGTTCTCACAATGAATGCCGCAGATGGCATCAGGACGAGTGGCATCAATAATAAAACGTGTGATAGTTTCTGGGCGTATATCATGTAGTGGACTGTCGTACGTTGCCAGAAGTACTGAGTTAACAGTTATCATTAGGCAGGGGACTAGGAGATTTTGCTTTTTGTTTTGAATGAGATTCTCCAGAAAAACACCCAATATTTGATTTATTTCAGGTTCTAAAATAATTAACAAAATTTTAATACTTCAAAAGAACGTTCTAACGCTTATGCACTTACCAGTAGATGGATTAAAGTATCGCAAAAGTAATTTCTCAATAATATCACGATTCTCTATATGGCCGTGTAATACCAATCGACAAAAGCCATTTATAATCGAACGAACAATACACATGTCATCGCATGTGTCCAGAAAATGAGACATCATGTAAATAACACCAACACCTTGTCCCAAGGTTGTAGATTGTCGGATGTCATTGTCCGCATCTACGAATTCAAGTGTGTTATACAGTTGTCGACCGGTTTTTTTAGATTTGTTTTGTTCCTCTTGAACTGTAAAACTATCTACTCCATAAAGATCTATTAACTCAAATATACAAGTTATGGATGTTTCCCATATCCTTATATTATGATTCTTAAAGAATTGAGCATTAAGCTCGTCAAATACATCTTTAGCCAAAGGTTCATAAAGCATGGAGAATGCAGCACCGCACTTTAAGGCCCAATCACGAATCGCTATTTGATTTGAGGCAATATTGCGAAAAATAAATTCCTGTAAAAATACATATTAATATTTGTATGTAGTATTTACGCATGTGTACATTAGGGTGACAGCTAAATGGTGCGCGCCACCATTTTTTTAAACTTGGTCTAGGTTAGATTAGGTTACGAAGGGTATTGACGAATGCATTTCGCCCCCTCAACCCAGAGGCTGTAGGCCCCTTTAGAAGTGTCGAAAAGAGAAAAAGGAAAGACAAAGCAAATTGTAGGTAGAACAATACAGAAATAAGAAATGACAGCAAGAATGCCATCAGCGAGAAGTCAAAAAAAGCCAGTGTTCGTGAATCACGCGTAGGCGCTGAAACCACCTATCTACCCAGCTACCTACCAAACCCATTTGATAAATCCTATAATGTTCCCCAGCTAGGGTTGCCAGACGGGCCTGATTTGGCCTGATTTTCAAGTTATTTATTGCGCGTCAAGTGTAAAGTGAAAAAGTAATTTGTCAAAATTTTTTGTAAGTTAATTTTTTTTCAAGTTTATTCTAGTTATGTATGTAATAATACTTAAAAAAGTATGTCAATATATGTATCAAAAAACATATCTAAAGCCCCTATTTTTATTATCAACACAACTAAGGACTAATACGATACATTTTTTTCTGTGCAATTAAAGTTTAAAAAATATAGTTCTCTTTCAGTACAATTTTAATAAAAGTACCAACACTGATATTTACCCCATTGTTCAACACTAGTAAATTGATATCATTGAACAGCTGATTTCCAATACGTACATTGAAGCTTTCGGAAATAAAAAGTGAGTTTATATTTGTGTTTGTTAATTTTTTTCTGTTATTTTTACTTTTTATGATATTTTTTTTATTCGAATAATATTTATGAAAAAAATAAACAATTGAATAAAAAAACAATAGTATGGATGTTTTTATTTGTCAAGTTCTTTTTTTTTCAAAATCAAGTTTTTTTGATCAATGTCAAATTGGATCTCCGCAGCCAACAGCTTGAGACATATAAACATTTTTTTAGCAAATTGTTAAAATTGTTATCGTGTTATGAAATCCAGCTCCAACTCAAATTTGAAATATTTGTTTCAGATTTCGGGGTCAACCCTACAAGGAAATCAAAAGGTTAATTTGCCATTTTAAATTAAAAAATATTTTAAAAATGCGTATTTTTATTTTTTTTTGCCGTTAAACTCAGGCAGTTTTCTGTAAAAAATAATTATCCCTTATTACTCCTTCCAAAATATCCTTAGCATTCTAGGAAAGATATTTGGCAAAAAAATTAAAAAAAAAAGTTTACGAAAGAGATATTTGTTAAATAAGCGTGGATTATTCATAAGTTACAAAAGTTCTTTGTAGTCCCTGATAATGGTCAACAAAGTTGACAGAAATATTGGAAAACCCGTTTAAAAACAAAAAAAAAAAAAATAAAACTGATTTAGCACAAGCATAGGTGCCGCGGTAGATCAGTGGTAAGTAAGTGCACGAGTCTACCAGTAACACATATTTGGTCTTTTTTCGATTTAATTTTAAAACTTCTCAAAAGAAAAATTAATTCTGTCCAATAAAACATACTTTTAATTACGCCATGCATCAAAATTAAACAATCTTGTTAATTTTTTTACTACAAAAACTGTTAAAAATCAAAAAGAGAAAACATTTCTAAAATTCAGAATTTTTTAAGACTACTAAAACTTGAAAAGGCATTTTCCATGTTTAATAACGAAAACAGAAATGCACTTTAAACAAAATTGGATTGAAACTGTGCTAATATATTTTTAAATTTCTAACGGTTTTGTCGAAAATTTAATTTTTTTTTATTTTTAGAAAATTACAACCGGGATACTTAACTGTTAGAAATATAATTACATATTTGGCAAACTCTGTTCTTATTTTTGGCAATGTGAACGTCGTGCTTTGTGTCATTGTTTTATCTTTCCTTTTTGCTTTTTCATCTTGAACTTTCTAGAGCGAACACGTTTTTAAAAAACTCTTGAATATTATAAAAACTACTTTTAAATAAAACCCGTTTTATAATAAAAATAATAAAACATTAAACCTAAAAACAGGTTATGGGCCCAGAACAAAGTTTTACGAATAATTATAAGTTTTTTTTGTGCGAAATTTAATAATTTTTAGATTGGTAACTAAAATGGCGTCTCTATACCAAATAGAAAAATTGGACGACACAAATTATGACAGCTGGTGCATCCACATGCGAAGCGCCCTTGTACATAGTGGATGGTGGAAGCTGGTAAGCGGTGTCTTTAAGAAAGAGGATGCTGTAGGCGATGTAGCTCAAACATTGTGGGAAGAAAATAATGAAAAGGCTTTGGCTACAATTACACTTTGTGTAAAACCATCTCAGCTTAACATCATTAAAAAATGTACAAGTCTAAGGGCCCGTTACGTAAGGTGTCTTTATATAAACGTTTATTAAATCTGACAATGCCTGAAGGTGGCAACGTAAGTCAGCATACAAATGACTTTATAGAATTGGTTGAAAAGCTATCGGAGACAGGAATTGTCATCCAAGATGAACTCCTAGTTATAATGCTGCTCTCCAGTTTGTCAGCAGATTACGAACATTTTGTAGTGGCAATCGAAACACGCGATATCTTGACAAATTTAACGGTCGTTAAACAGAAAATTCTAGAAGAAGGTGACAGACATAAGCAGAAAAACGATCGCGAAGAGCCAACAAAAAGTGTACAAAAAGCGTTTACAATGAAATCTGTTCCAAAGGAGAACAAAACGACAAACAAAAATAAACAGTAACAAAAGAAGATGAAGGGTAAGTTTTTCGATTGCGGCGAATTTGGGCACTATGCAAACAAATGTACAAAAAAAACAACAACTTTTACATTCTATGCAGACGAAAGAAAAGCAGAAAATTAAAAACACATAATGATACATCGATAGTGGTGCAACTTCACACATGTGCTGCTAACGAAAAAAGTTTTCAAGAACAAAATGAGGAAATTAATTTCGAAGCCGATAAATATATTATGGCAATAGGCAAAGGTGATGTTGAAATTAATATTAATGGCCAACTTATTAAATTTCACCGGAATTAAACCAGAGTTTTATATCAGTTGGTTGTGTAAATGATAAGGGCTTGACCGTGATTTTTGATGCGACGCACAGTGCTTTGATCCCATATAGTGATGGGACAAAAATAGAAGAAGTGGTCCTAGAGCTTTGAAATTTGGTACAGTAGTATAAAATACTTAAATTAAGAAAAATTCAATTTTTTGAAAAAATCGGGCAAAGGACACGCCTACTGCCCATATATAGAAATGACGAAATTTTCAATTTTGACTACATAACTGCACAGAAAGTTACAATAGTCCGTAGATTATTTACATCCCGTGCTAGTAACTTGTGTGATAATTTTTATTGGGATTTACGCAAGGACTCTAGGTCCTGCCATATATCCTTTTTTGCAAAAATGCTAACGTGTATAGGCTTACTTTACCAAAGAAATTGACTTGTGCAGACCTTTGGTACACTAGTATAAAATACTTAAATTAAGAAAAATTAAATTTTTTGAAAAAAATCGGGCAAAGGACACGCCTACTGCCCATATATAGAAAGGACGAAATTTTCAATTTTGACTGCATAACTGCACAGAAGATTACAATAGTCCGTAGATTATTTACATCCCGTGCTAGTAACTTGTGCGATAATTTTTATTGGGATTGACGCAAAGACTCTAGGTCCTGCCATATATCCTTTTTTGCAAAAATGCTAAGACTGTTACAAAAGTTAGCCGATTCTCATTAAATTGGGTGGTATGGTTATTATTATGTGTCAAACAAATGTTAGTGCCAAATTACATTAAAATTGATTTATAAAAATAGAAAATAAAAATTAAATTGGCTAAAAATCTTCTACATTATGATTTTGACGACAACGTGAAAGTACAAAATGACAATCTTTCTAAATTAAATTTAATTTAAAATACGTATAAGTGCGTTTTTTAATAATAATTTTTTTTTTAATAAATTATATATGTATATTTTATTTTACAATTGGCGAATTCACAAGGTACGATACAATAGCATATTGTATTATTGTCATATAATTTCACAATAGCATAAAAATTTTGTTGTTGCTTTTCATACAAAACTTGTTGTGAAACAATACAACTTTGTTTGATATGTTTATTGTGATGTCATATTATATACAAAGTCATGCGCCAAGCGCCTAAAACGAAACGGCGAGTTTTCTATTTAATTTTTGGAAGCCGCTAGCACTTGCCACCCGTAAAAATGTATAATACTAGAATCTTAGGCAAAACCGCCGAACAAGATTACTTCAGCCGTCGCCGCCGGCAAATGTAGACGACACTGGTCTCTGGCCGTCAGCTGTTTTTTGTTTACGTAAAAAATAACAAAATTCTTGTGATTTTTTACTAAAACTTTGCTTATTTTAATGGATTTTAGAGATTCTAACCAGGTTAGATATAGACTATTTTGTGTTTTCATGGGTCTAATTTCTACAAATTATTAAGTTAAGCCAAGAGCAGCACCAGATTTATGTACATAAATATGTGTTTGTTTTTCTATCGTTTGGTCGTATCAGCTGATTTAGATTTTAAATACGACACCTACAAATATACGAAGAGTTGTTCACAACGGTCATATTTTTTGGTTGTATTATTTTACAATATATGATTTCACAAGACCTTGTGAATTCACCAAATAAATCTTCTTCAGTATTAGAATCTTCCCAAAAAATATTGCCGCTCAATGAAACATTTGTCTCGTCGTCTTCAACTGGCTCATTAGCATTTTCTCTTAAGTATATATATATCAATTTCTGCAAATAATGGATTTTTTTTGGTCTTTGGATTCCTTTTTGAAGTCAAAAACGGATCTAAAGATAGTATTAAATAGTATTAAATCTTTATGAGTGTATTTTCGTGACGTTTTCCTCATATGGGACAGTCTTGCTTTTCTCACGATTTTGTGGTTGGCTTCCAATGCTTCTTCAGACAAGCACCCTGAAATTCATTTTCAGATACCACAATAGACGGAATAAATTTTTTTTCTTAGTTTGTAATGCATACAGAGACGGAAAACAATTTGGGTGTATTTCATTTATTGTATTACGTAGCACACTATATTTTCTTTCGGTCAAATCTAAATTCATATATAGCGCCAAAGCTTTTGTTGCTGGTAAGCATTTTGAATTCGACATTAGGCTCTGCAAAACAGAATGAGATTCCCGTTTTAAATTTTCCACTGCAAAATGTAGTTGCTCAAGGGAACATTTGATTACTAACTCTGGGAGTCAAATCTAGCGATTTTCAATTGCTGTATTAGTTTGTTGTGACGCAAAGTTTTATAAGATTTATGAAAAACATTTAATTTTTGTCATATTTTGATCTAGTTTTTGTTATAAGTAGTCACAACAGACCTGGAAAAAACAAAATTTTTTGGCAGTTCATAGCTTACATTTTAAAAATTTAGCTAACTTCTAGCGATTTTTTATACTAACTTATCTATATTTTTGGGAAAAAAAGTTAGCAGCAGTGGTGGGAGGTAAACAATGAAACAATAACGTCAATCTGTTAATTTAGCAGCATCTTGAGCGTCAAAAAGAGGCAAACACAATTTTATACTTATTTTTTTTAATATATCTCGTTAATTATTATAATCTTATGGTATCAATTTGGTTTTATGTTATTATATTGTAAGTTTTTTTTATAGTTTTAGCTCCAGAAAGCTGTCGAAATTTAAGAAAAAATCACGAAAATAGCCATTAAAAAAAAAAAAAAATTTTTAAGTTCCGGTTAAATTTTTAAAATTTTTTTTCTTGTAGTTATTAGAAAACAGAAAAAAACCCATAGACCATATTTTTCTTTTTTTTTAATTTTCCATCAAAGTTAAAAAATTTTTGGAGCTTAAGTGAATAATAAGCATTTTTCAAAGCAACAAAAACTATGTATAGCAAAATATATAATGAAAATTTTTGCACAGTTGGTTTCGAATATAGTTAGCTATTACAAGAAACAATTTAAATTTCCTAGTTCAAAAAATTAAATTTTTACAATAATTTTTTTAAAACAATAAAAAAACCTAGGTAATTTGGGGGTTTAGTGTCATTTTATAGCGTAAAATACATAGAAACGCAAAAATTTTACTATTTTGAGGTTTTTTTATTAAACAATATTAATTTAAATTTATATTTTTGTAGTTTGTTTTCTTTTAAACCTTAGAAAACTGTCGAAATTTGAGAAAAAATCACGAAAATAGCCATTTTTAAAAAAATAAATTTTTTAAAGTTCCGGTTAAATTTTTAAAATTTTTTTTCTTGTAGTTATTAGAAAACAGTATATATTTTTGAAAACAGAAAAAAACCCATAGACCATATTTTTCTTTTTTTTAATTTTCCATCAAAGTTAAAAAATTTTTAGAGCTTAAGTGAATAATATGCATTTTTCAAAGCAATAAGAAATACTTATAAAAAAAGAAATCACAAAACAGACAGTTAGTTGCAAATATAGTTATTTACTACAGAAAAAAATTTCAATCTCATAGTCCAAAAAATAATTTTTTTACAACTGTTTTCCTGAAGCATGTAAGACGCGGGTATTTGTTTAGCCATTTTTACTTCAAATTCTTTGACTTTGGCGCACCCTAGCGCCACCAAAAAGAGCTAAATCGAAAAAATTCTTTAAAATTTATTTAAAAATTATTGTTTTCTGTCGACTTATATATTTTTATCTACAATATAAAACATTTTTTTTATTGTATTTTTGTCTATGGGACACAGCACTGTGCGACGTCTGCTGTAATAAAAAGGCCCAATGGTAAAGTTGTATTGAGTGCTGTGAAACATAACAATTTTTTTTAGTTGAAGGTAAAGATGAAAAACTTTTCGCGGCTTCTAATGTTAATCAACTGTGGCATGGCACACTTGGTCATTTGAATTACAATTCATTGTGTGAAATGTCAAAAAAGGAAATAGTCAGTGGTATGAATATCAATAAATGTAAGCAGACAGCACATTGCAGAACGTGTATGATTAGTAAGATCCATTCCCTCAAGAATCGACAACAAGAACAAATGGCTTATTGGATCTTATACATACTGACGTATGTGGCCCATTTAGAACAAACTCACTTGGAGGGGCAAGGTACTTCGTAACATACATAGATGATTTTTCGAGACGTATTTTTGTATATTTCCTTAAGGCGAAAGGTGAAGTATTTAAAACCTTTAAAATATTTAAGCAACATGTCGAAAAACAAACGTGTCGCAAAATAAAGGCTTTGAGAAGCGATAATGGCCGCGAATATATAAACAATGAATTTGACAATGAATAGCCAGACAGCTTACGGTGCATTAATACGCCACAACAAAACGGCATAGCTGAACGGCCAATCGTACATTGGTCGAGATGGCACGTTCCATCATGGTACATAGTGCAGTTCATGAAGGTTTGTGGGCAGAAGCCATCAACACTGCAGCCTACTTACGCAACAGATGTACTACAAAAGTTTTATAGAAAACCGAATTTTCAAAATTTGAGGACTTTTGGTTCCTTTGCAGTGGAATGGTTGAGTATTCTCAAGTGGCGAAGGCATATTGACTTAATGATAAGAGAAGTCGTAGTGTAATTCAACGTCGCAACGTTATTTTTAATAAAAATGAATACGACAGCAATGATTCTGAAAGCCCAATATCGAAAGCAGCTGAAGATTATTTAACAATTATGGTTGATAATTTTAAACAACAACACACGGACGAAGCCGTGGGTACTGTAGAAGATACACCTGTAGTAGCCGATATATCTGATGATGATTCAGATGGGTTTTTGGATTTCGAAACTGCCGAGGAAACCGATGAGAGTGCCGAAGATACCAAGCCTGATAAGCAAAAAGAGTGTGATAGTAGAACATCACGAGGTCGACCGAAAATGGTGAGGACAGGTCAGCAGGGTAGACCACGAAAAGAATACTTACACAACATGGTTGCCGAGAGCGTTCCCAAAACAGTTGAAGAGGCTATGTTTAGCATTAATAAAGAAAAATGGTATGATGCAATAAAGGAAATGTCTTCGTTAAAGAAGAAAGGTACGTGGTCGTTGGTGGATCTTCCAGCGGAACCAAGGCTATAGATTCAAAATGGGTATATGCCTTAAAGAAAAA